>CM056049.1:580347578-580865724 GCA_029574335.1 Rana kukunoris | reverse complement strand
TTCACATACATTTTGAAAGTCCTTTTATTGGTCCACAACAAAGGAAAGCAAAACAAAAAATTACAATATAAACACACCAAAAATATATAAAAACACCTAAAAACCCACAAAAAGACCAACGTTTATTTCACAGTCATTGGAAAATAAATCATGCTTTTGAAATAACAGGATAGACCCACAGGATTAAAACATTAGTCATTAACATCTTGAGAAACATTTAGCAAAATTATGTAGCAGAGAAAACATCAAAAAATACAAAAACTTGCTCCAAAACATCTCTGTTTCACTCCGCCATTCCTTCCAGCCAGCAAATCTGCCCCCTCTGAGGGGCAGCTGACACGTGCAGTATCCACGCTTTTTATAACATGTGTGCTAATGAACCAATTGGAAACACATGAAGAAATGTCAGCCTCTAGTTTGTGTGCACTTGGAACTGCTTACAACTGTTAAGGATGTCCTTAAATTACTAAGCCAAAAAAAGAGCTTTCTGAGCATGCTCAGAAAGATGCAAGTCATTTTCAGGATGAAACTTCCAACTTCTTTTTCTAACTGTTCGAGCATGCCCAGTTCACTCGAAATGCAGTACCAGAATCAAATCTGCAATGGCGGATGAAAGCATTAGAGGTGTTAAATTTTTTTTTGGTCCCCATGAAGTGATGCTTTACAAGCTGAACGGGAGGTCTTATAGAATTTTTACGTAACAAACCTAAATAGTAATAATTTAAAGCCCCTGTCCCTAGTAGCTCGCAGTCAGAAGCGAACAAGCAGCATTTTTATTGTTTCCGGTTACCAGTTTAGATTTACAGATGAGGTCTAGTGCTATAAATATTCCTCTTGCTGTTACGCACGCTATGATACCTCACATGTGTGGTTTGAAGAATGTTTCCATATATGGGGGCGGGCCTTAAATGTGTAAGCCCCGCCCACATATTGAACCCCCGTTCAAACCCCACATGTGAGGTATCATAGCGTACGTTTAGAGCGAGAGCAATACTTTTAGCACTAGACCTCCTCTGTAAATCTAAACTGGTAACCTGAAACACATAAAAAAGCGTTGCCTATGGGTATTTTCAAGTACTGAAGTTTGGCGCCATTCCATGAGTGTGTGCAATATTAAAGTGTAACATGTTGGGTATCTATTTACTCGGTGTAACATCATCTTTCATTATGGCCATAAATTGGGCTAACTTTAGTGTATTCTTAATTTGTAACCACTTGAGCCCCAGAGCATATTACTGGTCACTGACCGGGGCCCATTTTTTGCATTTCAACACTGCGTCATTTTGACTGACAATTGCGTGGTTGTGCGACGTGGCCCCCAAAAAATTGGGCGTCCTCATCCTCCCCCCCCCCCCCCCCTAAAAAAATTTTTCTTTTTTTTTTTGTTGGTGGTATTTGATCACCTCTGCGTTTTTTCTTATTTTTGCTTGACCCAAAAATATAGCGACAATTTGGTAACTAAAAAAACATATTTTTTACTGTTTGCTATAATAAATCTCCCCAAAAATATATTCAAAAAATGTTTGCCCTCAGTTTAGGCCGATAAGTATTCTTGGACATCTTTTGGTTGCAAAAAATCACAATAAGCGTTTGATTGGTTTGGGCAAAAGTTCTAAGTAGGGGTTGGTCTTATGGGTTTTTTTGAATAATTTTTTTGTTTTACTAGTAATGGTGGCTATCATTGTTTTTTCTGTCTAATGCGACATTGTGGCGGACACATTTTTGTGAGATTTGGCATTTTTGTAGCGAGCAATGGTATATAAATGCATTGCTTACTATAAAAATGACACTGGCAGGGAAGGGGTTAACACTAGGGGCGCGGAGGGGTTGAATATGTTACCTGGGTGTGTTCTAACTGTAAAGGGGGTGGGACTGTGTAGGGGAAATGACAGATCGCTGTTCATACATTGTAGGGACAGACGAGCAGGCATTCCCCCCCCCCCCTGACAGGACCGGAATAAAGGGGAACTCCACCCCAAATTACAAAAAAAAACGGCGTGGGGGTCCCCCTTCAGGTGCACAACAGGCTCTTAGATTTGATCTGGAACATAAGGGGTTAAACCCACGCCAAAAAACGGCGTGGGGTTCCCCCTCAGATCCAGACCAAACCCTTCTCCCAGGCACGCAGTCTGGCCGGACAGGAATGGGGGTGGGGACGAGCGAGCGCCCCCCCCCTCCTGAGCCGTACCAGACCACATGCCCTCGACATGGGGGAGTGTGTGCTGTGGGGGAGGGGGGCACTGCCCCCCCCCCAAAGCACTCTTGTCCCCATGTCGATCGGGACAAGAGCCTCTTCCCAACAACCTGGCCGTTGGTTGTCGGGGTATGCGGGCGGGGGCTTATCAGAATCTGAGAGCCCCCTATATTAAGGGGGCCCCAGATTCTGGCCACCCACCCTATGTGAATGAGTATGGGGTACATCGTACCCCTACCCATTCACCGGGTGGAAAAGTGTAAACACCAAAAAAAAACCACACAAAAAAATAATTTATTAGTCAGCTCCGGGGGTCTTCTGCCGGGACCCCCCACCACCAGCCCATTGGGCCCGGGCTTCGCCGTCTTCTGCCGGGGGGGGACACCCACCGATGATCTCCGCCATGTCCAGCCAGGCCCCCACCCCAAAATAAGCTCTTTCACATTCGGGGGGGGCCGGCCGAAAAAAAGCAGAGAACAACGGGGGCGGAGCCCCTCGGTCTTCCAGACGTTTTCTGCCGGGGGGGCTCCAGCCCCGCACCGGTCTTCGCCGCCGCCTTCCGCCGGGGGGGGACACCCACCGATGCTCTCGGCCATGTTCGGCCAGGCCCCCTACCCCAAATCAAGCTCTTTTACATCCGGGGGGGGGCCGGCGGAAATGGCGGAGAACAACGGGGGCGAAACCCCTCCTCGGTCTCAGTGCAGCTCCTCCCACTGGCAGTAGTTCCGGCTCCTCCCACAGAGCTCATTCTGCTTCCTGCTGGAGAGGAGAGAAGACCTGTCTTCCAGAGCTCCTGTGTTCCAGCCTACCAGGACCAGCCTCCAGCCCCCTGCCCAGGAAGAGGGGTGGGATGGCTTCCATCAGCCCGGAGGTGGACGGCTTCCGGCCTCCGGAGGAGTCAACAGCACCTGCCCTCCAGCCAGACCACCGCCACCACCATCAGCAGGGAGGACCGTCTCTTCCTGGAGACCCAGGAGGGTCTCTCAGACTGGACAGCCCCTCAGCAGGTGAGAATGAAGCAAGAACCAGGAAGAGGCGGGATAAAATCAAATCCCTGCTGGTGAGGATATCTCAGGCCTGCGTGGAAAAGATGACTACTCTCGCAGGCCTGAGGGAAAAGAGGGACAGGTGCTCCAGTAATAAGAGATCTGAATTCAAGGGGGCCATCACCACCCTAGGACTAGAAGTAAAAGAAATATGGGAATACCTGGGGGGCTTTTTGCCAACGTGGGGCTGGAGAGATGAACTTCCTAGAGGAGCTCCGGAGGACCCTCCAGCAGGCCAACCGGGAAGGGAGCCAGGCAGCGAGGAGGAGCGGGCGGTCTAAGAAGGGGTCCCAACCCCCCAAGCAGCCAGGAGAGTCAGGGGAGCCTGGGTGCAGTGGGGGGGGGGGCGAGTGCCGGTGGTGCAGGGCCCAGTATGGCCATAAAACCTGGGGAGGGTTTCCCGGGAGCCGATCCCTCGGTCCGTGGAAGGGACTGGGGGGGTTGGCGAAGTCCGGGGAGTCCAGTGATCCAGGAGGTCGCCGGGCCCAGGTGCCGCCGGCGGTACCCCCCCGCCATCTTCAGGTCAGCATACCCAGGCTCCCCCAGGATGGTCGCACTGCCACAGCTGAAGCCCGCCATGTGTCGGCTTCCATGACCCCTCAGCTTGCAGTGGAGCGGGAGGATCTGGCCATGGAAAGGCCAGGGACTGCTCCTGCAGCTGCTATGTCATCGGGAGAGAGGCAGACACATGGTGGAGGCATTGTGCTGCGGTCATCTGGAGGTAAACAGCTTGTGTGCAGTGTGGCCAAGATGGCGCCGGCTGTTGGGGGTGGAGTAGACCGGGACCCGGAAGTGACCGCCCAAGAACCGGAAGTGCCCCAGCCGGAACCGGAAGTGCCCCAGCCGGAACCGGAAGTGCCCCAGCCGGAACCGGAAGTGACCAGACCGAAACCGGAAGTGCCCGTCCCGCGACCGGAAGTGCCCCCCCCGCGAGTTTGCGGTGGTCGGTGGGGGCTCAGGGGACCTGGGGGATGAGAGGCCGGGGGTGCAGGGGTGCCCAGCCCCGGACGCTGCAGCAGGCACCTCCAGGCACCCCCGGCAGGAGATGGACAGAGACGGTGAGGACGGTAAATTGGACGGTAAGCTGCCACCCCCCCAGGTCCCCATGGACACTGCCACAAGCCCCGAGGGGCCCCCTGCAGCACAGGCGGGGTGGGGGGAAAGTCAGGTGGGACCCCTCCCAGTGGACTGTATAGCATATGATTATATCCGGCAGTTGGAGGGGTCCCAGGGGGGCTCCCCCCCAGTACAGGTGGAGTCCCAAGGGGCTGGTGTGGTCGCGGAGGGGTCTGGGTGGGGGAGTTTGGTGGGGGTGGTACCCCCCTCTGCTGTGGTCCCGGGGGGGGGGGGAGCCTGTAGTCAGGCCAAAGGTGGTGGGTCAGGGTGGTCGGGGTATATCAGCGGGGGTGGGTGCAACACCACCGGCAGGGATGGGGGCCCCCCTGTCCCCCCCTACTTCTGGGGGTGCTGAGGGGGGTGCCCCACTTCCGGAGAACATCTTTCGGGGGTCTCCGGAGGCCAACTTATTGTCTGCCCTAAAGGGGGGTCGCTCTTTCGCCCAGGTGTTGGGCTCTCGTGCCCCTCTGGACCACCTGTACAGCCGGTTTGGCGCCCAGAATTTCCGCGCCCCCCCTGCTGACCAGGAGAGGACGCAGGGGTCGGGGCGTGGACGAGGGTACAGGTGGTCCAGAGAGGAGGCGTAGGAATGTTGTCCAGCTTCGGTACGAGGGTCCGGACCCCTGCCCCCGCTCGAGGTGAGGTGGTGGGCCTGGTACTCTCCTTGGGTTTTGGGGTGGATGACCTTTTTGCTGTCATCCATCCCACCAACACACGGGAGTTTGATATAAGTTTTGTCACTCCCGTGTGTATGGAACGCTTTATCACCGGCTTTGGGTTGGTGAGGGGCGTTGACCCTTGGAAGAGGTACAGGCTCATTCCCATCTCCAGGCAGGAGGAGGTTAAGAACATCACCATCCTGGTGAGGAATGAGTCGCTCCCTCCGGAGGACATTGCCACCTGGCTCGGGAGGTACGGGCAGTTGCAGACCCCCCTGAGGAAGAACCTTGATGAGCGCGGGGGTCTGGACCGGGGCTTGGTTGACCAGGATCCGGCTCAAGAGGGAGGGCAACAGTGTTGCCCACCTCCCTGGCAGCGCCCTTTCTAGGCAGAGACCGGATCCTGGCGTTCTACCCGGGACAGCCCCGTCGTTGCTTCAAGTGCGGCAGCCCGACCCACATGAGCTCGGACTGCACGGTGGTCAGATGTGGCCGGTGCCACGAGTTTGGCCACCAGTCCGAGTCATGTGGGAAGATATGCTGCAACTTGTGTGTGGTGAGATGGGGCACCCATTTAGCAGGTGTCCCAAAGCATATCGGGGTTCTTCCTCGGGGGGGGACCTCCCGGGCCGGGAGCGGCCGAAGCCCCCCCGGCGAGTGATGGCCGGGGGGGTGGGGATCCTGGAGCCCCTAGTACTACTCCGGAGGGACCAACAGGCCCATTGCCTCAAAGAAGGCGGAGCAGGCGTGGGGCGTGGGGCTCCCCCCCGGGGGACACGGGCTCGGTTGGCCAGGAGGCTCCCGATCCTCCGGAGGGCGGAGCCGGTGGGGAGGAGTCGGGGAGGCCTGGGGGTCCCGGGCCTGAGGGTCCGGGGCCAGGGCCTTCCCCTCCTAATGTTGCAGGGCCGATCCCCATCCCCCTTCCCTCTCCCCTCCTCACCATTGCCCCTCCCCTCCACCTGGCCCTCCATCTGTTTCCCCATGCCCTCCTCCCTCATCTTCCCCTCCTCGTACCCCCCCCCCCCTCGTCCCCCCCCCTCCCAAGTCCCGTCCCCCCTCCCCCCTTCTTCTTCCCGTCCAGCTAAGTCTGGTCCCCCCCCTGTCCTCTCCCCTGTCTCTGGCCCCCCTCCTGCCTCTTCCATTCCCCCCCCTTCTGGACCCAGAGTCTCCTCTGGCCCTGTGGCCATGGAGATGGAAGCTGCTCGAGCCTCATCCAAGAGGGAAATCTCGAGCAGCGGGGTCCGAGGAGGGGGGTGGTGTAGTCATCTCGGAGAGGTGGCAGGAGTGGGAGCAGGTGAGACGCAAAAGAAGAAGGGGAAGGCTGCCAGATCTGGGGGCGGGAAGTCCCCAGTGAAGGGTGGGGTTCCCCCAGGGGCAAGAAGTGGGGTGTCCCTGGGGAACCGTTTGGTATCCTCTCCTCCTCCTCGGGCTCAGAGGAGGAGGAAGTGTAGATATGTAAATATGTTTTTGTGTTTGTAGTATGAAGGAAAAGAAACACTGACCACTTTCAATCATTCTGATGGCGGTACCCTCTCCAATACGGCTTGCGACCATTAATGTCGCAAGTATTCGTTCTGCGGGAGCTCGTTTTATGGCCTTCGATTTTCTCAGCCGTGTTGAAGCTGACATTTTGTTTTTGCAGGAGACCTGGCTGGCATCTGTGGCAGAGATGCATCTAGCAAAGCGGGAGTGGAGATGTGGGCCCTCCCTCTGGTCTCTTGCGGCCGAGCCCTGCAGTGGGGTTGCGGTCCTTTTTAAGACTGGTCCGGTGGCTTGCCGGCGAGTGATTGAAGTGGAGATCGGTAGATGTCTGGTGGTGGACGCTGTCGTGAGGGGGCAATTCCTCCGGCTCATAAATTTTTATGGGCCTCAAACTAGGGGGAGGGAGGAGCCTCCTTACGGCGGTTAAGCCTTATCTTTTTACATCCCAGCAGGTGATTTTTGGTGGCGATTTCAATATGATCACTAGGCCCAAAGACCGGGCAGGTGCCCAACCCTCTGGGATATGATAGTATTTTTTTGAATAACGTAGTGAGGGAGGCCAGGTTGGTGGATGTGCACGTTCGTCACACTCCCAACCTCACTGGTTTCACATTTTCCCGAGGTAGTAGTAAGAGTAGATTAGATAGGTTTTTTTTAAAGGAGGACTTGTCTGCTCGGCTCCTGAGCTGCAGTCGGTAGAGTTCTCCGATCTAGTATGGTATCTGTGGCCCTGAATGGCGCTGACACTCCTCAGAAAGGGAGGGGTTTGTGGCGCTGAATGGGTCGCTACTGGAGGATCCTGAGGTTAGGGAAGCTATGAGGTTTCTTCCTGGGCCAGACCTCGCTCCTTGAGGGCAACTGCTCCCGCCTTGAGTGGTGGGAAAGTAGTTAAAAAGAGGTCTGGCGACTTTTTCCGGGAAATCTCTGGGTACAGGGCAGCTTCCCAAGTACCAGGCTTACAGAGACTACGCAGGCAGCTTGACCGCCTGGTGTCCTCTGGGGGCTCTCAGGAACAGATATCCGGTCTGAAGGCGCAGATGAAGGAGTGTCAGTACGACCGTCTCGCCTCCTGGTTTTTGAGAGGGATTATGGGAAGTTTATCTCTCCTGATCCTACAGGAGCTGTGGTGAGGGTGGCGAGGTCGAAGGTCGTTCATGGCCTGAAGGATGCCTCAGGATCTCTGGTCCGGTCCAGATCGGGGATCCTGGGTGTCGTCAGAGGACACTTTCGGACCTCCTGAAGAAGCGGCCTCTAGACATGGAGAAGTCAGGGAATTCCTTGATGAGACCCCGCTGGAAGTGGGGGTCTGACCTTCCTGACTCTCTGACAGAAGAGATCTCGGTAGCTGAAGTTGAGCAGGCTATTAGCTCTTTAGCTTCTAAAAGTCACCTGGGCCCGATGGGCTCACGGCCACCCGAGTTCTACAAAACCTTTAAGGCTCTTGGCTTCATCTGAGGGACGTGTTTAGTGAATGTTTGGCCTATGGCCTGCTGCCTCCTCAATGAGAAGGTCAGCTCTGATCCTACTGTCAAAGGGGGAAAGATCCATCTGTGGTGGAGAATTGGCGTCCCGATCGCCCTTCTACCACAGATAGGAAGATACTGGCAAAGATCTTGTTTACACTCTGTCTGCTTCTTTGGCGGGCAGGATGCTGTCTCCCTCTCAGCACTGCACATTCCTGGCCGGGGCACTTTTAGTGCCGTCCTGAGCGTCCGGGAGGCTGTGGAAAGGTGCAGGGCTGATGGCAGCGAGCGGTATCTGCTTGCATTGGATCAGGCTACGGCGTTTGATCGGGTGAACCACGAGTACCTTTGGCTGCTTCTGAGGAGAATACGGTCTGCCTGATCAATTCGTTGATTGGCTGCAGGTATTGTATAGGGGAGCTGAGAGCTTCCCTCTTGTCAACGGTTGGGTGGGCGGGCCTTTGCCGTGGACTCTGGCGTTCCGGCAGGGGTGCCCGCTGAGACCCCCTCCTGTACATCTTTGCGGTCGACCCCTTCGTAAGGAGGCTAGACTGCGGGCGTCTGGGGGGGGTTCCGGTGGGACCTGTCGGGGGTTCCGGTTTCGGCGGTGAGGGTTGTGGCCTATGCGGACGACGTCTCGGTGGTGGTATCTGGTCGTGAGGAGGCCCCATTATGTGGAGTCCCAGATCGGGTGCTACTCTGAGGCGTCAGGCTCGCTGGTCAATTGGACAAGAGTGAAGTTTTCTGGTTGGGGAAGGAGGGGGGAGCAGTTCCCCCTTCCGGACGTGTTCCCACGCCCGTACCAGAGATTCGAGTTCTTGGCATTCATTTCGGCCCGGGTGATTATCCCAAGCTAAACTGGGATGCGCAGGCTGGTGAGTGCCACTCGGAAGGTGAAGGCCTGGAAAGGTTGGAAAACTTTCCCTGAGGGAAAGGGTAAGCTTGGTCAAGACGTACTTATTGCCTGAGTTTCTCTTTGTAAGCTATGTGTGTCTTTTGCCAGCATCTCTCTATGCGCGGGTCTATGGTCTGTTCTTCCTGCTGTTGTGGGGAAGCAGACTGAACCTGATCAAGAGGGAGGTCACATACCGCCAGCGACGGCAAGGTGGGTTGGACATGGTCAACCCGGTGGTGTTCTTTGTCACCATCTTTGTTTAAATACAATTTGCAGTCCATATTTGTGGACGAGCCTTCCTGGTGGGAGTGTTCATGCAAGGACTGGCTCTTGCTGTTCTTGAGGCAGTGGGGGGAGGGGGGGAGGCCCGGCGATCTGAGGAGATCGCATGGGTATCTCCCTTCCTATGTCCCCCTGGCATTAAAGGTACTGAGGCAGTGGCGGATAACTGCCCTGGAGGTGGGCTCTTTGGGTCGGCGGGGAGCTGTACCTGAGGGTCATGGCCTCGGACATTTTGAAGCCCCTGTCTTTGAGGGACTGCCCTGAGAGGGTCCTCACGGAGGGGGCTAGCCCTCTTGAATTCTTCTAGAATTCCAAGTAAGTTTTTGGGATCTCGCATGGAGGTCGTTCCATGGACGACTCTATGTCCGTGCGAATCTCAAATACAGAGGAACCTGGGGGACAGGGACTGCCCCCGTCAGGAATGTGGTGGGACATTGGAGACCATGGACCATTTTCTGGTCCAATGTCCCTTCAACATGGAGGTTCTTACGAAGGTAGGGGGTGCCATTGGCTACCCCGCCTTCCGGCCCTGACCTATGCTGAGCGAGTGTATGGTGATTTTGGGGTCCGCAGGGGATTTGAGTTATCGTCACTTTATTTAGTCAGCCTAGTTGTGCTTTATTACACTTGGCACGCTCGGTGTTTGGTGTCCACTAGGGACAAAATCCTGCCTGTGCATGAGGTGGGTGGGCGGTATCTTTCGGGAGTTGGTGAAGGTGCGGGATCTGGAAAGGAGCAGGGTCGGGCCTGAGAGGTGTGCCCATTTATGGAGGGGGTTCCTCTTCCAGCCCCCTTAGGTCACGGCTCTGCCCCTCTCCATGGGTAGGGGCATCTATCCTTTTTCACCCCCTTAGATTTTGTTTATGGTATTTTTTTTTGAAATAAGGCTACAGACATGTCTGACTATCATGTTCTTGCTCATACGTGGGTTGTAGGTATTTGTTGTTGTGATGGTGGGGTGTGTTGTGGGTTGGCGATGATCTGGACAGTAGTGGTTTCTATGGACTTTAATATCTCCCTACTGTACCAGTGAGCCGTTTTAAGTTGTTTTTTTTTTTGGCAATGATCTGGGCAAGCTTTTCTGATGGACTATAAAGACTTTCTCTTGTACCAGTGAGCCTGTTGTAAATACCTGTTCTGGTGCTATTTTTTTTTTTTTTTCTTTATAGTTATTTCTTGGTGGGTGGAGGAGGTCGGTGATTTGATGGTTTGTGTTTTGTTGTTTGTTTTTGTGTTATTTGGTTTATTTAGTTATTTTGTTTATTTTATATATTTGTTAACCTTTTGGTCGTAGTTTTATAAATAAAAAATTACCCCTCCTCGGTCTTCGCCTTCCGCCGGGGGGGTACACCTACCCCCCCCCCCGGTCTTCGCCGCCGCCTTCCGCCGGGGAGAGAGACACCCACCGATGCTCTCCGCCATGTTCGGCCAGGCCCCCTACCCCAAATCAAGCTCTTTTACATCCGGGGGGGCCGGCGGAAATGGCGGAGAACAACGGGGGCGTCGCCACTCCTCGGTCTTGAGGGCGTGTGTGTGTGAGGCTCTCTGGACTTCCAGAGAGCCATGGAAGCTATCAGCCCAGGGGGAGGCTCTACTTCCCGGGCTGTGAGAGAGCTATGCCTGTGGAGGGATCGGATACCATTTCAAGGACAGTGGAGAGTTTGAGACCATCAGATGAGGATCTCAGGTATCTGGAGTCCCAGATTGCTCTCTCTGCATGGCAGGAGCAGCAGCCAGGTGAAAAGTGATTTTGAAGCTATAGGCCGTCGGATGGAAGTCTATGCAGTCTTGGGAAGGCTTATGGACTTTTTGGGTGGTAGTGCATGAAGACCTGGCACGCTTAAGAACAGCCAGAGATCGGGTGGGCAAAAAGAAGCGGAAGGGCTATCGCCTGAGTGTTCAGACATTGAAAACGACCCTGAGTGAGTATGTCATTTATTGGAGCCGGCTGTTGGATCAGTCTACTATGGACACTGATGAGATGGATGAGTTGGAGGAACGCACTGATGGAGGTTTGTGATAAGGGAAGCCAGGCTGCTCGCCGTAGCTCCCAGGCTGAGGTGCCAATTTCCCCTTTGCCATCAGGGGGCGCCCAGCCTGGAGGCCTGGTCGGATCCCCCGCGATCACCGCGGGACCGGAAGTGGCGGGTCCCGGGGCTGCTGCGGACGAGGAGGAAGTCATGGAGGTTGGAGGAACGCAGGACGAAGTCGCGGCGGGTATTGCCGTGAATGTGTGTGCCGCGAGTCGCGAGGCTACTGCTGCGGTGGATGCCGCGGGTCGCGGGACTGCCGCTGCGGGTGTGGAGCCGGAGGGTATGGCCGCGAAAGTGAATACCGCGGTTTGCGGGGTTACCGCTGAAGGTGTGGAGCCGGAAGTAGCGGATCCCGGGACAGCTGCGGGTGAGGAGATGGGACTTGTGGAGGCTGTTGCTGAGAAGGATGGAGCAATGAAGGACGGTTTCGCGGGTGTGAGTGCCATGGATCGTGGGATTTCTGCCGAGGACACTGTGAGGGGTGAGATACCTACTATTGTCTCATCCCGGGTTTTGGGGGTGGCCACTGTTGCGGAGACTGTTGGGTCATCTTTTCCTGTGGACCTGCTGGGGTGGTGGGGTGCCTCTTGTGGTTTCCCCCTCCGGCCCTTCAGTTTCTGAGTCCGTGGCGATGACCCCCCAGCGCATGGAGTGGGGTGATTGCGAACAGGGTAGTATAACTAGCCCATGTCTTGCGATGGACCACATACGGCTGCTGGAGGGTGAGCCAACTAAAGCGGACCAGAGTACTGGTTTTCATGACATTGGGGTACCCTCTGGGGTTTTGGAGCATACGGGTCAGCCCCAAGTGGGTCCTCTAGGCGGTGCGGGGACCCCTCCGGCAGCAATTATTTCTGCTGGGGGTGTTTCCGGTGCTTGTGCACCTGCTGTGCCCGGGGCCCCTGGGAAAGACTTAAGTATAGCTGTTGATAATGTTGATTCTAGCAATGTTGTTGTTTCTGATCTCCCCCCGCCTCCTCCCCAAATCAGTGGGTCCCAGGAGGCCGGGGTTATGTCGGCCCTAAAAGTGGGGTTGTCTTTTGCAGATGTCACTGGTGGCAGGGTACAGCTTGGGCGTTTTTATAGTGCCCACGGTACGATGGCTTTTAGGGGCTCAGTGCCAGCTGCCACTAGGGTGGGGGGAGTGGAGCGTAAGCGCCATAATGTTGTGCAGCTGCGCTGGTTGGAAGAGTTTGGTCGTCCTCCTCCGGGGAGAGACGAGGTGGTGGATATGGTGTTGGCCCTTGGGTTTAAGGCATCAGACATCTTTGCTGTTATCCACCCCTCGGGCTCCCTGGAGTATGATGTAAGTTTTGGTACCCCCGTCTTAATGGAGAGTTTTATCTCCAGACGGGAGGTGGTGAAGAATCAGTCCTCGTGGAAATCCTTTAGAGCAGTCCCCCTGTCTAGACAGGAAGAAATAAAAAGGGTGTCAGTCCTGGTTAGAAATGAATCTATTCCCGCAGAAGATATCACAACATGGTTGGGGCGGTACGGCCAGGTGATGGCCCCGCCAGGGAAAGTTTTGGATGCCAAGGGGATCTGGACTGGTGCCTGGTCTGTCTCAGTAAGGCTTAGACGCATCGGGTTATCAGTGACACATGTGCCTGCGTCAGGTTATATTGGGAGGGATAGGATCCTTGCATTCTATCCAGGGCAACCCAAGCTCTGTTTTAGATGCAACAGTCCTTTGCATTTCAGTAGGGACTGTAGGGAACCCTTTTGCACAAAGTGTAATGAAGCTGGGCACTTGGCCAGCGGGTGCAATAAATTTCAATGCAATCTGTGCGGTGTTATGGGGCACGTTTTTAGCCAGTGCCCCTCGGCCTTTCGGGCACCTGTTGGGGGGATGTCTCCCCTGCGGGGCCTGGGGGGTCTAGGGAGTCTGTGCTTCCGGTTGTTTCGTCGGCCGGGCCTCCTGCCCCGCTCCAGCTGGCTGGCGCAGTGACTCTTGAGGGTCAGTCTTTTGTGATGGGTTCCGGGACGGGAGTCCGGGGCCATCGTCAGGAAGATTGGGTCATAAGTCGGGAGGCTCGAGAGTTTCCCCTTTAAAATCTGGGGGGAGGGGTAAGGCCCCTTTGGTGCAATCTGTGGTATCTCGTGGCAAAGGCTAAGATGCCTAGGGTGGTGTTGCATCCCCCTTCTCGGGATTCGCAGCCCATTCCTACTTGGTCTGGGTCCTCTGTCCCTGTGTCTGGTGGGGTGGGGGGGATCAAGAGGCGGGTCGTTTCTCTGATTCTGATACCCCTAGTACGAGACCTGTTCGTAAGGGCAGAAGGGGTAAGGTTCCTAGAGATCCCCAGCCAGTTGTAGACTTGCCTTCTCAGCCAGGTAAGGAGAGTAAAAGCAATGTTTGGGTGGCGGTGGGAAAGGGGCGGTGTGAAAGCAGTCCTGGGGTGATCCCCAGTTCTGGGTCAGGTCCTGGTCCGGGTGTTTCCTCTCCAGAAGGTGGAGTTGGGGCGACAAGTAGTGCCCAGACTCCCCCTGGTATAGCCCTGCAGAACAGGTTTTCCACCTTGGATCCTGTGGAGGATTCTGGTGGGGGTATGGTTGCAGGGGATTGTGCTGATGGAAGTAAATGAGTAATTTTATTATAAAAAAAAAAAAAATGCAGTAATGTGGTAACATGTGAATGAGCAATGTTGGGTGGCGGTGGGAAAGGGGGGGTGTAAAAGCAGTCCGGGGTGAGTAATTTTACTAAAAAAAAAAAAAAAAAAAGCAGTAATGTGGTAGCATGTGTATGTACAATTGCGTGGTTGCGTAGATTTTAAAGTTTTGGGGAAGGTTGGGGTTATGATTTTGTTTTATTTGTTTATGCATAATAGAAGTATGTATGTTTTAGGGGTTGGGGTTACTTGGGAAGTGGAAATGATTAAAGAGTATAATAATGCAAGTTATTGGAGCAGGTATTGGTGCGATTTTAGTGATGTGCAGATGGTATATGTATAGTATGGTGGGATAGTGTTTGTACGTAAAGAAAATGTTTAGTGGTAGAGGGTTGCTTTGGTACTTGGGAAGTGGTAATGACTAAAGAGTATAAAAATGCAAGTGAGTGGGGCGGGTATTGGTGCTAATTTTTAGTGATGTATAGATGGTATATGTATAGCATGGTGGGATAATATTTGTATGTAAAGAAAATGTATTGGGGCAGAGGGTCGTTTTGGTTTAATTGTTTTTGTCTTTTCTGTATACATTTTTGGTCGTAGAATTTTCAATAAAAAATTGCCACTCCTCGGTCTTCTAGCCGTCTTCTGCCGGGGGGGGGAAACACCCACCCATGCTCTCCGCCATGCTCGACTGTGCCCCCACCCCAAAATGAAGCTCTTTTACATCCGGGGGGGGCCGGCCGAAAACAGCGGAGAACAACGGGGGTGTCGCCCCACCTCGGGCTCCTCCGCTTCTGCCTGGCTCCTCCCAGGGCTTCTTTCGCCGTCTTCCGCCGGAGGGCGCCACTCTCCGGGCTTCTCGACTTTGTCTTCCGCCGCGGGGGCCAGGCCTTCTTCTTTGCCGCCCCCCTCGATTTTTTCGGCCTGGACGGGGGTCGTACATCCCATCCAGGACTTGGACGTGGCGGGCTTCTCGTCGCCGTCTTCTGCCGCTGCCCCCTTCACCACGAAGCTCCGTGCTTGTTTGATGAGGGCAGCGGGCTTCCGTCGTCTTCTCCGGGGCGAGGGTCGTACATCCCACCCCGGATTTCGTCGCCGTCTTCTGCCGCTGCCCCCTTCACCACGAAGCTCCGTGCTTGTTTGATGAGGGCAGCGGGCTTCCGTCGCAGTCTTCCGCCGCGGGGTGACACTCGCGGGCTTCTTCTTCCATTCGATGTTGACACGGCGAGGTCCGGCGCTGAAATGCCTTCTGAGCGGCGGGCAAGGACTTATATTGGCATTGGGCGTGGGCGTGGTTATGCCAACATGTGACCTTAACCCATGTGACAGTGATGTCACGTCACATCACTGTCACATGGGTTAAGGTCACATGTTGGCATAACCACGCCCACGCCCAATGCCAATATAAGTCCTTGCCCGCCGCTCAGAAGGCATTTCAGCGCCGGACCTCGCCGTGTCAACATCGAATGGAAGAAGAAGCCCGCGAGTGTCACCCCGCGGCGGAAGACTGCGACGGAAGCCCGCTGCCCTCATCAAACAAGCACGGAGCTTCGTGGTGAAGGGGGCAGCGGCAGAAGACGGCGACGAAATCCGGGGTGGGATGTACGACCCTCGCCCCGGAGAAGACGACGGAAGCCCGCTGCCCTCATCAAACAAGCACGGAGCTTCGTGGTGAAGGGGGCAGCGGCAGAAGACGGCGACGAGAAGCCCGCCACGTCCAAGTCCTGGATGGGATGTACGACCCCCGTCCAGGCCGAAAAAATCGAGGGGGGCGGCAAAGAAGAAGGCCTGGCCCCCGCGGCGGAAGACAACGTCGAGAAGCCCGGAGAGTGGCGCCCTCCGGCGGAAGACGGCAAAAGAAGCCCTGGCCCCTAGTAGGAGCCAGGCAGAACCCGGCGACGAAATCCGGGGTGGGATGTACGACCCTCGCCCCGGAGAAGACGACGGAAGCCCGCTGCCCTCATCAAACAAGCACGGAGCTTCGTGGTGAAGGGGGCAGCGGCAGAAGACAGCGACGAGAAGCCCGCCACGTCCAAGTCCTGGATGGGATGTACGACCCCCGTCCAGGCAGAAGAATTTGAAGGGGGCGGCGGAAGACCCTCAAAAGTGAAAACGTTCACCAGGTGAATGGGTAGGGGTACGATGTACCCCATACTCATTCACATAGGGTGGGGGCCCGAAATCTGGGGGCCACCTTATTAAACGGGGCTCCCAGATTCTGATTGGCTCCCGCCCGCATACCCCGACAACCAATGGCTAGGGTTGTCGGGAAGAGGCTCTTGTCCCGATCGACATGGGGACAAGAGTGCTTTGGGGTGGGGGGGCAGCGCCCCCCTCCCCCAAAGCACACACACCCCCCATGTCGAGGGCATGTGGTCTGGTACGGCTCAGGAGGGGGGGGGGCCGCTCGCTCGTCCCCACCCCCATTCCTGTCCGGCCAGACTGCATGCCTGGGATGAGGGCTTGGTACGGATCTGGGGGGGAACCCCACGCCGATTTTGGCGTGGGTTAACCCCTCACGTTCCGGACCAAGCCGGAGAGCCTATTGTACCCCTGGGGGGGAAGCCGCGCCGGTTTCACATTTGAAATTTGGCGCGGAGTTCCCCTTCAGTGTCAGCGCAGCCCGAGAACAGCTCGGAGCTTGCCGTGCGCCGCTCCAGGCAGTGCAAACACTGCTACGCCGCCTGGTATTTACCAAGGATTTCCCGGCGTACTGAAGAGGCGCGCGGTAAGCTCCGATTGTTCCCTCTGCGCATGCCCAGTATGCAAGTGAACCTTCCGAGGTTCTAGCGTACTTTGCAAGGGCACGGGGATCGGGTCCCAAAAGTCACTTTCCCTTTCAAATCGGCCCGCCCGCCACACAAGTTTAAACACATGTCACTACACTTCCCTGCATCACCCCCCTCCCTCCCCTCATAAACTCCCGCCCGAATCCCCGATGTTTACATTACTAAATGCCGCACGCCAGCTCTGTACTGGCGTGCTGTGCGCCCTCTTCTGGGCGCATTAGGCACTTTAGTAAATGAGGAAACACGCTGCACTGGCAGCGTGTTTCTTTGGTAAATGTCAAAAACAGGTTTACTCCTGCTTGTGCACCATGAGTCTTGGCGCACAGGCTTGGTAAATCAGCCCAACAGTCATTAACTGAAACAGATTCAGGAGGCTTAAAACTGGATGAGAAATAGACAAATTCTGCTACTAAGGTAAGGTTGTGGAAGACAGTTTCATGTCATAGGTTATACACCATGGCAAGACTTGGCACAACAACGAGACACAAGGTAGTTATAATGCATCAGCAAGGTCTCTCCCAAGCAAAAAATTCTAAGAATATGTGCTGTTTAACCACTGGAGACCCGCGCTATAGACGAAAGACTTCCAAAGCGCGGCTCTCAAGTGCCGAGTGGATGTCTTTGGACATCCTTTTATGTGCATTACCTGAGCGCGCCGCTGGCGGGTGCACAGCGGGTAAACACTGTGCCGACGCATCGCTGAGGCGGCCGCAATGTCTGCCAGATACCCACAATCAGCGGTGACAGCAGGGATGTGGAGCTCTGTGTGTAAACACCGAGCTCCACGTCTTGTCAGTGAGAGAGGAGACCAATCTGTGTCCCTTGTACATATGGACATAGCATCGGTCACCTCCCCCAGTCAGTCCCCTCCCCCCACACAGTTAGAACACACTCAGGTAATACATTTAACCCCTTCCTCACCCCCAAGTGTTAACCCCTTCCCTGTCAGTCACATTTATACAGTAATTAGTGCATTTTTTTATAGCACTGATCGCTGTATAAATGTGAATGGTCCCAAAATTGTGTCAAAAGTGTCTGATATGTCCGTCGCAATATCGCGGGCCTGACAAAAAAAAACGCAGATCGCCGTCATTACTAGTAAAAAATAAATCATAAATCTATCCCCGATTTTTTAGGCGCTATAACTTTTGCGCCAAAAAATCAATAAACGCTTATTGCGATTTTTTTAACAAAAATATGTAAAAGAATATGTATCAGCCTAAACCGAGGAAAAAACATTTGTTTTTAAAAAAAATTGGGATATTATTATATTAAAAAGTAAAAAATATTGTGTTTTTTATTCAAAATTTTCTGTCTTTTTTTGTTTATAGCGCAAAAAATAAAAATCGCAGAGATGATCAAATACCACCAAAAGAAAGCTCTATTTGTGGGGAAAAAATTATAAAAATATAATTTGGGTACAGTGTTGTATGACCGTGCAATTGTCATTAAAAATGCGTCAGCGCTGAAAGCTGAAAATTGGTCTGGGCACAAAGGGGGTTAAAGTGCCCAGTAATGAAGTGGTTAAGCTCTTTGTAGGAAGCACAAAGTAATGGGCAACATTGAGAACCATACACCCAATGGTCAGCCAAGGAAACTTAATGCAGAAGATGAAAGACACATAACGCTTACGTCCCTTCCAGTAGTGCCTTCTGTTTGTACATAGGAAATGTTCGTAAGTCGGCCGCGTATGTACAGACCGGCAATTACAGATGTTTTCGATGTTTTCCGATGTTCTGTCGAATGCCGTTCTGCACATGCGCGGCCAATTACGGATATTTTCGACATTTCCCAAGGCTCCGTCTGGCCGCGCATAAGCAGAACAGCAGACGGTCCACGGAAAATGGCAGAGGGTCCCCGCAGCACCCGGTTCGTAACTAGGAGAAGTTCGTAACTCGGACGTTCGTAAGTTGGGGAGTGGGGACCCCCTGTACAAGAGGCTTGAGAAAAAACATATTTATCTAAAGTTGTAACTGTTATTCAGCCCTGAATATATACATATAGAAAAAGTATTACAAACAGAGGGGGGGGGGGCTTTAGAAATGACAGTTTAATTTACTTTTAGAAAATGTATAAATACTTTATTTGTTATTTAAAACATGGTTGGTGGATATAGATGTTAGCACAGAACAGATTATATCCAGTTTGGCTGACGTATTACTAAAACCATCCGGACGCGGGGTAGTTTGGGACAGGTCCGCTCCTCCCGGATAATACCGGTGTGACAGTAATGTTGTATATAGAGCAAGCCTGTACCAATCCCCCCGGAGGCTCGAGCCTATGGAGAGGGTGAAGGAGGTAAGAGGGAGCAAGTATGATGACTAGATGGTACTCATGTACTGGGGCTGTAGATGGTTCAAGATAAAAGACACCTGTAGTATATGAAAACGCACCCCACAGAGTCTATAGCAACATCTTCAGGCAAGCCTGTATAGGGATGTGCCTTTGAAAAGAAAGTCCCTTTTTCCCAGAATCCTAAAGCATTGGCTGTACACGTATAATGCAAATATATGGAGAGTAACAATGTATCAATTAGGCAATACGTTACCACTCCTAGAGATTATGGGTTCAGGTTGACATATAGTCCTCCCTATTGGATGCAGCTTGAGATATTCCCATTATCCCTGAATGTCCTGATATCTCATAGTGGGTAAGCGCTAAATTGCCTTGCGGCTGGTATCTCTCTAGATGCGGTAGCTGGTACAGATCCGTCTGGGTCCGGTAAGGTCTGTAGGTCCCAACCCTGGGAAATACCCACTAGACCTATCACATAAACATAACTCCTCCGTTCCTCTTCCTGATGTTCCCCAATGCTATGGGGGAAAGAGCCGAGTGGCGCCCAGGCTAAAGTGACTTCAACGCTTTTTACAAAGCTATTGCATAGTTTTTTCTGGCCTGTAATTCTAAGGCCCTGTACACACGATCAGACATGTCTGATGAAACTGGTCTGCAGGGGGGGCGTGGCCTGGACATGGCCGTGTGAAGCTGTGTTTTCTCTGAGCTCCCGGCCTGAGCCCTCCTTTACTGGCTCCAGAGCTACTAATCCCAGGCATGCAATCGCTGAAAAAGCAGAAGATGAGAGTGTCTACCAGGGTGACCCGTTCCAGCACCTCCTCAGGTGATTTACACCGTTATTTTCAATCCCAGCCGCGGATATCCCCCGGGTCCAGAGTTGCAACGCCACGAGGCACGGCACGTGTACCCCCGACGGAAGGCTACGGTCGAGGAGACTGGGATTCCCTATCGGATACCCTGGAGCATTCTGGTCGGTCGACCCCTGGATCGCTGCCAGACCACACCAATATGGCATCCCTCTCGCAGTCCCCGGGATGTCCCCCGCCGGAGCAGGAAATCCGGGCCCTGTTGCAGGCCCTCCCCACCAGAACCGACATGGAGGCCCTCATCCTGAAGTTGGAGGAAACCCACCGTCGGGACTTCCAGGAGGTCAGAGAGGAGGTCTCCACCCTGTCGGAGCGCGTAACTACAGGTGAGACATCACTTACCGCGCTGGAGCTCCGGGTAGCAGGGCTGGAGAGATCCAGAGATCAACACCGAGATGCGGCGATCGCCCTCCAGCTGCACCTGGAAGAGGTCGAGGACCGGAGCCGAAGGAACAACCTGAGGCTTCGGGGGGTCCCGGAGACGGTAGAGGCGGAGACCCTGGGGGAGAGGGTGCAAGAATTGTTCCGATCGGTGCTGGAGGAACCTACGATGGAAGTAGAAATTGACAGGGCGCACAGGGCCCTGGGCCCCAGGTCGGCCGACCCGGACAGACCGCGGGATTTGGTGTGTAGGCTCCTGCGCTATGCCCAGAAGGAACGGATCCTGCGTAGGGCATGGGAACAGAGGGAAGTACTTCTGGGGGATGCCCAGGCTAAAATTCTCCCTGACCTCTCAAGAGCGACCCTAAGACGCAGAGCTATGCTATGAAACATAGGGGTTTTACCTATAGATGGGGATATCCGTTGTCGGTCACCTTCACTCTGCAGACCCCAGCTGATCTTCCAGCCCTCTTCAGGTTCCTGGAAGCGGAGCAGATCGAAGTCCCGGACTGGCTGCAACTGTTGCCGCGATTTGCCGGCAGATCGGGTCCCTCCACATATAGAGCTGTGGCACAACCCAGACACCAGAGAGCTAACAGAAGACGCCAAAGAGCACCATCGGCATACCCTAAGTACAGCTCCCTACCATCATGAGTCTCCCGCCTTGCCCCTCCTATGCTTGTCAGTTGCCATTGCTCCGGTGAGCCGATCGGAAGGCTACGAGGCACATTTACCTGCCCACCCCCGGTCGCTGCCTCCGGCCTGTTTTTCTTTTTTCTTTTTTTTCTTTTTTCTCTTTTATGCTCCCACCCAGAATAGTGACGGTTACTGGAGATGAAGAGGCCCTCTTCTGTAATGGTGGGTGGGTTGCGGGGGTAATCCTCAATGCCCCCCCTGAGACACACTCTTGTGGGCTCCCACGTTGTTAGGGCGCGCCCTATCAGTGGTAACTCTCAAGCTCTGACCCCCCTGTTGTTCAATGCTGCATGTTTTTTTTATGTTGGGACGTTCAGAGCTTGGACCCTGAACAGCTTCTACTCCCTACCACCTGTATACTCCCTGGACAAACTGCTTAACCTATTGAGCCTCATGCCTGGGTTGCTGACAGTGCCTTGGATCGATGTTGGGGACATGGCTGGGGGTGGCGGGGGAGATGAGACCTACACCGTCTCACATGTTGATACAGCTGATATGTGTGAGCCTTGCTGGGGAGGGGGAGGGGAAGACTTCTGCGGGATCCTTGTTTCATGGGCTTGGAGGGTGTTTACTTACTAACCAGGCTTGGTTGATTATTGTGCTTAATGGATGCCCCTCCCTATCTCGGAGGTCCTGACACTACAAACCGGGGGCTGCACTAATGTTAAATTGTAGTAGATATGACCCTGACCGATGCTCTTATTGCTATGTTTATTATGATGTTTAATTCGATTGCAATGCCGACAGCTGACATGTTTTGCTGACTGGACGGTGGGGGTTGGCAGGGCCAGGGGCTCGCTCCGCCGGCTTTGTTCACCCATCTACCCACATAGGCCCGCGCTCGGTACCCAGCACTTTACTGGAGAGGGCTCTTAGCCTGTTAGGCTAACTTAGTTTATTTTATTTTTTTTTCTTTTCTTTCTTCTTCCTCTTTTGAGCCGCACACCCTTGTCGCGGCCTGCTGCTCCGGCCCCTCTTTCCCCGGAGCAGTAGCTCACTTCTCCCATCCCACTTAATCCCCCCCCCACCTGCCTGACCTGTCTGGTGTGGTCCACCCCTAACTACCACACGGACCTAATTCTCTATTACCCCTGGTGATTTTACCCCCCCTGTCTGCGAGCATGGATGAGCTGACTGTTATATCACTAAATGCCAAGGGTTTGAATACCCCTGAGAAGAGGAGGATGCTGTTGATCGATATGCGCCGCCTGCGGGCGGACGTGGTTCTACTGCAGGAGACGCACTTTAGGGACGGCCACTCCCCTGTGTTGAAAAACAAAAACTACCCGATCGCGTACCACTCCGCGTACGCATCGGCCAAGTCTAGGGGTGTCTCCGTATTGATCTCTGCTAGAGTACCCTGGTCGCACGGAGATGTATTGTTAGATGCAGAGGGGTGGTTTCTGTTTTTAAAAGGCAAAATAGGGGAGACATTAATTACGTTTGCAAATCTCTATGCCCCAAACGAACGGCAAGACACTTTCCTGACGAGACGCTTCAAACAGCTAACAGGCTTTGCAGAGGGACAACTTGTGGTGGGTGGCTACTTGAACATTCCCCTGTCACCCGCGGAGGACACGTCCACTGGATTGTCCTCGACGTCGGGGGCCACACGGAAAACCATTCAGACGCTACTACATTCTAATCGACTGGTGGATACCTGGCGGCTGTGCCACCCTGGAGAGAGGGACTATACCTTCTTCTCCAGGCCTCACCAGTCCTACTCCAGGATAGACTACTTCCTAATCCCCCACAAACACTTGGATGCCGTGAAGGACTCCTCCATGGGCTCCATTACTTGGTCAGACCACGCTCCGGTCACGTTGGTCTACGCCCTGACAGACAGACAATCCGCCCAGAAACACCCATGGTGTTTGAATGAGTCCCTTTTACAAGACCAGGATACTATGACGGAGGTTGTCAGGGAACTGAGACATTATTTCGACAAAAACACCGCCCAGGACTGCACACCAGGAATAGTCTGGGAGGCCCACAAAGCAGTTGTTAGGGGCATACTTATTAAACATAGAGCTAGACTGAAGAGACTGAGGTTCGAACGACTGACTGCACTACTTCTTAAACTGCAAGCATTAGAAACACAACACAAACAGGCCCCGTCGTTACAACTGAGCACTGACCTGGACAATACCCGCAGGCAAGTCACTGATATAATGCAGTATAAGGCCAAAGCGGCAATACAGATATGCAGACGTAAGGTCTATGAATCAGGTGACAAATGCAGCAAGATGCTTGCCCAAGCCATCCGCTCACAAAATAAGTCATCTTACATACCACACATCATGTCACGCGAGGTCAAAAGATCTCTACGCCTCAACAAATCTCTCGGGAGTTTAGAAACTTTTACCATGACCTGTACAATCTGCCAACCACCCCACCGACCCGAGACAGCGACTTGACAGAGAGCTACATAGCCTCCTCACATATGCCAACACTACCCGCGGAGACGAGAGACCTTCTGGAAGGAACTTACGACAGCACTGAGCAATGCCAAACCGTGTAAAGCCTCGGGACCGGACGGCCTGACTATTGCCTATTATAAGACCCTCCTTCCCTCCCTGGGTAGACACCTAGTGGCCCTTCTTAACAGCTTGAGTACTGGGATGGAATTGCATGCCTCTACGCTACAAGCGCAGGTGGCTGTAATCCACAAAGACGCGAAAGACCCAGGCCAGTGCGGTAGCTATCGTCCGATTTTACTACTAAATACCGACCTTAAGTTATTTACCAAAATCATAGCGTCAAGGATTCAGCAACACCTGCCAGACTTGATTCACCTTGACCAGGTGGGCTTTGTCCCGACTAGAGAAGCCAGGGACAACACTGTTAAAGTGTTAAATCTAATTCACGTTTCCACAACATCGAAGACCCCATGCGTCCTTATAGGGACAGATGCCGAGAAGGCATTTGATAGGGTCAGCTTGCCATTTATGTTCAACACCCTGAGACATATAGGGATGGGACCGAAAATGATGAACTGGGTTTCGGCGGTTTACACAAACCCGACAGCTAGAGTAAGAGCAAACGGAACGCTGTCAGAGACATTTCCGATCACCAATGGGACCAGGCAGGGCTGCCCACTCTCGCCCCTCCTATTCGCTCTATCCCTAGAACCCTTCCTAAGGCATGTAAGATTGAACCCAAACATCAGGGGTATTGAAATAGGGAACGAGCAATATAAAGTATCAGCTTATGCTGATGACATGCTCTTCTCGCTAACATCACCATTGATATCTTTACCCGCTCTGATGCGAGAATTCAACAGATATGGACAACTGTCCAACCTAAAGATTAATTTCACGAAATCAGAGGCGATGGGGGTGGGAGTGGTGGAGTCACAGCTGGCCCGTCTTCAAAACAGCTACACTTTGAAATGGACTGACACAGCCCTGACCTACTTAGGCACGCGTATTCCCCCGAAGATCTCCCAGGTATATAAGCTAAATTTCCCGCCCTTACTTAGATCTGTCCAGACGTTGCTAACTCAGTGGACTACTGGCTTCTACTCCTGGTTTGGCAGGTGCAGTGTACTTAAAATGACCATACTTCCAAAATTTTTATACCTCCTACAGGCTCTCCCCGTACACATACCGGCTGACTTCTTTAAACAAACCCAAACTATCTTCACGACTTTCTTGTGGGCCGGAAAACGCCCCAGAATTCACAAGACGATCCTTTCTCTTCCAAAGGCGTACGGGGGCATGGTGATGCCAAACGTCCGATCATACTACCACGCCGCTCACCTGACCTGACTGATAGACTGGTGCAGACATGGGGTCACCAAACTATGGCCAAGACTGGAACAGTCACAATGCGAAATCCCTCTGGACAGAGCGCCCTGATGCCCTACGGCGGTGCAGAGACTCTCTAAGGCCCACCCGCTGATAGGTAACACTGTTAAGATCTGCGCGAGACTTCTGACCCAGACGCGCCTCTCATCGGGAAACTCACCGCTACGCCCAATATTGGGGAACCCCTCTTTTGAACCTGGCATGCGGGACGCAAGATTCTCCATGTTGAAGGAAACAGGCATATTTCAAGCCTCTCACTTTGGAGTGACAGGTCGTTGGAGGACGGTCTTGGAACTTATGGACCCAATGGGCAGGTTCCAGCTGGATTTCCTGCGAGCGCACCAACTTAGCCACTTCCTGGCCACCCTGACACCCCCCGGCCCATCTGACTCTTCCCCCACAGCCTTCGAGGAGCTGTGCTCGGAGTCGGGCACGCTGCCACACGCCCTGTCCCTCACTCATACCATGCTGGATATGCCAACAGAAGACTACCGTATCCCAAGCCTGACTAAATGGGAACGGGACCTAAACTATACATTCTCACCTAGGCAGACACAACATATCCTTACGTTCGTACATAAGTCGTCGATCTGCACCAAGGTACAAGAAACCAACTATAAAATCCTGACGAGGTGGTACAAGACCCCGGCCCTTTTAAATAAATTTTACCCATCGACATCAGACCGCTGCTGGCGGTGCCAAGCGGATAAGGGCACACTATTACATATCTTCTGGTCATGCCCCTCCCTGCGCCCATATTGGGAGGAGGTGCGGCGCATATCGCAAAAATTCACCGATCGCATAATACCCGACGACCCGGCGCACTTCCTTCTACATGCTAACGACGTACCAATACGTATATATAAACAATCGATTGTACGCCACCTTCTGGATGCCTCCAAGGCTTGTATTCCATTGTGCTGGAAGTCTCCACACCCCCCGACGGATGCAATGTGGCTACGGAGGGTGGATGACATCAACAGGATGGAAGACTTGATCCTCACGAGCCAAAACAGACAAGAGGCATATTCCAGAACTTGGCAACTTTGGAACATTTTTAAATATTCGGATGAGGGGCAAGCCCTCAGAGGCACCCACTAGCAACCCCACAGGCCTGACTATACCCGACTCATCGGGTAACCTTTAACACCCAATTTCTATGCTGAAAAAGATGAATATCCATGCTCGCGGACCTACCCCCTATCCTATTCTCCACCCCCACCAGACCCGGGCTCTACCCAGCCCCTTTCGGCCCTTCCCCCATACACCCCCCCCCCCTGCTTTCTTTCTTCCTACTGCACTGTTCTTTAAAATACTAAAACAGCGGGAGCGGGAGGCAGTCCCATGGGACCATGACGACCGATCAAACACCTTAGGTGATATGTAGTCCACCAACCAGCCACCCACAAGACGACGAGATACTGGGCTACAGATGTTGACTGCTGATTCATATTGGGTGTGGCAAATGCTCACCCCTGTATATGTAGTATTCTTATATACTTTTGCTGTGCCATGTTATCATATCAATATGCCTGTACTTTCGTTGTGGTCCTTGTGGGCCTGTTTCTTGTTTCTGAATAAACACATAATTTTGAAAAAAAGAAACTGGTCTGCAGACCAGTTTCATCGGACCAGTTCGATGGTGTGTACAGCCGTTGTCCGTCAGACCAAAGTTTTAAAACATGCTTTAAAACCTGTCTGATGGAACCTGTCCGTCGGACAGGTTCGATGGTTAGTACACAAAAGCATCGGACCAAAAACCTGTGCATGCTCAGAATCAAGTCGACGCATGCTTGGAAGCATTGAACTTCGTTTTTTCATCCAAGTCACCGCGTTCTGGTCTGATCGGATTTTGGTCCGATGGTGTGTAAGCACATCAGACCATCAGACAAGTTCAGAGTTGTCTGATGAAAACGGTCCTTCAGACAAGTCTCATCAGACATGTCTGATCGTGTGTACAGGGCCTTAGGAATAATAAACTTAAAAACATCTAAACAAGAGTCTACTAGAGATCCCGGGTATGATAAAGTTTGAAACACGAAATCTTAAAATATAATAAATAACGATAAATAATTATCAATAATAATAGTATAATAATAATAATAATAAAATGTATTCAATAATGTAGTCAAATCAAAATTACTGATATTTGCTCAGTCACAGAATTGTTGCTGTTGTCACTTTCAGTGTCTGCTGACAAATTTCCGCTCAATTCTGCAAGTGATTTCTATTTACTATCGCTGTTTTTTAACTGGTCAAAAAACGCTTTTGATGTAAAGGGACACTTTTTGGATGCCATGGACATTCTCCAATTTCCAAGCAGAAAGAACAGTATATAAAATATAAAACGGCATGCAGGGCACTGGACAAAGCACTGGGGACAAAAGGGATGTGAAAAGATTTGATACAGTAATGCAATCTTATGTTTTTTGCACTTTTTCAATTTGTCTCTGGCCTCCGCCCCCATGCATCGCAATGTTTACAGAGAAAGGAGCCTGGCACACAGTACATCAGACAGAGGACACAGCCCGTGGACACAGTGGGAGGACATTGCAGGATCCTGGGGACAAGGTAAGTAACTTTGTGAAAAGGGAGCTGTGGTGGCTCAACGTGATTGGCACTGCGCTGACAAGCCATTCACCTCTGCAGCCAAGGGTTCGGATCCCGGTCTCGGCTACATGTGAATTGAGTTTGGTGGTCTCAGCCCGGCTCCCGGTGGGTGTGCTATGCAAGGTACGCCTGTGCTTAGTACGCCCACCCCCCCCCCCCCACAAAAACCACCACACTTGCACGCACACGAAATTGGTTTAAAACACATGCACTTTGGCCATGCGGTCTCTTAAATAAAGAGAGGCGAAGGACCTACGGGGTTCGCCGCACGCTGATTAACTAGGCCGCGGCGGCATCTAGGTATGGGGAGACATGGCTGCATATGTGGGGGGACCTGGCTGCATATGTGGGGGGACATGGCTGCATATGTGGGGGACATGGATGCATATGTGGGGGACATGGCTGCATCTGTGGGGGACATGGCTGCATCTGTGGGGGACATGGCTGCATCTATGAAGGACATGGCTGCATATATGGGGGACATGGCTGCATATGTGGGGGACATGGCTGCATATGTGGGGAACATGGCTGCATCTGTGGGGGACATGGCTGCATCTGTGGGGGACATGGCTGCATTTGGGGACACATTTAAAAAAAGTATCGGTATTCGGTATCAGCGAGTACTTGAAAAAAAGTATCGGTACTTGTACTCGGTCCTAAAAAAGTGGTATCGGGACAACCCTAATCATTACCCTTAACTTTGTTGGTCAGACTAGTCAGACTAGAGAGAGTTTTTTGTTACTATTATTAAGTGCAGAGGTCATGGGTTGCTATATTTAGGTTGTGGTGGTGCGCCAGAGAGTCAGAATAATCTGTTGCCATCTTACCTGACTGTCAACATTGTTACCTAAATGTGGGTTTTAGAAGCACTTTAAATTAAGACTTTTTCTCCTGGGGTTTGACTTTAAACTGTCCTTGAAAGTCTGAATGTGATTGTTTAAGCAGAAATCATAATGAGAGGCAGTTGCAAAGCACCATGCTTCAGGAAGTATACTCATACTGCCCTCTTACTGACCTTGTGAGGAGGTTGTCTTCAGAGCAATACAAAGAACTCGTGCTAAGGCAAATCTATTCACTTTCTCATTTTTTGTACGTTAGATGTGTTTTACTGGATAGAATAAGTAGCTTAATGAATGTTTTTACTTCTGCCTGGAATTGATCCTTGAAGCTAATAATCAATGTCCTCTAAGCAGTTCGACCACAATTTAAGAAAGTAAAGTGAAGCAGAATGTTGATCCATATCATGTTACCAAAAATCTGAATTAACTAGAACATTTGAGGAGTAAGAAAATGAATCATTTATATCAAAACATGGCCATTATTTTCTTCTTATGTTCTCTATACTATAGGCACATGTCATTCTATCTACTATGAAATAGCCTTGCAATTTATATAATAGCCCACATTATCAACATAGGTTTTACTGTTACACATGATTGCATTCTATGGTCTATAAATGTGTAGGTAATACACTCAGAAAGCTCAAGCCAATGATTACTGATCAGATAGACATGCCAATGCAGCTTTAAATAAAAAAATTCTAATTTGAGTGTTTTTCTTGAAGCATTTTGATAGGCTCAGGAATTTTTTTATCATGGTTGGTAGTGACTTGTTAAACAGTTATCCATTAAATCTAAATTAAACACTATCAAAGTATATAGATCTTTTTTACACTAAGTTGTCAATTTATTGAATTTTTTTTCACACCAGCAGGGGCATACTTAGAATTTTAACACCAAAACACATTCTGTTATTCCTCCAAAGTATGGGGATATTACATGTGTGAGACGTTTTTGATATTTGGACTGGTTGTTTACCAGATATTGTATCTTGTGAATCACAAAAATTAACCAACATTTTATCAAAAATAGTGTACTGTACTGTGAACAGTGCACTGCTCACCTTTGTATGAGCAGTCAGGGAATAAAGTTGAGTGTAGTGTCACCTATAGCCAGGGCCGTCTTTAATAAGGTTTGGGCCCTGGGCAAACATTTTTTTTGGGCCCCCCTTCAGCTTATTTTGGGCCTGGCTGGTTCACATGTACAGTATGTGTTTTGGCGGCCCTCATTTGTGCAGGCACAGCAGCCCATTGATTTGAATGGGCTGCCATGCCTTTGTTTCCTGCAGAAAAAAGTTGCATTCAGCATTTTAAAAATCAGTTGCCTTGAAATCCATTCTGCTTTTGCACCATGCTACTTACCTGCAGTTCTTGCACACACAAATGCACTGTGTTTTTAAAAGCGTGACCTAAACGTCTAAAAATGCAGCAAGTTTGACAGTGCGGGAACTGCAGATAAGTCACAGCAGACAGCAGAATGGACAGACAGTGCTGTATTTCATTGCTTGATGGGCATAGGTGTGCCGTGTGCTCAGCCTATTACATGAGGCATCAAATGAATGGGCTGCTGTGCCTGCACAAATGTGGGCCGCCAAAGCACATACATGTGAACCAGTCAGGCCCAAAATAAGCCCATCAAGCAGTTAAATACAGACAGTAATGCCATGTGCTCTGAGGCCTTACTCAGCCTGGACTGCAGGTCTGGTCTGTGACTTAAAGAGTTCCTCTATTTTACACATGGCATGGCCTGGGGTCCCATGGTGCTAAAGCAGAATGGACAGACGGTGCTGTGACCCCATGCCATGCCATGTGTAAAATACAGGAACTTTTTAAAACACTGACCAGACCTGCAGTGAATCATCAAATATTATAAAGACTTTGGGCACACTCTACAGAAAACTTCTATTTACAATATAGCAAACAGTGACATACATTGAGGAGCAGGACATGAAGAAGTCAGCCTCGGGAAGAGCAAACTGGGGATGTTATAAAATCACATTCTAATTCACTTTTATATACCAGCAGCACCCAGTGGCAGGAAGGGAGAAGTGCACGTCTAAAGGGAAGCCAGGGGTTCTGTACATTTTAAAACACTGGGAAGGGAAGCAGTACTGTCACCTTGCTGAGTGCCGTTGATGATTTTCAGCCTGATTTGTGGGCAGCACAGGGGCTTAACGGGCGGCAGGGCTGCCATCAGGAATTATGGGGCCCCTTACACAGCTTCAGGCATGGGCCCCCTTGAGCAGAGAACAGGGGGGGGTGCTGCCCCCTTAAATTGAGACGAGGGGGGGCGGGGCTGCCGCGAATTCAGAAGCGGGAGGCCCTTTACAAAAAAAAGATTTAATAAAGAAAAATATATATAAAAAAAGGGGTGTAGCCATCCGGGGCCCTGGGGACCTCTGGGCCCTTTAATAAAAAGAAAAAAAGAAATAAAAAATATATATAAAAAATATATTTTTTTTAAAAAAAGGGGGTTGCCATCTGGGGACCTCTGGGCCCTTTAATCATTTTTTTTTTTTTTTTATAAAAATAAATTACAAAAAAAGGGGGGTTGCCATCCGGGACCTCTGGACCCTTTAATAAAAAATAAAATAAAAAAAATATATTAAAAATAAACACTTATAAAAAAAAAAAGTGGGGTTGCCATCCAGGGCCCTGGGGACCTCCCGGGCCAATTAATAAAAAAATATATAAACAAAAATAAAAAAATAAACGTTTATAAGAAAAATAAAAAAGGGTGTTTGCCACATGGGGCCCTGGGGACCTCTGAGCCCTTTAATTTATATATATATATATATATATATATATATATATATATATATATATATATATATATATATATATATATATATATATATATATATATATATATATATATATATATATATATAATATATATATATATATATATATATATATATAAATAAAAAGAAATAAAAAGAAAAAAAAAAGAAATAAAATATAAAAAAAATTATAAAAAAAGGGGGGTTGCCATCCAGGGCCCTGGGGACCTCTGGGTCCTTTAATAATAACATTTATATTATATAATAAATATATATATATATATATATATATATATATTAAAATAAATATATAAAAAACGTTTTTTTTTTATAAAACAAGTTTTTTTTTTTTATAAAACAAGTTTTTTTTTTTTTATAAAAAAGGGGGGTTGTCATCCGGGGCCCTGGGGAACTACAGGCCCCTGGGGACCTTCAGACCTCTAAAAAAAATTGGCCCTTTAATAAAAAATAAAATAAAAATATATAAAATAAATATATATTTTTATTTTAAAATAAATAAATAAAGGGGGTTGTCATCTGGGGCCCTGGGGGCCTCCGGGTCCCTGGGGACCCCTAAAAAAAAATTGGCCCTTTAATAAAAAATAAAAATATATTTAAAAAAAATGGCCCTTTAATAAAAAATAAAATAAAAATATATAAAATAAATATATTTTTTTATTTAAAAATAAATAAAAAAAGGGGGGGGGGTTGCCATCTTGGGCCCTGGGGACCTCCGGACCCCTAAAATAATTTTTTTTTTTTTTTTCAAAGGGGGTTGCTTTGGGCCCCCAACAGTGACAGGGCCCTGGGCAGCTGCCCCTGTTTGCCCTATGGTAGAGACGGCCCTGCCTATAGCAGTCCCAGTTTCTATAAGCCAAGCAAGCATAGCCTACTAGTACATGGCTGCTCTCGGAAATGCCATGAACACTGGCCAGGAAGTACAAGGGCTGAACATAGGATGAACAGTAGTGCAGTTGTATGCAGGGGGTGGCTGAGACTGGTGTCTTGCAGGTATTTAGTTAGTGGGACGTGCAAATGGGTCAGGTAAGAAACATAGTAGGCAGAAACATGGTCAATAAACAGACCAGGGTCAGTAAACGTGGCAGGTAGAGCCAACATTGCACTGGTGTGGTGGTGATCAGGAACACTGTTGCTGGCAGCACCGGCTCTGATAACACTGGCACTGATGTGGCTAGTGAACATGGCTGCTGGTTGCACTGGTCTGGTGAAACTGTCACTGGTGGCAGCGATCAGGAACACTGTTGATGGCTTAAACTGGTCTGGTGACACTTATGCCTCGTTTCCACTGAGCAGATCGGTTCGGGTCGCTTGGAACGGAACGGTTCTGAGGGGCCAGGTCTATTCTGGTGAGCGTTTCCACTGCCAGTCAGACCACCAGGGCCATACAGGTTTTAGAAAAAAATCGCTCTCGTGATGTCACACTAGTGCGACGAGAAACGTGATGCAGCGTCACTCAGCGTCAACCAAACACCAAAAAAAATAAACAACAATGGAGGTCATTCAGCAGCTTGTGTTTACTCTGCTAGCCTTTTGGTTCTTTATAGGCAAAATACATGCCGCATTGTATGGGAGAAGGTTGCGAGCGGCCAGGAGAAACACAGCAGAAAAGAAAAGGAAACTTTTAGCTTGGATGTGTAGGCGGGAGGAGAAGTACACATTGGTGCGGCTAAGACGGCAGCGCTATAGGGTAAGCACAACTGACCGACTTAACTGAAACGCACACACACTGACCCACACACACACACTGACACACACACACACACACACTGACACACTGACACACACTGACTGACACTGACACACACACACACTGACACACACACTGACACACACACACACACACACACACACACACACTGACCCACACACTGACCCACCAATATGACACACACACACTCACTGACCTACCAACCAACCTTGACATACACATTGACTTAAAAGATGTTTATTTTTTGAGATATGTTACCATTTTTATTTTTTTTCAGGTGCTTCTCCTTTTGGCAAAGCAGCGCCGCAGCCCAGTGATTTGGGCTTTCCCTCGTGCCAATGATTGGTGGAATGTGACCGTCCCAGGATTTACACACAGACAGTGGGTGCAGAATTTCAGGATGTCAGAGGAAACCTTCTCCTTCCTTTCTGCCAAGCTACGTCCAGTAATGGAAAAGAGAAATACAAACTTCAGAGCCAGTTTGCCTGTGAGGAAGAGAGTTGCCATTGCACTGTGGAAGCTGGCTACCAACAGTGAATACAGGAGTATAGGCCATCTTTTCGGTGTGAGCAAATCTTCAGTGTGTCGGTGTGTGCAGGACTTCTGTAAGGCTGCGTGCACATTGCTAGCTCCTGACATTGTGCATTTTCCGGACAGGTAAAAGCTAAAAGACATGGCTGAGTACTTTGAGAACAGGTGGGGCCTTCCACAGTGTGTTGGTGCTATTGATGGCTCACACATACCAATAATAGCACCACAAGAATACCACACCGACTACTTCAACCGAAAAGGCTGGCATTCCATCATCCTCCAGGCAGTAGTGGATGGCAAGGGACTGTTCTGGAATGTGAATGTAGGAAAGCCAGGTAGTTTGCATGATGCTCGGGTTCTCCGATTGTCAACACTTTGGGATTGGGTTGGCCAGGGAGGACTCTACCCGGTGAGCACTAAGAACATTTGTGGGGTGAATGTTGGCTACTATGTGCTTGGAGACTCTGCCTACCCTTTACAAAATTGGCTTCTGAAACCATTTCCTGACAATGGGCGCCTAACAACAGAGCAGCAAACCTACAACAAGAAAACATCCAGGGCACGTGTTGTAGTGGAAAATGCTTTTGGAAGACTTAAGGGTAGGTGGAGGTGTCTTATGAAGAGGAATGACAGTGACATTCAACTCACCAAATCCATGGTCCTAACTTGCTGCACTCTTCACAATCTTTGTGAAAGTCATGGAGAAGACTTTGACCAGGATTGGAATACAGAATACTCCAGAAGAGCCAGTACCAGTAACAGCAGCACAGGATGTGGAAGAAGAGTGCAGCGAAATAAGTCAGGCTCTGATGCGGCACCTTAACTTTTAATTTTTTCTCATTTATTAGTACAATGTTTATTTACTTTATGAATTATGCCATAAGTTTAATAAAATGTTGCAGAAACGACATACTCGTAGAAGTCTATTTTGTTTTTTTATTCAACAAAAAATTCATCTTCATACTTTTTTTTTAAGTAAAAATTTGGGGAATGTACAATCTCTTAAACAATAACCTAAAGAGGTTGGAAAACATTTTTTTCAACATCACTTGTAAATGTTTTTTGGAATATTTGTCTGAATTTCTCAATTTCTGTTCCTCCTCAGTAAGCATGTTGTAAAGTTTACTGAGAAGGAACAGGAAGTGAGAAATTCAGACAAAGAAAAAACATATGAAGCCACCGGGGGTGCCTTTTGGTGAAATCCAGGCTGCACCTTCCAAGGCGTGGGTGATAATGCAAAGGTGCCAGGAGGGAAGGTGCCAGAGCAGCACTACAACTAAAGCCATGTGCAGCAAGGAGGAAATGTGTCCAATCTTGTGTGATTGGTGCTAGCTCAAAAGTAGCCTATTAATAAAATAAAATATAACTTTTTAAACACAAAATAATTACATTTCCTTTAAAAAGTAAAAATGGGTACAGGTCCTGTGCTGCATGAAAGGCACTACTGTCTGGGTGGTGACCTGGGTTGACGATTGGCTCCAATCACTTGAACAAGCTGACCAAGGACACCGAGGAAGGCCTGGTTGAAGGTAGCCAACTGCTCCATCTGCATCCGGGCAATTTCTGCCTCCTGGCGCATAGCTTCCTGTGCATCCTGACGTAGTGCTTGAAACCTTCTCTCAGAAAGGTTATCCATTCTTTCCAGCTGCCTTTCTTCTGCTGCCCGCATATCCTCCATGACTGTGCGCAGATCCAACTGCAACCTTCTTCTTTCACCTGTATTATACAAAAAAAAACATTGTTTTTGTCATCTGTCCAACCAATACTGTAAGCCCCTTTCTCATCTGCTCCACCAGACTGTACCACACTGGCCCACTTCTGTTCCCCCCTCTCATCTGCTACACCAATACACAGCACTGCTCATCTGCCCCCCAGAGCTGAACCCCCCCGCTCATCTGATACACCAATACACAGCACTGCTCATCTCCCCCAAAACTCATCATCACCCCCCCTCTCATCTGCTACACCAATACAAAGCACTGCTAATCTGCCCCCCAGAGCTGAACCCCCCTCTCATCTCTTCCACCACTGTACCTCCTGCACATCTCCCCCAAAACTCATCACCACCCCCCCTCTCATCTGATACACCAATACACAGCACTGCTCATCTGCCCCCCAGAGCTTAATCCCCCCCCTCTCATCTCTTCCACCACTGTACCTCCTGCACATCTCCCCCAAAACTCATCACTACCCCCCCCCCCTCTCTGCTGCTACACCAATACACAGCACTGCTCATCTGCCCCCCATAGAATTTATTAATTATAATCATGTCTTACCATTGTGTCGGGGTGCATTGGGAGTACTCGGTGGTTGGCTACTTGGTGGTTGGCTACTTGGTGGTTGGCTACTCGGTGGTTGGCTACTCGGTGGTTGGTCTAATGAAAAACTACTGTTGCTGCTGAAAGACGTTGAAGGTCCATCATCTGAAATGTTTGATACATCATTGGAGAGTCCATCAACTGTTTCTGAAAATAAACATATGGTTAGATATTTCATTTAAAATGGTTAGCAGAGCGATATCCTATGCAAAGTTTAAAAAAAATTACCTTACCAAAGGGGTCTACAATGCATTCCAGAATTATAGTTGCAGAGTCCAGATCTCCCTTCCTGCCTTGGTTTGCTGGCCGATGACCGTAAATGGCGTCCATGGCGTCGTACCACCTCCAAGCAGTTGGACAATTTCCACTACGGCTGTTGGCGTCCTTAATTTTTTTATATTGAGCTTTAAGCTTTTTCAGCTTTGCCCTACACTGGCCCGACGTCCGTTCGAATCCCTCGGCTGCCATCCGCTGAGAAATTTCTTTATAGACCTTCTCATTTCTCACTGATCCATCAAGCTCACTCTGAATAACGCCATCACCAATAATTGATAGGAAAGTAGATAGTTCCTCAGATAACCAAAGCCTGTTGTTTGCTGCCATCCTTCTCCTTTATATGGACTAGCGACGTGGTGATTGGTTGGCGCTTTGCTTTGACGTCAGTATAGCTGTTTTCTGTCCACCAATCAGTGGAATGAACCATGTGACGCCAGTAGCTCCGCCCTAACCGTACCGCTCCACTTTTCTTTGGACCCTCATCTGAAGCAGGACCCTTGCTGGCGCGGTACGGTTCGCTTTTATGGCGCGCTTTCATAATGGAAACACCCAAAATAGCGAACCGTACCGAACCGTACCGAACCGATCCGCTCAGTGGAAACGAGGCATTAGACTGGTGTGAAGGTGATCAGGAACATTGTTAATGGCTGCACTGATCTGACAACACCAGCACTGGTGTAGTAGTGTGGTGGATTATCTAAAATCTCTATTTTATTTTAAGCTTATTTTTTTATTAGAACCACTAAAAAAATTCTCGGTTTATATTCTTTTAATCTCTTTTTATATTTTCATATTGGCTTTTCATACTCATTATGCATACAGTATATATGAAATCATATTAGTATCTCTTTTCCTTGAGAATTTTATATTAGATGACGATGTTTTAAAGTTACGACTACAAATCTGTTTGAAATGAAGGCAAAGAAGTTATAACTCATCATAGAAGGGCAAAAGACTGAAGATGGGAGTAGATGCTATTTCTTCTCCATTATGTTTCAAACGTGTTCAGAGCTTTTTCCCTTCCCCCACTCACTCCTAAATTCCTCATTCCAAAGAGCAGATATAAACTCAGTTGTAAAAGGAAACCGCCCCTCCTCCCCCTCACTCGGAGACTTTTAAAGGAACTTTGAATTTTGTAGCAAGAACATGGAACAGGAAAAGACCCTTATATGGACTGACCAATCAATTGTGTGCATGTACTTGTGATGTAGTGATGTTTATAAAGCTGTGGTGGCAATAAAATTCCTTCTCTTTGCTGGCAACGTTGAAAAGGTGAGGATGTGAAATTTGTGGTCTCTCTAATTTTGCATGTCTCATCTTAGTAATTTGGAATCAGCCGCAGAAATGGGTAACCCTGAGATTGTATCATGGGTCTGCAGGTGCCTTCCCCTCACCCCCTCTAGCCGGCAAGACCCCCCTACCTCCAGGGGATCGCTGTGTCCCCTACCGGGAGGGGTGGCCACACCGGCCCCTGCTATGTCCCCCTCTGCCCTTCAATACCCCCCCCTCCCCAAACAAACATACACAAAAAAACAAAAAAACAAAAGGAGAAGAAAAAAAAAAACACAAGAGAAAAAAAAAAAAGGGGGAACACCACCTCTTTCATCCTCCCTCCCCCCCTCCACAGCACCAAGCCCCCCTTTTAATCTACATCTATCAAGACCTTCCCTTGTTCTGAGTATCTGAACTCATTCCACTCGGCCCACGTTTCAAGATATACTTTACGTTTCTGTCTGGAGGTCCATACCAAGTCCTCCATTCTATTCATATCTTCTACTCTATTAAGCCACATCTTTACCGTTGGCGCTTGTGTCTGCTTCCACATCCCTGGGATACAGGCACGGGCAGCATTTAAAAGATGACAAACCATGGATTTCCTATCACCCTTTATCGTCGGCTCCAAGTCTTGCAATAGATAAAAGGGCCATTCGTCTGGTAATTTCTCTCTACTGAATTTCTGCACTATTCCCTGAACTCTTGTCCAAAAATGTAGAATCCTTGGGCACAGCCACAGAATATGTAGTAAGGTTCCTTCTTGCTTACTGCACCTCCAGCATCTATCCGAGGTGTCTGGGTAAGTCTCTATCAGTAGCAAAAAAACAGATTTAATGCGGTATGTAAGTGTCCAGACACATGGGGCCAGATTCAGAGAGCCGTAACTCCTGTCTAACTGTTAGACTGGAGTAATTTCAAATTACGCGCGTTTTTTAGCTAGTCGGAAACCTCAAACTATGAATAGACGGTTGCGGGCTTCAATTCGACTGGATTACGTGTTCGTACGCCTTCGGATCTACGCTGCAATAAAATTGTGGCCACTGGGTGGACTTCCCATCGTTTTCCGCGTCGGGGTATGCAAATGAGCTTTTGCCAGCGATCCCCGAAATTACGATCTTCATTCGCAATCTCTTACGGCACCTTTAGTCATCTTTTTTTTGCGTTTGCGTTTTGCTGCTCTAATATTAGACAGCCCATGTTAAGTATGGCCGTCGTTCCCGCATCAAATTTCTACGTTTTCCGACGTCTTTTATTATTTTTTACGTAAGTCGTCCGGGAATAGGAATGTTCATAAACGACGCTACTCAAACAACGAATGACGTAACGACGTGATTTCGCGCAATGCACGGCGGGAAATTTCTGAACAGAGCATGCGCAGTTCGATCGCCGTGGGGACGCGCTTAATTTAAATGCTTCACGCCCCCTAATCGCGTATTTCGATTATGCGGCGAGAAATAGACTACGCCGCCGTAGCGTACGGGCAAAAATCTACCAGAATTCGGTGTAGAGCCTGGTAAAATACGGCAGCGTAGAGTATTTCGATTACGCAGCGCAATATTAAGTGTATCTGAATCTGGCCCATGTTCCCTAAATATCACATGCGATCCTGAAACTGTCAATTCACTATATCCGTGTTGTGGTAAATGTTTGGTAAATACCGCATGAACAGGTGTTAAACTTAATTCACAGAAGGCAATAAATAATGAAATACATGTGGTAATTAAGTAGTGGTCCAGGCATGCGGTAATGATAGAAGAGCTTGACTCGAACATTGGCGGTTCGCCTGTTCGCCAAATAGCGAACAATTTGGGATGTTTGTGGGAAAATTCGAACGCTGTGGAACACCCTTTAAAAGTCTATGAGAGAAATCAAAAGTGCTAATTTTAAAAGTTAATTTGCAAGTTATTGTCATAAAAAGTGTTTGGGGACCCGGTGCTGCCCCAGGGTGTGAGGGATACTAGTAAGACTCTTATTAATTAATTGATCTGATGACATGATCTCTCAGGGTTGCCATTTCTACCGGTCTGATTCCAAATTACATCAAAGCATGCATAGACAAACACAGAGACACAGTTACATCTTTACCTCTCCATGTGGTCAGCAAAAAAAGAGACTGGGGACAGAGCCCAGCTCTAGTTTTATTAAAAAACATAAGATCTTTTCATTGGCTCACATTATACAGATACACCCATTGCATTGATTGGTCAGTTCATACAGGCAAATGTCAGCTCCTGGGATCAGCTTTCTCTGTCTGGACATAAATGCATTCCAAAGCTACGACAGGATGTGGGGGGTGAAGAGAAGCGGTTTCATCTTACAACTGAGTTCATATCTTTCCTTCTCAAAGTCCTTCTCATGTGCAAACAGAAACATCAGTGGGGTCAGGATTAGAAATGAGCAACTTTAAAATACAGTCCTTTATACTTAAATGGTAACTTCTCGAACGTAATTTCATATTTTCAATGCTTTAAAACAATCTTATCCGTGAACATATACACTTAATTTCAAATAGATTTACAAGGCAATATCTGAGTTTTCATGTAAGGATAATAAAAGTGTTGATCATTCCCATACATACATAATAACTCAAGCAATAAAAAGGAAACAAAACAAATAAACAGTACATGGGATATGGGAAAAGGAAAACATTTCTGTGATTCTTAATAAATCAATTAGCTTCAACTTATCAAATATAGTATTTTAAAATAATTCCATCACAATCCCCCCTAAAATGTATATTTGAAAAGAAAATGCCCCCCTAAATTAATATTTGTAATCAGTACTGGTCCCTATACTCTCTTTGTCCCTGTGTTTGGCCTCCCTACTGTCAACTCTTTTAGGTTTCGCATAGCGTCCAGACAGGGCTATTCCGTAGTCCTTCTTCAACGAAACTTCAGGAGGCACTCAAACACTAATCTTTCCCTCACTTGTAGATGTGGTATGTGTTTTCTTAACAGGCAAGGACTGTAACAGAGGACAACACAAAACATTATCGTAAACCCATATAAGCAGAAACAAAAATTGCTATACCTAAGTACAAATGTATTATCACCCAAAATACTGTCCTCAGGTGACATTCTAAAAGGCACCCCCCTAGTTCATTAGGGCCATCTGCTTCATTAAACCTCTATCCATATTTGCATTACTAACTTAAATTTCATAAAAGCATCCGTTTCACCAAATTCCTGTATTTGTCTTCTTACTATATTTCCAATCATAAACATTTTAATTTTCCAGAAGAACATTAATTTTATATTGGGCTCTTTCCTAAATATTTTACTCCCTAAAGGAACTTATTCATTAACTTACACTAGTTATCAGAACCGATTGGTCACACAGTATGAATACTCTTGTCACATGACTGTTTAAACAAGCAGCCTTTGGTTCAGTCTTAAAGATTCACTGTATCTTCTAATTTTCACTATTTTATCTGACCTTTCTTAACCTATGCAGATTAACACCATGTTTTATTCTCTTTGAAATGACACCCTTAAAGTAAGATATTCTTCAAAACAAATGGTGCAAAAACCCCATAGTTTAGTGAAATATGAGAGAAAGAGAGAGAGAGAGAGTTAGTGTGCGTGAGTGTGTGTGAGAGAGAGTGAGAGAGAGAAAGTGTGAGTGTGAGAGAAAGAAAGAAAGACAAGAAAGAGAAAGAAAGAGTGTGTGTGTGTGTGTGTGCGTGTGTGTGAGAGTGAGAGAGAAAGAGAGAGAACAGAAAGAGAGAGAGAACAGAAAGAAAGAAAAAGGGAAACATTTCTATATCTCTGGCAAAAACTTAGTTCAATAAGTTCAATAAGCCAAAGGCTTTAACATATATATATATGTTTACAAAATCCATCAAAACCTGTCAGCTTCTAGAATTTGAAAATTCAGGTTCAAATGTCACATCAGGAGATCATTGACTCAAAACTCACTTTCACATCATATTAAATAGAAATATATATATTCTTAATGATTAGACCAGATTCAATTTAGTTTTTAAGAATATAACATTCCCCTCTGAAAATATGAATAATGATCATATTTCCTAAATCATTCATACAAACATTCATGTCACATGCACTCTGACTTTGATCCAATAACTCCAAATGTATTGTCATTTGTAACCGAGCTTGCAACTCCAAAACCCATATTATAAAAACTTTAAAAGTTTACTTAACATAAACTCAGACCTTCTTTTTCCTTCCTAATTTACAATGAACTCTGAGTCATTTAAAACCCATTCCTAGAAAGTCACATTGTCTGCAAACACACAGCAGGATAACACAGCATGTGGGACGGTGTAACCTGATCTCTGGCAGCTAAAAGACCTCCAAGGGGAAACATCTGTTCGCCACTACCTAGAGAGATTGTATACAATCTATAAGGAAGATACACACCATATACTATACAATCTAATTGTGCCGTTTTTCTCATTTTTTAACGCTCTTTCAAAATTTTTAAACATATTTAGTTTGTATATATGCCAAAAATTATGTATATTATATTACAATTTGACATTTGTTTATTTTTATTCTATTTTGAAGTAATTTTTTAATATTTTAATTCTTTATCTATTTTTTTTTTTTATGTTTACTCTTTTTATTATTATTTTTTGATTGAACATAACTTTCATATTTTACTATTTTTTTTTTTTTTTTAGAATCTGTTGTAAACATTGCTTGCAACCAGATCTGTAGGATTTTCTGTTTAAATACCAAATACCATGCTGTTTACCATCATTTGAGTTTTTATACAATTCTTTACACAACCTTAATCAATAATTCTCTCTTAAACCTTTGTTCTGATCCCATGTTTGTGCTTTTACATATCATATCCTAACACATTTTCAGGTTTTCAGGTCAGATATTCATAAACATCTACAGACAATATTAAACTAAATTTTCTCATTATAGAACCTCTTTACACTCTAACATTAATTAACTAATTATCCTATGAGACATATCACAGTGATTATGGGACTCAAAACCTGTAGTTACACCATCTCTTGATTTAAACTTGTCTGGGGCCCCTCTATACATCAGGGCATATATCACACATATATCAGCTATATTCCAACCCACAAATTCTCAGTGGTCACAATGACATGTATTTGAAAAAAGATATATAGTTTCAGTCAGACGTGGGTGGCACAGTCCATCATATCTCCAGAGAATGTTTTTGTGAAGGAACCTTTTAATCATCATCCCGGGGGATATCGATAATTATCGGTACCTACATAAATGCAAAAAACTCATACACAGATATTAGATAATTACTTTTCAAAAGTGGTCACATAATTTTCAAAGTACAAGACTGTAATTGCAACTGTCATCGCCCATAGCAACCTATTTTAGAGACTGTCTTCAAACAAGACTTCAAAAGGGGATAATAAATACTCCCCCCTTGGGGCCACTTACCCACTAACAATGAGTGTGATATGGTATATCATGTGGAATAAAACCGTTTAAAACGTTATATGTAAAACCTGTTCTGATGTGATACCCAGAGGCCTTCATCCTTCATTTGTGACTGTGAGCACCAGGACAGTAGCAATGAACGCAAGGATTTATTCACCCTTATTCTACCATCTCGGCCATCCACCAGGCGAGGCCTACGGCCCTGTCAAGTCTCTTTTTTCCGTGTTTGTACAATAGAATTGTAGTATCCTACTCCCCCCTTGTACAAACTCAAGGAGAGAAAAAGGGCCGGTGGGCCGCAGAAGCCGGTAGGAGCATCCGGGACAGGCCCATGCACCTCCAGGCACGTAGCAGGTGACACCAACTGCGTTCAGGGATGGGGCAGGACAGGGAGCAGGGAGCATTCGGAGCCGGGAAGAGCATCCGGGCATCGTTCAGCAAACATTGGGACAGAACAGGGAAGGATTTATTTTAGGAACCATAGTACCAGGCCAGAGCATCACATGAGAACAGCTAAACTGGCAAAAAGCCCTTTATATATGAAAACATAGATTATATCACAATCAGTCAGTGCAGTGAGAAATATAGATAGGTCCCCACAGATCACACAATGTATGCGAAAAATATCTAAATCAGTGTGATCCACCAAAACTCCTTCTTATATATCATCGATAGTTGCCATAAACGTGTAACAAGTCGCAAAACAGCAGCCTGTCTTTAAAATGGAAAAAAATAAATAAAAAATAAAAAACTGTGTCTCAGGCTTTTTTTTTTTTTTATATATACCAGGAGGAGGGGGGTGTAAGGGGGAGGGCAGGGAAAGGTCCTCCAACCTACAACTGCAATCGTGGCAGACATTCCTCACACACCCAGTATTATCCCCCCACCAAGGAGGGGCAGGATTATATATTATATCAATGTGATCAGGGAGTCATCCTAGGACTACTAAAAAAAAAAAAAAAAACAATAATAAGCCCCAATATATAAAGATATGTAGATATACAAATGGCCTGCATTATCCCAAAAACCTCAAACTCCTGGGAATCAAAAAGACACACCAGCAACCGTTGAGATCCTAAACAGATAAATTCTGACAAATACATCTCCACATAGATCTACATACATCTCCCCGTATACATTTCCAGACTGGCAGCAAGGAGAGGGGGGGGAAGCATGAGGAGGGGAATCCCTTTTTAGCATGAAGGTCAGCTGAAGGAAATTAGCTACAAAGTAAGCAAAAATTATGTTCATACATCTTTAAACTACAAAAAAAACTTCTAGCCGATGCAGTCTAGTCGAAAATTCTTTGAAAAGAAAAAAAAACTTCTTGAAACAAACAAATGTTAAACCGATACTCCAAGAGGGGGGGTGGGGAGACAAGGGTGGGAGGGAAGCCCCCGAGAGTGAAGGGAGGGGAAGTGTTCCTTACAGAATGGTTATTGTACACAGAGCAGGAAGAGGGGGGGGAGATTACCTTGAGTTAGCAGCAGACAAGAGAAACAAGCAAACACACACACACACAGACTATTCCTAAAAAAAGGAAGCTGTACAGAGCAGAGAAACTGAGGACAGAAACAAACATACGCACAGAATATACAGAACACAACTGTTTCAGTCCGCTGTCATTAGAACGCCTATAACCCCAAAAACATATAACTAAAAAAAAAAAAAAAAAAACATAAGTACCCCTTTACCCCCAGGTCAACTGCCTTAGCGACCATCACAAAATCCCTTAATTCACCCTGTACCCCCAGGTCAACTGCCTTAGCGACCACCACAACACACCCCTTAATGAACCCCTTAATTAAAAAAAACCCTTAATCAAATTCCGCCTTGAACTCACTCAGTCAACGGCAACCCCCCCCAAAAAAAAACGCTCAGCTCCTTAGCTAAGGCCAGCCTGAACTACCTTAGTCAGGAAAAAAAAATAAAAATAAAACAAACCCTTAAAAAACCTACCTCTGACAGACAGACCCAGACAGAACACAAAACTGCAAACAGAAATCATAAGACGACAAACGCAAAACAAATGCTTCCAGACAAGGAAACTGTGTCACCGCCTTTCCATACAGATAATCACTGAAACAGCCCCATGGAAACTAATAGAAAACATAGACAGACAACAAACCGGTAGAAAAAATGCTATGGGTTGAAAAGTTTGCTCAAGAAAATTTCCCATCTTTGAATGGATAAGGCACAGCAAAAAAAAACGAGAGAATGGAGGGAGCCTGCACGGAAGTGGACTGCGGCAAGAAGCGCATCCATGGAGGTGATCAGCCTCAATCCACACAGACGCACCTCATGGCATCTCGGCGTGCTATATCTCCCCATTAGAGCAAAATCCACGTTGGGCGGCCAAATTGTGAGGGATACTAGTAAGACTCTTATTAATTAATTGATCTGATGACATGATCTCTCAGGGTTGCCATTTCTACCGGTCTGATTCCAAATTACATCAAAGCATGCATAGACAAACACAGAGACACAGTTACATCTTTACCTCTCCATGTGGTCAGCAAAAAAAGAGACTGGGGACAGAGCCCAGCTCTAGTTTTATTAAAAAACATAAGATCTTTTCATTGGCTCACATTATACAGATACACCCATTGCATTGATTGGTCAGTTCATACAGGCAAATGTCAGCTCCTGGGATCAGCTTTCTCTGTCTGGACATAAATGCATTCCAAAGCTACGACAGGATGTGGGGGGTGAAGAGAAGCGGTTTCATCTTACAACTGAGTTCATATCTTTCCTTCTCAAAGTCCTTCTCATGTGCAAACAGAAACATCAGTGGGGTCAGGATTAGAAATGAGCAACTTTAAAATACAGTCCTTTATACTTAAATGGTAACTTCTCGAACGTAATTTCATATTTTCAATGCTTTAAAACAATCTTATCCGTGAACATATACACTTAATTTCAAATAGATTTACAAGGCAATATCTGAGTTTTCATGTAAGGATAATAAAAGTGTTGATCATTCCCATACATACATAATAACTCAAGCAATAAAAAGGAAACAAAACAAATAAACAGTACATGGGATATGGGAAAAGGAAAACATTTCTGTGATTCTTAATAAATCAATTAGCTTCAACTTATCAAATATAGTATTTTAAAATAATTCCATCACAAGGGGACATTTATCAATGCAAAAAAAAAAAAAAAACGGCCCTTTTTTCGGGAGCCGTGATTTTAATAATGCTTTATGTGAAACAATAATAGTGATATATTCCTTGAAATTTCGTTCCTAGGGATGTCTATACTATGCTTGAAAATTAGTGCATGTTTCCCGTGTTTATAACAGCCTCTGCACAAAATTACATTTCTAAAGGAAAAAAAGGCATTTGAAACTACTCATGGCTATATTGAATCGTCAGGTCCCGGCAATGCAGATAAAAGTCATTGAAAAAATGCTCCTGAAACAAAAATGAAAAATGCTCCCGAAACAAAATAAAAACAATGCGTGGGGGTCCCCCCAAATTCCATATCAGGCCCTTTAGGTCTGGTATGGATATTAAGGGGAACCCTGCGCCAATTTTTTTTTTAAATGGCGTAGGGGGTCTCCACAAAAAGTCCATACCAGACCCTTGAGGTCTGCTATTTATTTTAAGGGGAACCCCACACCAAAAAAAAAAGTTGTGGGGTTCCCCCCAAAAATCCATACCAAACCCTTATCCGAGCAAGCAACCTGGCAGGCCGCAGGAAAAGAGTGCTCCCCCCTCCTGAACTGTACCAGGCCACATGCCCTCAACATGTTGATGGGGACAAGGGTATCAACCCCACAACTCTTACCTGATGGTTGTGGGGGTCTGTGGGCGGGGGGCTTATCGGAATCTGGAAGCCCCCTTCAACAAAGGGGGCTCCAGATCCCGCGCCCCCATGTGAATTGGTAAGGGGTACATTGTACAAAAAAGTGTGAAAAAGAAAAAAAAAACAGGGTTAGGGTTGGGGTTAGGGGTTAGTCTTAGAGTCAGGGTTAGGGGTTAGTGACATGTACGGGTGACTCCGCCCCCTCTAATGCAATGGCAAAAAAGCATTGCGTCAGAGGGGGCGGGGTCACCCGTCCACGTGATGGATGGCCCCGCCCTCGGTTATTAAAGAACTGTCAGACAGGTCGCGTGTCATTCTGCTTTGGAGGAGACTGTATTGTTTGTAGCAGTGGGTTGGACTCGTAGAAGAATTACGGCGCTGGATTTTTATTTACTTTTTATTAAAGGACTTGTCCCAAGCTGTGTGTGTGTTTGTTGTGTTTTTTTTCTCACTTTTTTTTACCCCTTACCAATTCACATAGCTTAAAGGGGGCTTCCAGATTCCAATAAGCCCCCCGCCCAAAGAACCCCACAACCACCGGGCAAGGGTTGTGGGGATGAGGCCCTTGTCTCCATCAACATGGGGACTTCCTCCCCATGTTGAGGGCATGTGGCCTGGTACAGTTCACTCTCATTCACTCTCTCGTCCCCTACTCTTTTTTTGCAGCCTGCCAGGTTGCATGCTCGGATAAGGGTCTGGTATGGATGATTTTTGGGGGGAACCCCACACCATTTTTTGGGAGGGATTCCCCTTAAAATCCATACCAGACCTGAAGGGCCTGGTAATTGAATTTGGGGGGACCCCCATGCTTTTTTCTTTTTTTTTTTATGAACTACTTTTCTCTGAATTGTCGGGAGCCGACAATTCATTATAGCCACGAGTGATTTTTAAATGTATTTTTTTCCTTCAGAAATTACACTTTGTGCAGAGACAGTTCTAAGCACGGGAAACATGCACTGCTTCACAGGCATACTATACTACCCCCCCCCCCTCCTAGGTATGGAATTAAAAGGAATATTTAATTTTTACTGTTTCACTTTAAGCATTATTAGTATCTTTAAAACTTTTTTTTGCATTGATACATGTCCCCTGGGGGAGGACCCGGGTCCCCAAACACTTTTAAGGACATTAACTTGCATATTAGCCATTCGATTTTAAACTTTAGAGTCCCATAGACTTTAATGGGGTTCTAAAGTTCACACAAACTTTTGGTCTGTTCGCAGATTCTGGTGCGAACCGAACTGGGTGGTGTTCAGCTCATCCCTAGACTTGTGTAGTGTAAACGTTTTACCATAAGATGTTAAGTGTTAAAATTAGATTGGAACAGATTCAGAAACCTTTTCTATACATTATGCTTATTGGGCTGTGTTTTTCCACTTGTTAGGTACCAACAGATCGTCATGGACCGGAAACACTGTGTGTGGTGCATACCTTGCAACTTGTGATCCACATGGTCTGGTATGGATTTTTGGGGGGGGCCCATGCCATTAAAAAAAAAATGCCACAGGGTTCCCCTAATATCCATACTGACCTAAAGGGCCTGATATGGAATTTGGGGGGGACCCCACACATTTTTTTTATTTTTGGTTCGGGGTTCCCCTTAATATTCATACCAGACCCAAAGGGCCTGATAATGGACTATGGGGGGAACCCATGCCATTTTTTTTAATGACTTTTATTTGTACTACCGGGACCCGACAATTCATTATAGCCACAAGTAGTTTTAAATTACTTTTTTCCTTTAGAAATGTAATTTTGTGCAGAGACTGTTATAAACATAGGAAACATGCGCTACTTTACATGCATACTATAGACACCCCCCAGGTACAAAATTTAAAGGAATATTTCACTTTTATTGTATCACTTTAAGCATTATTAAAATCACTGCTCCCGAAAAAACTTTTTCTTGCATTGATACATGTCCCCTGAGGCAGGTACCAGGTTTCCAAACACTTTTTATGACAATAACTTGCAAATTAACCTTTAAAATTAGCACTTTTGATTTTTCATGTTCGTGTCCCATAAACTTTAACAGTGTTAAAAAGTGTTAAAACTAATTTTTTGCCTGTTCACATGTTCTGCTAATCACAATTTAATGAGCATTTGGCTAGTATAACCTCATTTGCCAGCTGGGCATTGCATTGCTATCCAAGTGAAAAAAAAAAAGGGAGAACAAATATCTGCGCTAACTTAAAAGTAAATAGAAAATCGGCTAGCACAGTACGTAGATAAGCAAACAAAAACAATATAATCTAATATCAGGTTCTGCTGTATCCCACTATCTGGTGGTTTTCTGTGCTATAGTCCTGAAAAAGTTGGTGATGTGTTTTTTGGTCTGCTGCATCCTTCATAACTTAGCCCAACATGCAGGATTGATTACAGATATTGAGGTTCAAGACACTGATGAGAATCCTATTCCACCAATCAGCTCTAGTTCGTATGCTTCAAATGATTCTAGAATAGCTGCCACTTCTGGGCATAGGATGGAGGTCTCTAGGATATTCTCAAAGCTATCATCCTTCCTAGCCACCCCCATACACATATAGTACTTATTTTTTGTTTAAACTTTTTTAATTTGTTTTACAAAAGTCTTTGGGCCACTCGCACATCTCTATTCTAGGAAAATTACGTGCACTGTGCTCCTTTGCCTCCTGGGATATGCATGTCACATATCCCAGTGAGCGGCATACACTTTATTTTAGTAATGGTGGAGGGGGCCAGCCTAGAAGTGTGCAGTAAGACAATGCTGGATCCACTGGGTGAGTATCTGAACTGTGCAGAAGACACCTATTGGCAAGCAGGGATTTAAAAACAAAAAGGGATTTCCACCATTCAGGTCTATTTTTATTTAACAAAAGTCAGTCCAATAGTGAGTCCAGCAGCTTGGTTAATTTCAAGCTCTATAAATATACAGTAGGCAGCAAATTTGTTTAAGAAATATTGCATTATATTGCAGTATATTTGTTTTAAGTTAGGTTTTTAGAATTCTTATTATTTCTAAATAAATTTTCTGACCCATGTGTCCAACGTAATCTAAAATCCAAACAAATATGCCTGCTAGATGGTGTGGGAGGTCACCCACTAACTTATTCAGAGCATTTTCCCACAATGAAACACAATCTTTTTGATCCAAACATCCCACTCTTAGGCCTCGTACACACGAGGGGATATGTCCGCTGAAAACGGTCCGATGGACCGTTTCAGCAGACATCTCCGCTCGTGTGTATGGGCTAGCGGACAGATTTCTCCACCCGACAGATTTCAAAGCAAGCTTTGAAATCTATCCGGTGGGAATCTGTCCGCCCGACATGTCTGCTGGTTAGTACACTTACCAGCAGACATGTCGTCCCGCACCGCCGCCGCGCCGCCGCCGAATGTATTCGGCGCATGCGCGGAAGTGTTTTACTTCCTGGTGCGGTGACGTAGCGGTGACGTGGCGGCCTCAACGTCACCGCCACATCACCGCGCCGCCCGGCGGCGGGGAATTTGATCCGATGGTGTGTACACGCCATCGGATCAAACTCCCGATCGGACATATCCGATGGAAATGGTCCGCGGACCATTTTCATCGGATATGTCCGATCGTGTGTACGAGGCCTCAATGTTATTCTGTTAAAGGATGTATTTAATATAATAGGTTCTATGTTTTATAGACTAAATAGTATAAGTTTATATATCTTTTTTTTTTCCCTCTCATACATTACATTTTTAATGAAAAAGGGGTTTTCTACCCTTTTATACATATTTCTCTGTTTCAAAGAATAGAAACATACAAATGGAAAAAAGGAAAAATATCACTACATGCAAATGCACAATAAAATAGAGATGTCGGCCCGGATTCACATACATCGGTGCACCTTTATGCCACCGTAGCGTATCTTCTTTACGCTACGCCGGCGCAACGCAGGGAGGGAAGCATGGAATTCACAAAGCAAATGCTCCCAACGTTGCGACGGTGTGATACATTTAAATGAAGCATGACCCCATGCAAATGATGGGCTGTGCTTCAGACAAGTACTTTAAAATGAACTGTGCATGCGTCGTACCTTGCACGCATCCCAGTGCGCATGTTCACAATCACGTCGAAACAGCGTAACCTACGCCCAGCCCTATTCACGTACTACGTAAACGATGTAAAATTCGACGGCGTTCGTTCCCTGGTCCATACCTTTGCATGAGTTGCGCCTCCAATATGGGGAATAACTTTACGCCAGACGTAACCCTCACGCAAATCGCTTAAAACATGCGCCGGGCGCAAGTACGTTCATGAATCGGCGTAACTCCCTCATCTGCATATTTGCATCGAAAATCAGATGGAGTGCCAAATGCGTCCAGCATAACTATGCGCCCACTATACGATGGCGTAGGCAAGTTACGTCGGTCGGATGAAGTCAGTTTTTAGGCGTATCTTAGTTCTGTGGGCACGGCGCACAGATACGATGACGCATATTTACACTTACGCGGCGTATCTCGAGATACGTCGGTGTAAGTGCTTTGTGAATCCGGGCCGTCATGTTTAACTCTAATTAATACGTAATGACAATATTGTTTGCAACATAAAGACTATCAAGCCCGAAGACAATGAGGCTTTTTTACTAAAGGAGTTGAGAATCTTTAATAAATTGCGTGAATCACATAAAAAGCAGGTAAACCTGAAATTCTTCTCACATGATTGAGATTCCTAACTACTTTGGTAAATTATCTCAAATATTCTGTTTTACATAGTACATGTCAAATCAACTTAACTTGAAGTAGCCCTTTTTTGCAAGTGTAACAGAATAACTTTCTGATATAAGCTGCACATCCTATATACAACTTACCAGTTCATAATCAGCGAACAAAAAACAATGCTCTAAGCTAGGCTGTATTGAGAGTTGTCATTGTGCTTATCACATTACATAGAGAAAATGAATTCATGCTGTAAAGCCTTGTACATGGCTGAATGTCAGGCGGCATCGACCGGTTTAATAGAAACCAGCCAACATTCGGCCAGTTCAATAGAAACCAGCTGACATTCGGCCAGTGTATACTGCAGCTGGGCCGACAGAAGCCAGCCATTTCACTGGCTTCTGTCGATGAGGCATGACTGCAAAAAGGTCTGCTGATGACCGCCTCCTGATCAGTTCTCTCGGCCATGGCTAAGAGCGCTGACCAGAGTGTTCTTCTGGGGGGCCTTCCATTACCAGGCCCTTTGTGTTTGGTATGAATATTATGGGGGACCCCGAACCAAAATGTAAAAAAAACAGGTCTGGTATGGATATTAATTGGAACCCTGCGCCAATTTTTTTAAAAAAAATAGCATAGGGGTCCCCCTCAAAATCCATACCTGCGCCAAAATAAAAAAAATGGTCTGGTATGGATTTTGAGGGGGACCCTACGCCATTTTTTTTAATTGGCGCAGGGTTCCCCTTAATATCCATACCAGACCTGAAGGGCTTTGTATGGAATTTGGAGGTGGGGGGGGGCACGCAATTTTTTTTTCTTTGTTTCGGGTTCCCTTTAATATTCGTACCAGACTCAAAAGGGCCTAGTAATGAACTGGGGGGAGAACCCATGCCATTGTTTTCAATTACTTTTATCTGTATTGCCGGGACCCAACAATTCATTATACCTGCGAGTAGGGATTAGCCGAACACCCCCCAGTTCGGTTTGCATCAGAACATGCGAACAGGCAATACAAAACACCGTTAAAGTCTATGGGACACGAACATGAAAAATCTAAAGTGCTAATTTTAAAGGCTTATATGCAAGTTATTGTCATAAAAAGTGTTTGGGGACCCGGTTCCTGTCCCAGGGGTAACAATGCAAAAAAAAAACGACTGTTTTTTCAGGATGCAGTGATTTTAATGTTTAAAGTGAAACAATAAAAGTGAAATATTTCTTTAAATTTCGTGTATAGTATGCCTGTAAAGTAGCGCTTATTTCCTGTGCTTTGTCCCTGCACAAAATGTAATTTCTGAAGGAAAAAAGGTCATTTAAAAGTACTTGCGGCGGTAATGAATTGTCGGCTCCCGGCAATACAGAGAAAAGTCATTGAAAGTTATTGATTGCATGGGGGTCCCGCCAAATTAAATTACCAGGCCCTTTAGGTATGGTATGGATATTAAGGGGAACTCCGCACCACATAAAAAAATGGAGTGGAGTTCCCCCCAAAAATCCATACCAGACCCTTATCCGAGCACGCAACCTGGCAGGCCTCCTGAATCGTACCAGGCCACATGCCCTCAACACGGGAAGGATGCTTTGGGGGTCTTTAGGCAGATTTCCTTGCTAAATTATGACTTGAAGATATTGAACAAGATTCTGTCCACCAGGTTACAGACAATTCTTCCATCCTTGGTAAATATTGATCAAACTGGTTTCATACCAGGAAAGTTAACGGATAATAATTTACGCAGGGTTTTCATACATGCAGTTGCCTCCATCTGAAACTTCCACCAGGGAATTGGTTACATTAGACATCGAGAAGGTCATTGAGAGATTTGGTGGCCTGGTCTTATATGTCCTTATTCTGGAAACTTTGAGATTTGGCATAGAATTGAGATCTTATATAGGTTCCCAATGGTGCAGATTGAAAAAGGGGATGAGGCAGGGTTGCCCACTGCCCTCTTTGTTTTGGTGATGGAGCCACTTGCTTATGCCATTAGACGGTCTAACATGGTCAGGGGCATCCAGGTCGGTTCCATACATGAAAAACTGGCTATGTATGCTGACGACCTCATTCTTTTCTTAAATGACCCTGGTCCTTCCCTTTAGGAGACCCTGGACATTCTTTCCGATTTCACTGCCAGCTCAAGTCTTAAAGTTAACTGGGATAAGTCCCAAATATTGCCAATTGACAATGCAGTAAGATCCCAGGCAGACCCCAACTCTTCCACTGGTATGGACAGGTCAGAATAGATATCTTGGTATCCACATCTCTCAGTCCCCTGCTGACTACTGCACGCTAAATTTAGCTCTATTGGTGCAAACAACGAAGGTAAGGTTGAAGGCCTGGGCCCATCTCCCCCTCTCCCTGATTGGGCAAATTAATTTATTTAAGATTAGGTTATTGCCTGTTTTTTTATGACCTTAGACATGTGGAAACCCAAAAAAGTGTTCCGCCTAATAAATACAATCTTGCTTTCTTTTCTCTGGGGCATGAGCCAGCCAAGATTTAAACTTTTAAGCTGACGTAGCTACATAGGCCCTGGAGTGCATAAATATATATATATATATACATTATATATATATATATATATATATATATAAATATAAATATATATATATATATATATATATACTGTATGTTGAGCATATACAGTATGCTGGATGTGTGGCATGTCCTTATTCTTGATAAAATATGGACAGAAGAAATTAGTATTCTGAAAAGGATTCATGGGGCTTCTATTTAGTGGTATGATTAGTATTTTGTATATACTGTGTTGGATGTGTCATCTGTTGTGGAGATCCAATAAACTTTACACTCTTGCAGAGGTTGCCTGGTGTCAGGTTTCATATCAGGCTAGCAGCAGACAACAGTTCAGGTGTGCTAATATGCTTATAGTTCAATAACAAGAGCACATACCATGAGCAGGTCTTGAGAAGCAGGTCAGCGCTGGGACTTGTAGTTCACCACGGATGCAGGGTTGAGATGAGCGGGACAGCTGGCACTTGTAGTTCACTGCTGAAGTAGGTGTTTTGATGAGTAGGAAAGCTGGAACTGTAGTTCACCGCAGGTGTGGATGTTGGTGGTGTTGCTGGTGCTAGTAGTGCACCACTGCAATGGATGTGGTCTAGGCAAGCCGAGTCATACACGGATAATCAGAGTTCGAAAGGTACCAAATCGGAAGCAACAAGCAGTGTCAAACAATCCGGGTCATATACAAAGTTTACAGATAAACAGGTCAGGCTGGATCTCTCAAGGCAAGCAGAGTAACTCTATCACGAGCACTGATTGGGTGAAAACACAGGTGTTTTAAAGGAGAGCTGGCCAATCAGTGTTTCCCAGCCAAGGCTGTGTCAGGTGAGTGCGCTGGGTCCTAGAGGGATCCAGTACTGACAGTACCCCCCCCTTCTCGAGGGGTTGCTCCTGCACCCCCAGGCTTACTTGGATATCGAAGATGGAACTTCTTCTTAAGGCGATCAGCATGGAGATCGCGAGCTGGGATCCAGGATCGATCCTCTGGGCCAAAACCTTTCCAATGAACTAGATATTGTAAGGAATTGCGTACTCGTCTGGAGTCAAGAATATATGCCACTTCATATTCCTGGCTATCCGACACATCTACAGGTTCTGGTTCATTTACTTGGAGACTAGAGTGAACAGGTTTCAATAAAGAAACATGGAAGACATTAGGAATGCGCATGGACGGGGGGAGTTTTAATCTATAGGACACAGGATTAACAATCCCCAAAATCTCATAGGGCCCGATGAATTTTGGGCCAAGTTTCTTGGATGGAACATGCAGGGACAGATTCCTGGATGATAGCCACACTTTGCCACCAACTTTATATCCAGGGGCCTTTGAGCGCCTCTTATCAGCCGTTTTCTTAAAAGCCTGCACCGAACGAGAAATAGCACGATTGACGTCAGACCAGATTTTGGAGAAATTTTCAATCGTGGTGTTGGCATCTGGAACATCAGAGGGTGGAAGATCAAAGGAGCACACACGAGGATGCAACCCGTAAACACAGAAGAAGGGAGAGGTCCCTGTAGAAGAGCTGGCACAATTATTAAAGGCAAACTCTGCCCATGGAAGGCTGTCGACCCACTCCACCTCATCATTGGCCATCAGACAACGTACCATCTTCTCCAGAGTCTGATTAGTTCTTTCTGTTTGGCCATTTGTCTCGGGATGATAGGCTGAAGAATATGATAACTTAATCCCTAGCTGAGAACAAAGGGCCTTCCAAAACTGGGCTATAAACTGAGAGCCGCGGTCTGAGACAATGTTAATTGGTGCCCCATGGAGCCTGAAAACATGTTTAATGAATAAAGATGCCAGATCTCTAGCAGACGGCAGTTTCGGAAGTGGAACAAAGTGGGCCATCTTACTGAACCTGTCTACCACCACCCAGATCGTGGAACATCCCTGGGACGGAGGCAAGTCAGTGATAAAGTCCATAGATAAATGGGTCCAGGGACAAGTAGGTATTGGTAGAGGACGTAGAAGACCGGAGGGCTTAGAGGTACTGCCCTTGCTTCTGGCACAAACCTCACAAGCCTGGACAAAGGCTAGCACATCCTGCCTAATCGATGGCCACCAGAGGTTGCGAGAGATAATCTCATAAGTTTGTCTAAACCCCGGATGCGCTGCAGGCTTTGACGCATGTACCTGCTGCAAAACCTGCAAACGAAGAGCCAAGGGCACAAAAAGCATACCAGAGGGAGTGGAAGGGGGGGCTTCAGCCTGTGCAGGTAACAAGGCCTCAGAGATGTCAGTCTGGGTGAAAGCCAAAATCCTGTCCTCAGAGATAATGGATTGTGGAGGAAGCGGAGGTGGGGATTCTGATAAAAAACTGTGAGACAAGGCATCGGCCTTAACATTTTTTGGCCCTGGTAAATAAGAAATTGTGAAGTCAAATCTTGAGAAGACCAATGACCACCTGGCCTGACGTGAGTTCAGTCTTTTAGCAGAACGGATGTATTCAAGGTTTTTGTGGTCAGTCAGAACTATGAATGGATAGCGAGCTCCCTCCAGCCAATGTCTCCATTCCTCCAAAGCTAGCTTTATGGCTAACAGTTCTCTGTTGCCTATATCATAGTTGCGCTCTGCTGGGGAATATTTACGGGACAGGAAGGCACAGGGGTGGATGGAAGCAGTTACAGGGTCCTTTTGTGACAGAAGCGCCCCCACCCCTACTTCGGATGCATCTACCTCCACAATAAAAGGCAGCTCAGGAACAGGATGGCGTAGAATTGGTGCAGAGGTAAAGGCTTTCTTCAACTGAGTGAAGGCTGTCTGGGCTTCAGTAGTCCATTTGAACTTAGACTGAGACTTCCTGGTGAGAGAGGTGATGGGATGTGCAATGGTGGCAAAATTCCTAATGAATTTCCGATAGAAATTTGCAAAGCCCAGGAAGCGCTGAACTTCTTTCAGGTCTGAGGGTGATGCCCAGTCTAGAATGGCCTGAATCTTGGCTGGATCCATGGTTAGGCCTGTGTCAGAGATTAGGTAGCCCAGAAAAGGTACTTGTTTGACATGAAATGAACATTTTTCAGGCTTAACAAAAAGGGAATGTGCCTTTAAGCGGGCCAACACTGAACGGACGTGCCTCTGATGCGTTTCAAGATTGGGAGAATATATCAAAATATCATCCAAGTATACAAGCATAAAGCGACCCAACAGGTCACGGAAAATGTCATTCATAAAGTTTTGAAAGACAGCTGGTGCATTCCTGAGACCAAAAGGCATGACAAGACACTCGTAGTGGCCATCCTTGGTGTTAAAGGCTGTCTTCCACTCATCTCCTTTACGGATGCGCACTAGATTATAGGCTCCCCTTAGGTCTAGTTTGGAGAAAATCTTTGCTCCCTGGATTTGGGAGAACAACTCTGTGATGAGAGGGAGAGGGTACCGATTGGGAACGGTTATTTTATTTAGACCTCTGTAGTCAACACAAAGTCTTAGACCCCCGTCCTTCTTTGGGACAAAGAAGCAACCTGCGCCTGCGGGAGAAGTAGAGGGACGGATGAAACTTTTAGCTAGGTTTTCCTGGATGTATTCTTGCAAAGCAAGGTTCTCTGGTTCGGACAATGGAAAGACTCTCCCTCGCGGAGGTGTAGTGTCAGGCAAAAGGTCAATGGGACAGTCATAACTGCGATGAGGTGGTAAGGTGTCAGCACTCCCTTTAGAAAACACATCCTGAAAGTCCTTATAACAAAGCGGAATCTGTTCCATTCCCACTTGACAAGCAGCAAGTCGAACAGGGTGCTGGATGCAACTTCCTTTACACTGATTGGACCAAGTCAGAATATTTCCTGTTCGCCAGTCAATTACAGGATTGTGCTTCTGAAGCCAAGGAAGGCCTAGGATCAAAGGAGTGGATGGAGAGTCAATGACAAGACATGAAATCTTCTCCCAGTGCAGGGCCCCCAATTGTAACTGGAAGGGATTGGTGGACTGAAGCACAAGGTCTTGTGAGAGAGGCCGGTTATCCACAGAAATTAGGCGGACTGGGCAATCTAGCGTATGAGTTTCCAGGGACAAGGAGGTAATCAAAGTCTTATCAATAAAATTCTCAGCAGCTCCAGAATCTACCAAGGCCAGCAGTTCATGAGTCCCTGTCCCAAAGTGAATAACACTAGGTAGAAGTATACGACTGTCCCCTGGGGAGATGAAAGCAGACCTAAGGTGACCTCCCCATAATCACCTAGGTCCGGGAGTTTCCCGGACGTGTAGGGCACGAATGGAGCATGTGACCCCTGAGGCCACAATACAGGCAAAGTCCCATATTACGCCGGCGTGTGTGTTCCTGGGCAGATAGCCGGGTGGAGCCTAGCTGCATAGGTTCTTCCACTGAACTGGCACTGGAGGTTGGATGGTCAGGTGGTAAGGGAGGTATACAGTTTGCCACAGCCATATTTTTTTCTCGCCCCCTCTCTCGCTGACGGCGATCAATTCTAATGGCTAGACACATAGCTTCCTCCAGTGAGGGTGGATAGGAGAAGTTGACCAGAGCATCCTTAATTGCATCTGACAGACCTATTCTGAACTGGCTGCGGAGAGCTGCATCATTCCAGCCAGATTCTGGGGCCCACCTGCGAAACTCTGAGCAGTACATTTCAGCTGTGGTGGTTCCTTGCTTTAAGTTACGCAGGGTTGATTCTGCAGTAGCCATACGATCTGGATCATCGTACAGCAATCCAAGGGATTCAAAGAAGGCATCTACAGTTAGCAGGGCTGGATGGTTTGGTTCAAGGTTAAAGGCCCAAGCCTGGGGGTCACCCTGTAGCAGAGAGATAATGATCTGAACTCTCTGGCCTTGTACACACGACGGGAAATATCCGCTGTAAACGGTCCCCGGACCGTTTACAGCGTATATTTGCGCCGGGATGTTTTGATCCGATGGCTGTACACACCATCGGATCAAATTCCCCGCCGGCGGATAGCGCGGTGACGCGGCGGTGACGTTGACGCCGCCACGTGACCGCCACGTCACCGCACCAGGAAGTAAACACTTCCGCGCGCATGCGTCGGATCCATTCACAGGATACGACGCATGTGCGGCAAGATATGTCCGCTGGTTTGCCGTACTAACCAGCGGACATATCTGCCAGCCAGCTATCCGGCGGAAATATTTCAAAGCATGCTTTGGAATTTTTCCGCCGGATGAATCCAGCAAAAAGCGTCCGTTTGCCCCTACACACGAGGGGATTTTTCCGCTGAAATGGTCCGTCGGACCATCTTCAGCGGATTTATTCCCTCGTGTGTACAAGGCCTCTGAGTTTCAGAGCCAGAAGAGGAAGGCCTTAATTTGAAATATAATTTGCAGCTGTTTTTAAAGTTGCAGAATCCCTTACGGTCGCCAGAAAAACGGTCAGGCAAATGAATTTTTGGTTCAGATAAAGTTTTTGTAACAGTAGTAGTAGGGGATTGCACCTTGGTGAGCTCTGTGGCCATTTGCTGAACTTGATGGGATAAACGGCAAAGTTCTTGTGCAAACATCTGAGCCTGCTCAGAATCCATGATGGGTTTTCCCTTTTTATGTATGGCTCGTGATAATGTCAGGTTTCATATCAGGCTAGCAGCAGACAACAGTTCAGGTGTGCTAATATGCTTATAGTTCAATAACAAGAGCACATACCATGAGCAGGTCTTGAGAAGCAGGTCAGCGCTGGGACTTGTAGTTCACCACGGATGCAGGGTTGAGATGAGCGGGACAGCTGGCACTTGTAGTTCACTGCTGAAGTAGGTGTTTTGATGAGCAGGAAAGCTGGAACTGTAGTTCACCGCAGGTGTGGATGTTGGTGGTGTTGCTGGTGCTAGTAGTGCACCACTGCAATGGATGTGGTCTAGGCAAGCCGAGTCATACAAGGATAATCAGAGTTCGAAAGGTACCAAATCGGAAGCAACAAGCAGGGTCAAACAATCCGGGTCATATACAAAGTTTACAGATAAACAGGTCAGGCTGGATCTCTCAAGGCAAGCAGAGTAACTCTATCACGAGCACTGATTGGGTGAAAACACAGGTGTTTTAAAGGAGAGCTGGCCAATCAGTGTTTCCCAGCCAAGGCTGTGTCAGGTGAGTGCGCTGGGTCCTAGAGGGATCCAGTACTGACACCTGGAACCCACTTGAAGAGGTTGCACTCTACACCGGTGCTTTCTGTTTCCGCAATAATAATAATTTATTGATTAAAACAGGGGTCCTGCGGTCCTACGTTTTTTTTTTTTCTTTTTCTGTGCATTTAAGTGTTTTAAGGTTGGCAACCTTGTACTCACATGTCTTAGGCTTCTACTCATCCGCAGTCTTAATCGGCAATAAATAATAATTTATAATAATTGCTGCAAGAATTTTCCATTTTGCTTGTGGGCATTGTAAAGCCCACAAGCAAATACTTCCAGGAAGCGGTGAATGCTGATATCCCAGCATTCACCACTCTATCCCCCACATGAGCAGTGTTGACAATGGCGGAATTAGATCCGCCCTCGTCACGAGACATGCTTCATGAGTCACGTGACAAGTAAAATCCCGCAAGATTTCTTCGTTCGGCGTTATGAATCGTCTCCTGGAAAGCATGACACGGTGCTCCCAGGAGACATTGCAAACAACTCCCAGCAAACACTGGGGCGCTGAGAAAGGGAAGAGACACACCCACTCCCGCAGGAGGGATACCAGGAAGTGTTTGCAAATAACTCCAGATTCAAGGTATTTCAATGCACTAAAAAAATTTGGATAGCCAAATGTTTATGTACATAATGAGCTGTTCTGGATAAGCTCTAGTTTATATTTAGGGTGAACCTCCGCTTATATTTATTATTATTTACAATAATTATCACTGCCTGAATCATAAAGATAAACAAAATCAAATTGAATCACATAAATATTAGACCCTATAACAATATTGATATCAAATTGTATTTGATTCCAAAAGGTATACATAAGGAGACAATAATGCCACAATTGCATATATATTTGACTTTTATAATGGTATTGGCTCATTGGGAACACATAAGAGCTTTTAGTAGAAGTGGGTAGGTCCAGAGGTTAAATATTAGAATCATTTTAATTACATTTATTCTATACAACAGTGATGGCGAACCTTGGCACTCCAGATGTTTTGGAACTACATTTCCCATGATGATCATGAACTCTACAGTGTAGTGGAGCATCATGGGAAATGTAGTTTCAAAACATCTGGAGTGCCAAGGTTCGCCATCACTGCTATACAACAACAAGACAGGGGAAGACAGAATCATTTATTTTTTTTTAGGTTTTCATTAAAGGAAAACTGAATATGTAAATTTTAAATAAACTGGAAGCCCAGTCTCTGTAGATCCGAGGGGGACATGCAAGGAAAATAAAAAAGAGCATTTTAGCTTGCACATGATTGGATAATAAAATCAGCAGAGCTTCCCCTCATTTCAGATCTACCCCTCAGATTTACAGTGACTGCACTTCCAAGTGCACTTTCAGTGCAATTTCAAGTGTACTTGTAGTGCAAAGTGGATTTGCCTTCAGTAAATAACCCCCATAGGCTAATATTAAGGGCCGTTTAGAGGCAGTAAAAAAAAAAACATCAGACGTCCTTAACAGCATCCATAAAAAAGTCCTGTGTACATGTGCATTATCATAGCATCACTCACTGTAAGACCAGAACACGAAAAACAAACAAGGGACATAGGTGGTTATTTATGAAAGGCAAATCCACTTTGCACTACAAGTGCAAACTAGCCACATTTGGCACTTTTATATTATAGGGAGAATTTTTACTGAACAAATGCCAGAAAATGCGAACCCCAAAAAAACATGGAAAAGCACTATTCAAAAACACGGCTGCAAAAACTACAAGTGCAAAGAGCACTTGAAATTGCACTGAAAGTGCACTTGGAAGTGCAGTCTCTGTAGACCCGAGGGGGACATGCAAGGAAAATAAAAACAGCATTTTAGCTTGTACATGATTGGATGATAAAAATGATATAATCAGCCCCCTCATTTCAGTTCAGTTTACCCTCATTTCAGATCTACCCCTCAGATTTACAGCGACTGCACTTCCAAGTGCACTTTCAGTGAAATTTCAAGTGCAAAGTGGCTTTGCCTTTTGTAAATAACCCCCTATGTGTCCATGCACAAATAAATGTTTAGAGGCATAAGCGTTTAGGGGTAGTAGGGAAAAAAAAAAAAAACAGCCTGTCTAGGATCAGAGGTTGTTAAGCTATAAAAGTAAAAAAAAAAAAAAATGCCAAAAAACGCGGCTAAATGCTGTAGCAAGTGTTTAGCCACATTTGGCACTTTTATATTATAGGGATAATTTTTACTGAACAAATGCCAGAAAATCGTGACAGACCGAGAACCGTGATCTGTGTGTGTAAACACACAGATCATGTTTCTCTCAGGGGAGAGGAGACTGATTGTGTGTTCATACAATGTATGAACAACGATCTCTCTTTCTCCCTCTATTCACTTTTTTTTGTTCACCAAAAATATGTAGAAGAATACATATCGGCTTAAACTGGGGGAAAAAAACATTTTTCCCCCCAAAAAAAGCGAAATTTATTATAGCAAAAAGTAAAAGATCATGCTGTTTTCAGGAAGGGGGTAAAATCTTCCGGGGCTGAAGTGGTTAAAGATGCTTTTTTCCTGGCAGCAGCGCTAGCATTTTTTAAATGTCCTGTGTGCATGAAGCCTTAAACTAGACTCTCTGCATTCACAGAATCCTTCTCTTTTTCATATCATGTATATGTTATCAAGTTTAAGGCCAGTTTTACACACACACACACACACATATATATATATATATATATATATATATATATATATATATATATATATATATATATATATATATATATATATATATCTGCATTTGGCTGTTTTTGAATGTTATTTATATTGTGTGTTGTAGCACATTTGCACATATATTCATTATTCTATTGAACGTTACAGCTCATGAAAATTCACAGAAAAACAGACATGCCTCATTTTTTCAAACTGAAATATTTTAAAATATATGTTTTAAATATATATAATGTTTTTTTTTTTTTTTATTTTAATAAGGGGATAACTCTATATTGAAATAAGTAATATGTTTGCGTATGTACTATGTGCATTTTTTTTTTTTTTTAAAGTGAATAATGTAAATCAGATTTATGCTGCTTAGCTTGATTACTCCATGCACAGCAAAAGCTGCCCTAAATTTTTTTTTTTTAATGTAACGTTTCCGACTTTCATTCGCTCCATGGTGTTTCTGTAAATAGAGTGTATAGCAAAAGTGTAGCTATTCTTTTAGACTTAAGAGCTTTCTGTAGCTTGAAGCTTTCTTATGTGTATATTATTTTCAGATCCCCTAGTGACACATAAATTATTAGATTTCCTCCAAAATTTTCCAATGAGACTTATCTATAGTGATCAAAGCACAACTTCCATTTATATCCACAGCTGGAAATAGAGCTTCAGGTAGCATTTTACATTAGTCAAATCCCCAGGCAAAAAGTGTTTCATTATATGAAAACAGTCTGTTATATTGCAGATAATATTATTGGAAGATTTATTAACATCTAAAAATGGGGAGCTAGGTGATTAAATGTACCCATACGTGTAATCATTTCTATGGATGCTTAGCAGACTACACCAGGCTTATACTGCTGACTAGTCTTGAGTATAGGTAAGGTAAGCTGTTACGGATATGTTTGTAGCTAGCATTGTAGCTGCCTATGCGTGCTCCCTTTTCTGATGCTTTGAGATAGACACATAGGGCCAGATTCACGAACACTTGCGCTGGAGTATTTGGATATGCGCCGCGTAACTGTGCTGATGCGCCGACGTTTCTATGTGCCCGTACCCACCAAACTAGATGCGCCCAATAACGGCTCATTTGCGACCGGCGGAACGTTCCGACGCCAGAGTATCGTCAGCGTTTATTTTCGCTGGGCGCATCAGTCGCGCCCATTGATTTCCCCTGCAAATATGCAAATGAGGGATTTTTCACAATTCACGAACGGATTAGCACCATACGCTGGCTACATGCGCCGCGCGTATCTGGTCCGTCCGGCGCAAAGTTATTTCTACAAAAGGCTGCTTTATCTTTACTCCAGACGGTCACAGGTCAGCAGGAGAGCAGCTACAGCAGCGTTACCGACGATAGGAGCTAGCTGAGCACCCCCACTTGCAAGGACAACACCTCTGTGTGCCAACATGCCAGGGGCACTCGTGGTCCTAGAACTACTGATGGGTCCCCTGGAACCAAGAAGGCGGGCACGTGAGAGGATATACCGCACACGTATGAACCTCTTTGGCATGGGGGATGAGGAGGTGTATCGCCTATTCAGATTCAGCCCAGATGCAATACTTGAACTAACCACAACCCTGCAGGATGACATCACCAGCCCAACACACCGATCACAAGCAGTGCAGCCACTGGTGAAGGTCCTGGCAACACTCCATTTCCTAGCAACTGGATCATTCCAGCGTACAAGTGGAGTGGTGGCTGGGATGTCACAGTCCTCCATAAGCAGATGTGTGCACCAGGTTGTCCCTGCAATCCTCAGACGCATGTCCAACCAGTTCATCAGACCCACCACTGAGGAGCTGCGGCAGAAGGCAATGACAGATTTCTACAACATTGCCAGATTCCCACGCACTGTGGGGGCCATTGATTGCACACATGTGGCCCTACAGCCCCCCAGTGCCACAGAGCACATATACCGCAATCGGAAGCATTGGCATTCCATCAACGTACAGGTGATAGCCGATGCCCAACGCCTCATATGGCACGTCCGTGCCAAACACCCCGGGTCCAGCCATGACAGTTTTCATATACCGTCAGAGCCCCATCCCAGCAGAATTTAACCAGAATATGTATGGGGACAGCTGGCTGGTTGGTGAGTGACAAGGGAGTCAGGCATGACTATCCCCTCCCGTGATGCACAACAGAAATCGCACATGCATGACTAACATTCTCCTGTCTTTTACCTTACAGGTGACTCTGCATATGCACTGGGACCCCATCTAATGACTCCTTTCCGGAACCCCCAAACCAGAGGAGAGAGAAAATACAATGAAGCACACATCAAAACCCGTGCAGTGGTTGAGCAAACATTCGGGCTCCTGAAGTCCCGTTTCCGATGCCTGGATAAGTCTGGGGGGCCCTATTGTATTCCCCTACCTTTGTGTGTCAGATCATCGGTGCATGTTGCATACTACATAACTTTGCTATGAAAAAAGGCCTGCATATTGACATACGTGATGACCTGACCCCCGACCCACACAGCCCCCCCCTGCCAGAGGACACCCAGTCTGCTGATGGAAGAGCAGTCAGGAGGGTCCTCGCCGTAGGCATCTTTGGACACTAAACCAAAACATTAATAACACAGACAATGCACGCGTGTACACCACTGATGTCCCTAGATCACACACACCACATGCACATCGCATTGGATTAGCCCAAGTCCAGCATGTAGGAGTTGGGAGCAGTAACGCCAGCGTCAAGGCCCCAATGATGTCACTGTCCATTCACACACCCTTTCACACATCATTCATTCAGCCGTGGGGTTCACTTCACCACCACAGCCGAGGGTGACACCCCTTACTTTCAGGAGTGCCACCCTCTCACATTCACACACCATTCACACTGTCCCCTGCACTCCTGACCGTGTGCAGTACAAAAATAAATTATAAATATCATATCCTGATCATTAAAAGAAACAAAATCTCATAACCTGAGAAAAATAAAAAATAAACTCATGACCTGAGTATGTCAAAAACAATAATATAAAACAAGAAAAAAAAAAAAGGCCTCATCGGGGATGCCGGGGGCTTCTTCTGGGGGCCCCTCTCTGGCTCCGCAGCTGCCTGGATGGAGTGGGTGGGGGTGGGGTGGCATCTGGAGGTGGCTGATCCCCAGGTGGGCCACTCCTGGCAGGTGTGGCCTGCGTGCCCTCCAAGGCCCTGGCTATCCGTCCAAGGTATGTGTTCGTCTGGGCCTGCATCCGGAGCTGACGGGTCACCTGGTAATGCTGGGCCCGCCGACTCAGCCTCCCCTGCTCCCGGATGGCAGCACTGTTCCCATGGATGGCAGCAGTGTTGGCCTGGACGGCTGCAGTGAGGTGCCTTATATCCCCCTGCACCTCCCCCAAAGTGGTGACCACTGCAGCGCAGTTGCAGCTGACATCCTGCACTGCGTTGCTGAGGTTGGCAACGGAGCCCAGGCTGTCAGCCACTTTCTCCAAGTGCACCGCTATGGCCCCCATCTGTTCCGTCTGCCTGGCGTGATCCCTCGCCAACTGGTCCTGGACACCATCAGACACCCCCCTGGTCTTCTGGGTCGCCTTCCTGGGGCCAGAAGATGGATGTCCTCGGGTGGAAGGTGTCGCCCTTGAGGGGCTTCCAAGGATGGGGGAGGGGACGACAGACGGGCCAGGAGAAGGGGAGGAGACAGACAAAACCAAAGAAAAGTCCTGCTCTGCCACAGCAGGATCCTCCACAACCACCTCGGCAGGTGTGGTGTGGCCACTCTCCTCCTCCACAACCTCTTCACCACCCAGTGGCTCGGGCACATGATGGCGTGGGGGGGATGGGGTGGAATGCAGGCTGAGAGATGATGGCCCAGCTCCGTCATCTGTGGATGACACAAAGCAGACACATGTTGGTGGTCCCCACACACTTGGCACATGTCCCCCCCCCCCCCCCCAAATGCAAAACAACAAATAGGGGATTATAAAACACTTACCTGTCCTTGTGCCTTCCTCCACGGAGTCATAGCCTGCGACCCCCTCCACCTGCTCCCTCTCCAGGCAGCGAGCAACCACCTCCTCTGCGGTCAGGGTGACAGGACATGGGGGACCACCACCTGTGCCCCTCTCATACCTCCTGATGGAGGCCACCTTGTCCCTCACCTTGCGCCGCAGGTCATTTATTTTCTTTTGTATGTCCCCAGCAGTCCGGGTGGAGTAGCCCAGGACATTGACCCTGGCAGCAATCGACTCCAGGATGCCCTGCTTCCTCTCCCGGCTGGTCTTCCGGCTTTTTTTGCCATGGAGAAATTTATTATCCGTCTCCATAGCCGAGATAATCACTGAGACCTCCTGGGTATTAAAGTTGAGGTTCCTCCTCTCTCTGGGGGTAGCGGGAGCAGCCATTACAGTGCAAAAGTATCTTCCCTGGGGTGGGGGGAAACGGAACTACTTTTGCGCCGGAATGGCGTTTCCGCCAGCGCTTTTAAGCGCCCAGCGGAACGCATTGCGCTGACGTTTCCCAGGAAGTGGTGCCGACGGAAGTTGTGAGCATGCGCACAAGGGGGCGAGTGGAGCCGCACTCACTGCGCATGCTCCGTGGATGATGCGCTGAACGTAAGCCTCTGCGCTGGGCTCCGCCCATCATTTACATATGATCACACCCACTTCCACTTGCGTCGGGTTACGCCAGCGCATTATCGTTACTCTGGCGCAAGTTTACGCGCAACTGCTATGTGAATTACAGGACTTGCGCTGAAAGGGTCTTCAGAGTAACGTAAATGAGAAGCGTTACTCCAGAGGAAAGATACTCTCATCTACCTGAATCTGGCCCATACAGTTAAGTCACATGTATTAAACACAAGGCCTGTGGGCCGAATCTGGCCCTCCAGGCTATTTCATGTGGCCCCCACACCTTTCCTGCAGCTGCTGTACCTGTCTCATCAGTGCCCATCTATGTCACCCTTCAGTGCCACCTTATCAGTGCCTATCAGTGCAGCCTCATCAGCGCACATCAATGAAGGAGAAAAATTACCTGTTTGCAAAATGTTATAAAAAAACTCTGTTTGCTTAGCAAAAAATAAAAACCCCAGCAGTGATTAAATACCACCAAAAGAAAGCTCTATTTGTGTGATTTTTTTTTATAAAAATGTAATTTGCGTACAGGCATACCCCACTTTTAATTGCACAATGGGGTTTGTTTACTAAAGCTGGAAAGTGCAAAATCAGGCTCACTTCTGATTAGAAACCAATGAGCTTCCAGGTTTTATTACCAAAGCCTAATTTAACAAGCTGGGTTTAGAAGTATCTTTTGAAGATTGGTTTCTATGAAGTGAGCCTGATTTTGCACTTTCCAGCTTTAGTAAATAAATCCAATTGTGTGCTTAACCACTTCCATACAGGGCACTTATACACCTTCCCGCCCAGACCAATTTTTAGCTTTCAGCGCAGTTGCAATTTTAATGACAATTGCGCGGTCATGCTACACTGTACCGAAGCTAAATTTGTATCATTTTGTACCCACAAATAGAGCTTTCTTTTGGTGGTATTTGATCATCTCTGCGATTTTTATTTTCTGCACAAAAAAATAAAAAATGACTGAAAATTTTGAAAAAAATATGTTTTTTTGTTTCTGTTATAAAACATTGTAAATAAGTACATTTTCTCCTTCACTGATGGGCACTGATGGTACTGCACTGACGGGCACTGATAAGGCAGCACTGATGGGCACCGATGAGGTGGCACTGATGTGGTGGCATTGATGGGCACTGATGATGGGCACTAATATGCAGCATGGATGGGCACTGATAGGCGGCACGGATGGGCACTGATGGGCGGCACAGATGGGCACTGATAAACGGCACGGATGGGCACTGATATGTGCCCATGCCTCACTGTGACCATGACTAGACTTACTTTTAACATGGGAGTATATAGAAGGGGTGCCCGGCTTTGAAAAATTGGTGCTCCCTGGCTATAGGTCCCCCAGACAGCAAACTTTGCACACTTGTAGAGGAGAACTGGGGCTACACATGTGCCAAGTTTCGGCCAGCCGGGGCCGGGTACCCAAAGTTACCGGAGAAATTACCGTTTAACATTGGAGTCTATGGAAGGGTTGCCCGAATTTGAAAAATCGGTGCTCCCCAGCCGTAAGTTTTCCGGACAACAAACTTTGCACACTTGTAGAGGAAGAGTGTGTCTATATGTGTGCCAAGTTTCGGCCAGCCGGGGCCGGGTCCCCAAAGTTACCGGAGAAATTACCGTTTAACATGGGAGTCTATAGAAGGGTTGCCCGAATTTGAAAAATCGGTGCTCCCCAGCCGTAAGTCCCCTGGACAACAAACTTTGCACACTTGTAGAGGAAGAGTGTGTCTATATGTGTGCCAAGTTTCGGCCGGCTGGTACCAGGTTCCCAAAGTCCAGGAGATCAGGCACAAAAAGGTGACTCGAGTATAAGCTGAGGGGGGCATTTTCAGCACAAAAAAATGTGCTGAAAAACTTGGCTTATACTCAAGTATATACAGTATATTATCTTATTTGCCGTTGAGCTGTAGAGTTCAATAGCACATAAAGCATTTAATAGCTAAACAAGAAGGGAAGATGGATATGCAGCGAATAATAATTAATAAAGTTTATTGAATTTATTCAATGCTTTACTGGACAAAAATAAAGCCACACATTTATTCTGAAATGGTATGTTAAAATGGATTTAAGCTTCAAGTGGAAAGAAATTGATACTCCATAATTATATAGCCGGTGCATTACATGGATGATAAATGAACACTCTAAAAAGAATACTACAAAAGGACATAAGTTATTGACCTTAGAACATTTTAAACAATTTAACTGTACAAGGACGATTACCACATTTCTTAGGCCAAACTGACCTTGAAAGCCAACATGGTTCAAATGAATTATAGAGAAGGATCGTGTCTTGTCAGTGATACATGATACGATTTGTCATGTGTAATTATATTGAATTATCAATATATTCATCGGTCAGTTACACATTTGGATGACATACATTTTAGAGGTGAAGCTAGGGCATTGCTTGCAGAATTGTTTTTCTATAAAATTCAACTGACACACAATTGCATGTGGCATAAATATCATAGTAATATTTCTATGTTCAAATATTTCTCTTTTAAGCATAACTTTAAAATATAAGTACAGATTTTTGGATGATCGATGTCCTTAGTTATTACAAACCATAACTCAAACTAAAGGCAAAACCTTTTCCATTTTTTAAATATAGTAATGGATGGATATATCCCCTGTTTGTTTGTTTTTTTGCTGTGCCCTGTTGAGGATATTTCCCTTTACATCCTGTTTTACATCCGAAACAGGAAATGGGAGGAAAGCCCACCAAAGATAATTCTTGTAAAAAAAACTACAGTAATTGTGCTCAATAATGAATAAAGTCTCAAATTCCAGGTAATCTCATAACAAGTGATGAAATTCCAAATATAGTGAAAAATAAAAGGAGATGAAATGAAATAAAGATGATGAAAACATGTAAATTTAAAGAATCCTGTAGCCAGGGGTCAGAGATTAAATAAAGCGCATTCCCTCCACCACAGAGGCCAACCGTCACCAAACCAGATAAGATGTATTCTTACCAGAAGTATAGGACCCCCTATCAGGAAGGTCAAACATGCTTTGGGGTTATAAAGGTAGTGTGCATATTCCAGCAAGGCTCATAGATACAGTAGAGGTGTCATCTCCTGATACAACCACCAATAGGACCATGAACTCCCACAGAGTAATGCAAATGAATAAAACACTATATAGTGTAAAACCTTACAAGCTGATATTTTATTAAAAGAGAGCAACACTCACAAAATCAGATGAGTGGTACACATGAAAACAACACATACAGGCAGGTAAAATGGTGTCTGCCTCAACTTCTGTGTAGAGCAATGATGTGGACATGTAACTTCTCTCTACATGTTTCGTCACAACGGGACGTCTTCTATAAACAAGGCAGATTGTCGTTCTGTCAAAAGGAAATGCACAGATCCTGTGTTTCTGCTAAGCAGGAACACGGATCTTTGCCTCCCCCTAATCAAAGCACCTTCCCTAATGTGAGTAAGCACAACCTAGGCATACATTTTACCCTTTGATGGCCCTTGATGTTAAGGCCTTATCAGTCAGTGTCATTAATACAGTAACAGTGTTTTTTAGCACTAATCATCGTATTAGTGTCATTGGTCCCCAAAAAGTGTCAAAAGTGTCAGTTAGGTATTCTATTTGTCCACTGCAATATAACAGTCCCACTATAAGTCGCTGATCACCGCCATTACTGGTAATTTACCATTACTGGTAATTTACCATTACTGGTAAAATAAATAAATACAAATATCCCATAGCTTGAAGACAGTATAACTTTTTGTGCAAACCAATCAAATCAAATCAAATGTGCTTATTGGGATTTCTTTACCAAAAATATATAGCAGAATACATATCGGCCTAAACAGGAAAAAATTGTTTTTTTTAAAAAAAGTTGTGAATATTTATTATAGGAAAAAGTACAAAATATTGTGTTTTTTTCAAAATAGTCGCTTTTTTTATAGCGCAAAAAATAAAAACCTCACAGGTGATCAAATACCACCAAAAGAATGCTCTGTTTGTGGGGGAAAAAAGGACGTCAATTTTGTTTGGGTACAACGTCGTACAACCGCGCAATTGTCAGTTAAATCAACGCAGTGCTGTTTTGCAAAAAATGGCCTAATCATTGCCCAGCCAAATCTTCCAGGGCTGAAGTGGTTAAAGTAACATAGTGCTGTATCACATAAAACGGCCTGGTCATGAAGGGAGGCAAACCTTCCGGAGCTGAAGTGGTTAATATCACTTTAAGTAGAGTGAGGAAAGGTTAGAACTGACCATGTCTTCCTTACCTGGTAACAACTATACCTCCCACTTCAAGGGTCGCCACTTAATGGTGTCACAGACAAAAGATGAAAGCCTTACAGAAAATGTAACACTTTCACATCAAAAATGTTAATTAAAAAATAGCTGGAGTTAGGATTTAAAGTGTTACTAAACCCACAACAGTAAAATCAGTCTGTATATGCAGTAAAGCATGCTTGTTATACTCACTGTGGAGCCTAAGGAGTCAGTCCTCCATATTGTGTAAAAAAGCTGTTTGATCCTGTCTTCTCTGATCCTCTGCAACTGACAAAGTAAGCGCGCAAGTAATTGTCAGTGCAGCTGATCCCATCCTCCCCCACTGCTGCCTCTTATTGATCCCCACCACAGATCTCATGCCTATCCCCCATCACCACTGCCACTGATATCATCCTTATCCCCCCACCACCTCTGCTACTGATCATATCCCCCCCACCACCACCTCTGCCAATGATCCCACCCCTCTAATCCTACCCCCTCATCACCACGGCTGCCACTGATCCGACCATCCTCACCACTGATCCCACACCCCTCACCACCACTGTTGTCACTAATCCCACCACCACCGCTGCCACTGATCCCACACCCCCACCACCACCGCTGCCACTGATCCCACCACCCTCACCACCACCGCTGTCACTGATCCCACCCCTTCATCACCAGCGCTGCCACTGATCCAGGGGTGGAACTACCAGGGTCGCAAAGACCGAGCACTGGTGTTACGCCACTGTGGGGGGCATGAATTGCGGCTGATCTGTGCTTTAAAAACAAACACTTTCTCCTGTCTGTGTGTCTGTGACAGGAGAAGAGTACTATGGCTGTACTGTGGACTCAGAACTGCTGCTACTATGCTACTACTCGGGCGGCGGTTTGGCGGTGGTAGTGTGGAAGCCCTGATACCCAGATAGGAAAATAGTCGGGGGGGGGGGGGGGGTCCTTCATGTTTTTTTGCACCGGGGCCTTGAAAGCTCTAGTTACCCCTGCGTTTGAAAATATTCCCTGATATAACTGGCAGAATGAGCACCCAACACCTTTAGACCCCTTTCACACTGGGTCGCTTTGCAGGTGCTATAACGCTAAAAATTGTAGACGACATGTGCATTTGTTTTTGTCCGAATTTCAGGTATTTCAGTGCAGAATCCAAAAACCGAAAGATCCAACATATACAAATGCTTTATTTTTGTTTTTGTTGCGACAACAGTTCGATATAGATAGGAGATTCGACATGACGCTGACAATAACATTCTGTATCTATCGAAGCTGTGGTTAAATGTGCCTAACCTTAACTCTATTAGTCCAAGATATTTTACTACATAGAGAGAAAAGATTTGGCATACAGAGAAAAGATTTGATATAGAGAGAAAAGATTCGACATAGAGAGAAAAGATTTGATATAGAGAGAAAAGATTTGATATAGAGAGAAAAGATTTGATATAGAGAGAAAAGATCGCTGTTGGAATTGGGTGGGGGAAGTAAAATAAAAAATAATGATGATGATGATGATGAATGTTATTGGCTGATTGTAACCAAAGAGGAGGAGAAGTAAAATAGCTAAAAGTTTGCACTTGGAGAAACGATTGTGAAAGTCGGCCGACTATTGGGGTAGACAAATTCAACATGATCGACGAAGATTCGACAAAGCAGCGAAAAACATACAAACGTTAAATCTGTCATTGAAGGCTTATGGTGTCTGTCGAAAGTTCTAAGAAGATTTGACGGAGCAGCTAAACTGTACGACGCTGCAATCGTACATTTCCGGTCAAATGCTCCGCCCATAGACTATAGAAAAATTGTAATGTTGGTTGACTAGTAATAATAATTATTAAATATAATTATTACTAGTCATACAACATTAGAATTCCACTATAGCTAGCTTGTAGGCGGAACATTGGATGGGAAATTTACGATTGCGGCCTCGAACAGTTTAGCTGCTCCGTCGAATCTTCTTTGAACATTCGACAGACACCATAAGCCTTCAATGACAGATTTTACCAATTAATTTGGATTTTCTGACGAATGCAAATTTTAACAAAAAAACTAAATAAATAAAAACGAATTTCGGGGGTAACTAAATAAATGTATTTTTCGGACAAAAATGAAATTCCGAAAACAAAATATTTCAGTGTGCGCATGTCGAAAAAATAGAGCCTGCAAAGCGACCTGAAACAGTCGCTGCTGTCTCTCCAGTGTGAAAGCCTCCAGGGCTTTCACACTAGAATGGTGCGCTAGCAGGATGGTAAAAAAAAGTCTTGATAGCAGCATCTTTGGAGCGGTGAAGGAGCGGTGTTTATACCGCTCCTCCACCGCTCCTGCCCATTGAAATCATGAGGCACTTTGTGGTGGTTTTAACTATTTCTTGGCCGCTAGCGGTGGATAAAAGTGCCCCGCTAGTAGCTGAATAGCGCCGCGAAATTGACGGTAAATCGTCACTAAAAATAACGGCGCTTTACCACCGACACCGCCCCCACCCCAGTGTGAAGGCATAGTTATATTTTGCATTCTGTGCAAATGAGCACACCTGTGCTGTCATAATTAGCTCACTATACATTTTAAAGTGACTCAATGCTTCTGCTTCAAAATTATGCAACAGAACATTGCCATGAATATCTGCGGAATCATTTCTTTGGAAACAGTTCAGCTATTCTTGGAAAATGAATTGTTGTTTAACATTTTCCAGACTAAGAGTATCTTCTTTTCTTTAAGCATTCATCTTATGCTTTTATAGAGAATCTCTAATGAGGTGAAGATGCATATTTATTAGTGCCACAGATTCCAGAGCAATTTGACCAGGATTAACAAGCATTTGATGCTCATTTGCTTAACAATAGCCTATTTCCATTGTAAAAAAGATTCTAGAGATTGTTCATTTAATATGAAGTGTAGCGCCTGGTTACTTCCAGAACCGGTGCTAGTGTAAATTTAGAGGGGTTAGAGAGTTAAGCAACTCTGACCATGTTAATTAGTTCAAATTTTTAAGCCTCTGTCTCAGCTTTGGCTGTGCTGTTGGCTCATTCTGTCCTTTCTGGGGTGCTGATCACACCCCAGGTCGGCAGGTGGCAGCAGTGGAGTGAAGGATTGGGTGCTCTTACTCAACAGCCTATCAGGAGGAGTTTGCCTCGCTGTGCATGCTGGGAGAGGGTATTTAAGAGGCAGACGCCATTTTCCTGGGTCTTCTCCTCGTGTGGCGCCCACCTTTAGGGTAGCCACTTCAAGCCTCCCTAGCAAATGGTCTTTCGGCCGGGGTGCGAGTGCAACGCAGAGATCCTGGCTTCGGGACCACGTTGGGCCCGGAGCAATTGATCTGCCGCTTGGGGACTCAGTAATCAACTGGGTCCCACTTAAGGAGGTCCTGGGCTGTCTGTCCTGTTGGAGGAGGCTGTACGGTGGAGAGTCTGCCTGAGAAGTACCAAGTGAGCTTGGTGATCCAATAGGGGCCTGACCATCCATCGGGGACCAGGGGAACCAGACACTGAGAGGCTGGATGTTGGTCACCTGTCAGTACCCTACTTCAAAACTACCTGAAGGAGATCCAGGTGTCAAGAATGCTAAGAAGGATTGTCTCTGCTGTTTCAACCATAGGGGGGGTCTGTGGCAGAGACTTATTTTCCCAAGTTCCTAGTGACATTCTGGCTGCCAGGCTTGTGAGAGAGGCCTGTCCAGGTGCACTATACCCACTCAGGCTGGAGTGGTGGAAAAGAAAGTATTGTTGGAAGCAGGACTGTTTCCCTATTGCTCATACCTGAATCTGTTATCTTCACTTTCGCTTAACCTCTATTCTTCACCAAGTTTTATTGTTTTTACCCGGCTGGGTAATAAAGAGCACAGAAAAGTGGACATTCCGTACAACTTTCACCAAATACCCCTAGACGGCGGAGGAACACGAGGTAACATGCCACCCAAAACAAACCAGCAGCTCCTCAGGGGGTAGTGCTACAGAAGTATACCCTAAGACCACCTTCACTCAAATCTATGCATTACTGCAGCACATGATAACACACAGCACTTCATTAAAAAAATGGGCATGGCACACTTGTGCAATAATAATGCTGTCTAATCAGCATCTTGATATGCCACACCTGTAAGGTGGATGGATTATCTTGGCAAAGAGGAAGTACTCACGTACACACGATCCGAATATTGGACGAAAACGATTGTCCGATGATGGATCGTACGATTTTCGGATCGTGTGTACACTACTTTCGAGAGCCGATCACGACCGTTCATCCGATATTTTTCGATCGGACATGCACGAAAATTTTCCTCATACGATGTCAGATCGTACGATTTTCGTTTAGTCAGTACAGCCGTCATCCGAAAATACAATACAAATACATTACAACACGTGACATCACTTCCGATCTTTTTTTTCTGTCATACGAGAATTTTTGTGAGTTTAATAACCTATTTTACTTTACTTGCGATTATTAAGCGAAAAAAGTCGTACGATCCATCGGCCGATATTCGGATCGTGTGTATGGGCCATAAGGCGGGCCATACATTGTACAATTTTCTTGTACAACTTTCCTTTCGATTTACCAAAACCAAATAATAGGAGGTCTGACCTAAACACTTTTAATTTGTATGCAATTAGGCAGGCCCTTGTACTACATAGTTGATGGTAAATCTAAAGAGAATTGAATAAGACAATTGTATGGTGCATAACCAGCTTAGAAATAGGTATTTTGTGTACATAGAAAAAGTCATAGATCTTTGCGTCAGCTCATGATAAATAGGGGCAGACACAGTGGCCCAGATTCACGTACATCGGCGCATTATCGGTCCGGCGTAGCGCACCGCCATTACGTTAGACTTGCGCCATCTAGCCGCGTAATCCCCCGATTCACGTAGCTTTTGCGCAGGAAATTGCGCAAGCGTAAGGTTTTTTCCAGAGGCGTAAGGAGGAGTAATACAAATTGGGAGGGACGTGGGCGTGTTACATTGAAATGAGCCGTGACCCCATGCAAATGAAGGGCCGGCCGGCTCGCGCATGCGCGCTTGAACGAGACCATGGTCAGCTCCGATGTGCCCATGCTCACAACTCGGAGCGGCGCAATCAGTGAAATTGGAAATGGACTAGGGCAACTTTATGAACTACGCAGACAGCATAAATAGACAGACACAAATGCACTTCCTTTGCAAAAATACATCCCTTTGTATCCCTCCCTCTACAGCAAGGTGCTTTTGTTTGTTTGTGACGTGTCTTTGAGATATTTGAGGACTGTTTTGCAGAGTGATTTTTGTCTTTTATGTGTTTTCTTTGTTGTTATTTTGTTTAAATTATATTTTTGCTGGGCATTTTTTTTTTTTGCTCGTCATTTATTTAATTTTTTTGGTTCTGTTTGTGTATGATTTTGGAATGTGGGGGTGATATTCCTGCGGGAAAAGGGGTGTCACCCTCATTTGTGGTGGAGAAGTGATCCCCAGGTCTGTGTGAATGGTGTATGAATTTCAGTGACATTATGTACAGTGACATAATTGGAGCCATGGCATGGCGTTGCAGCTCACAAGTCCTGCATGGTGGACTGGTGCCAATCCAATGTGATGAGGATGTGGTGTGTGTGTGCTAGGGACCACAGTGGTGTGCATGCATGCATTCTCATTGTGCCATGATTAATGTGTGTGTTTAACGTGCAAAGATGCATAATGTGAGCTGGCATGAGATGGGGTACCAGTGCATATGCAGAGTCACCTTGAAGGGAAAAGACAGGAGGATGTTAGTCATGCATGTGCCACTTGTGAGGTGTGCATCACGGGAGGGGATAGTCATGCCTGACTCCCATGTCACTCACCAACCAGCCAGCTGTCCCCATACATGTTTCTGTTCGAAAATGTGGGGATGGGCTCTGATTGATATTGTAGCTGTCATGGGTGTCATGGGTGGTGCCATGTGTTGGGCTGGTGATGTCCTCCTGCAAGGTGTTGTGGTAATTCCATGATGGCATGAGGGTGGTGAATCTGAAGATGCGAGACACCTCAGAATCACTCATGCCAAAGATGTCTATGCGTGTGTGATATATCAAGTGAAGAGTGAGGGGCTTGTATCAGATAAGAATATTGTATTAGATTAGATTTAAATTGTAAATTTTATATAAGCAAATAAAAAAACAAAAAAAACATCTCCCGTGCCCTCCTTAGTGCCATCCTCCGTGCCCTCCTCCTTCTTTTTCATCTAAAGTCAGTAGTATAGCTATGCGCGACGATGCCCCTGGCATGTTGGCATACAGATTGTTGGGCAACACGTGTGACTGCTGAACTCCTCACTAACTGTGTGCCTTTATCTGACAAGTAGACTTTTTTTCATTTTTTAGACCAGCTTTTATCAGCTCTATTTTAGACAGAACATTTTGCTGTTGCGCACGCGCGTAGCACTGCGCAGCAACAACGTTTTTTTGTGGATCCCCGTAAGTCCCTCATTAGCATATTTGACTAGCAAATCAATGGTGTGTCTGATGCGTCTGTCTAACGAAATTACGCCGGACAAAAAAAAATAGATTTCTGGCGTAAATCGTTTTCTGAATCGCGCGCATCTAAACGCACGGCACAATTTAGACTTACGCACGCGCAACACCAGTTGCGCAGCGTAATCGCTCTGTGGAATCTGGGCCAGTGTTATTATTGTGCTTAGTGTTATATATATATATATATATATATATATATATATATTGTAGATTTGGGGAATCAAACTCCAGTGGCAGGTGCGCGTTTTTTAAGGGGCGTGGTAGCCCACTTTTATTTAAAACTCACAAAGGTTCACATATGCAATAGCATCCCTCGCAGGGGGTTCTCACCATTACTGCATTGTATAAACTAAAGAGCTTAGCCTCCTGGCTTTCAATCCTGGCATCCGACAGCTTCAGGCCTCTAGCCTAAGCCAAGTTCTGTTCTCAGAACACACAGCGTTTCGCAGAGATAAGCTCAATCCTTGCTTTTCTCCTAGTCAGCGACTTGCTGCTCAAACATAAAGCGCATCTGCAACCTGCAGATCTGCACACACTAGCTGCAATCCATGCAGCCTCTCTGACTCCTTTCAGACAGTTGGGAGCTCACCTGGCTCCCAGGGACCAGACTTCCTGTCTGTGGGTGGGGCCCCGATTACTGTTCAGGTGAGCCTTAAAAAGCCCAAGACACAGCTGACCCATTAACATGGGTTTCTTTAGAGAATCTGGCGTAAAGTAGCCATTTCTCACCCCGGACAGGGTCCTATCCTCACAATATATATATATATATATATATATATTATATATACTACTGACAAAGTCAGTGCCGGCCTAAGACATTGTGCTGCTGGTACAAGAATGAAATGCTGCCCCCCCCCCCCCCCCAACAAAAAAATAATCACGCCCACCAAAAGGATATAATTTTATATCATGATAGCTTAAGAGGACATGTCATGGCTCTATACATGTATGTAGGAGTATAAAATGACCTGTAATGGCTCTATACATGTATGTAGGAGTATAAAATGACCTGTCATGGCTCTATACATGTATGTAGGAGTATACAATTACCTGTCATAGCTCTATACATGTATATAGACGTATAAAAGGACCTGTGTGTGTCGCTGCAATGTCAGTCGGCCACCCACGATCGCTCCACAGAGAGCCAGAATGGGGATCTGTCAATGTAAACAGACATTCTGACAGGGGAGGAGAGACATATCTTCTGTTCCTAGTAATTAGTAACAGAGATCTCTCTCCTCCTTCAGTCATTCCCATCCCCCAGTTAGAAACACCTCCCAGGGAACACATTTAACCCCTTCCCTGCCAGTGACATTTACACAGGTTTTTTTTGTAAACACTATAACTTTTGCACAAACTAATCAATATACACTTATTGCATTTTTTTTTACCAAACATATGTAGAAGAATCGTATCACAAAACAGAATTAGTAAAGTGCATAATTTCTATTACAATGTTATATAATATATTAAATAGTTCAACTCACCATAATGCAGAATCAGTGCTGATTGTCACTTGCCACGTGTTGCAGATTGTCACTTGCCACGTGTTGCAGTTTGTCACTTGCCACGTGTTGCAGATTGTCACTTGCCACACCACACAATACGGGTTGTCACTTGCCACACATTGCGGGTTGTCACTTGCCAACATTGTGGGTTGTCACTTGCCACGACATCACACATTGCGTTTTGTCGCTTGCCACAACATCACCTGCCACACATTGTGGATTGTCACTTGCCACAACGTCACCTGCCACACATTGCAGATTGTCACTTGCCACTTGACCTGCCACATTGCAGATTGTCACTTGCCACAACAGCACCTGCCCACACATTGCGGATTTGCTGTGTCCCGGAGTGAAGGCAGGCAGCAGAGAGATGACAAAGAGGGGGGAAGTCTGCTAACAGAGAGGAGGGGGTGCGGCTGACATAGAGGAGGGGGTGCGGCTGACATAGAGGAGGGGTGCGGTGCTGACATAGAGGGGGGCTGACATAGAGGAGGGGGGATGGCATAGAGGAGGGGGATGGCATAGAGGAGGGGGGCGGTTGACATAGAGGAGGGGGGGCGGTTGACATAGAGGAGGGGTGCGGGCTGACATAGAGGAGGGGGTGCGGCTGACAAAGAGGAGGGGATGCGGCTGAAAAGAGGAGGGGAGCCGACATAGAGGAGGGGGTGGCATAGAGGAGGGCGGCTGACATAGAGGAGGGGGTGCGGCTGACAGAGGAGGGGGGTAGCTGACATAGAGGAGGGGTGTTCGGCTGACATAGAGGAGGGGGGGCGGGCGGCTGACATAGAGGAGGGGGTGCGGCTGACATAGAGGAGGGGGGGTAGCTGACATAGAGGAGGGGGTGCGGCTGACAGAGGAGGTGGTGCAGCTGACATTGAGGAGGGGGGGCGGTTGACATAGAGGAGGGGTGTGGCTGACATAGAGTAAGGGGTGCGGCTGATATAGAGGAGGGGGGCGGCTGACATAGAGGAGGGGGTGTGGCTGACATAGGGTAGGGGGTGCGGCTGATATAGAGGAGGGGGGCGGCTGACATAGAGGGGGGGGTGTGGCTGACATAGAGGAGGGGGACAGTTGACATTGAGGGGGGGTTTACCTTGAGGAGGGGGGGCGGCTGACATACATTGAGGGGGGGGCTGACATTTAGGAGGGCGGCTGACATACATTGAGGAGGGGGGTTGACATACATTGAGGAGGGGGGTTGACATACATTGAGGGGAGTGGCTGACATACATTGAGGGGGGGGTGGCTGGACATATATTGAGGGGGGGTGGCTGACATACATTGAGGAGGGGGCTGACATACATTGAGGAGAGGGGCTGACATACATTGAGGAGGGGGGGTTGGCATACATTGAGAAGGGAGGGGGGGGGCGGCTGACAGAGAGGATGAGAGACGGACCTCAGGAGATAGTGACACACAAGAGTTAGGAGCATGCAGGGGAAGGGCGATTACCCACAGCCACGGTCCAGCCTGTATCCAACATGTGTCCAGCTCCTCCAGGCGAATCACAGAGCCTTGTGTCAGCCGTCCGTCCTGCAGATGACCTGCTCATCCAATCACAGGACACCCCGCCGCTGCCAATAGCTGAGCTGAGTTAGGCTCAAACACAGAGCGCACCAATGTTTACAGGCAGTAGTGTATACACTTCAGGCACGAGATGATCGTGCACCCCTCTAGCCACGGATCATTCAGCTGCTACAGGACAGGTACGTGTGCCCGGGTTTCCAGCAGGTGGAAACCCAGGCACATGCGGAGCGGGCTGGCTGGCTGACAGGCGGCAATTTGCCGCCCCCGGAAAGTGCCGCCTGGGACCGAGGTACCATTGGGTCCCATGGTAGGGCCGGCCCTGGACAAAGTATTGTATAGTCAAAGCTATAGTATTCCCAGTAGTAACCGATGGCTGTGAAAATTGGACCATAAGGAATGCTGACCGCCGAAAAATTGATGCTTTCAAATTATGGGATTGGAAGGACAGATCCTGAAGCTGAAACTCAAATACTTTGGCCACCTGATGCGAAGAGAAGACTTTTTGGAAAATACCCTGATGCTGGGAGACATGGAAGGAAAAGGGGGAGGATGACAGAAAACAAGATGGATAGAGAGCATGGTTAAACATTCCCATAGACACACTCCTAAACCTTGTGGACAACCTTCCCAAAAGAGTTGAAGCTGCTATAGCAGCAAAGGGTGGGCCAACTCATTATTGAAGCCTACGAACCCAGATTGGGATGCCATTAAATTCATGGCAGGTGTTCCAATACTTTTGGTAATATAGTGTATATGTGTACGCATCTACATACCTGTGTGTGAAAAATTCTCTTTAAAAGAGCCTTTGCTTTGTCAATGCAAAAGAATAGGTATACCTTAAAAGCGGAGGTCCGCCTAAAAAAAATATATATATTAAAAGCCAGCAGCTACAAATACTGCAGCTGCTGACTTTTAATAAATGGACACTTTCCTGTCTAGGCAGCCGAAGCCGATCAATCGCTCAGCTCTCGGCTGCCCCTGCCACCATCCTCGTGATGGAATCAGGAAGTGGAGCGTTGCGGCTTCACTTCCAGGTTCCCTACTGCACATGTCGTGCTGCGCGTTCTCACTGGCCCCTGCTGTTTTTCTGGGACCTGTGTGTTTCCCAGAAGACAGCGGGGGAGGACAGTGTAGGTGCCGGACATGATTTAGTAGATCACTGCGGTATTCGATGTCAGGAAGTGGGAGCAAATACCTGTATTACACAGGTATCTGCTCCCCCCTAAAAGGTGCCAAATGTGACACGGAGGGGGAGTCCAAAAAGTGGAAGTTCAATTTATGGGTAAAAAATCCACTTTAACCTCACCCTCCGTAGCAGCACATGTTCACTTCTACTTCATTCTATCCATCAGCTCTCTTTGGCTGCCAGTTGCATGTAGTTTACACAGAGTTATAGTGTAACAGCTCTTGAGGTTAGTGAGTTAGTGAGTAGCCCGGGGCTGTCCCATGGAGTGAGCCACATGCCCCTCCATACCCAGATATTACTTCACCATTGTGGCTGATTGAAGCAATGTGGGAGTAAAGGAAAGGTGAGTGAATGCTGCTGGTAACGTGGCGGATAAAGAATGTCCTGGTAATGTGGGTGAATAAAGAATGTGATGGGAATGTGGGGAAATAAAGAATGTGGGGGAATGTGGGGGATAAAGAATGTGCTGGGAATGTGGGGGAATAAAGCATGTGCTGGGAATGTGGGGGAACAAAGAATGTGCTGGGAATGTGGGGGAAAAAAGAATGTGCTGGGAATGTGGGGGATAAAGAATGTGAGGGAAATAACAATGTGATGGGAATGTGGGGGAATAAAGCATGTGTTGGGAATGTGGGGGATAAAGAATGTGGGGGAATAAAGAATGTGCTGGGAATGTGGGGGAATAAAGAATGTGCCGGGAATGTGGGGGAATAAAGCATGTGTTGGGAATGTGGGGGATAAAGAATATGGGGGAATAAAGAATGTGCTGGGGAACTAAGTGCACTTACCAGGTATACCCACTTTCACATGATGGTTAGTACAAAGTGAAGCAGGGTAACCTAATTAATACCGAGTGACGGTTGTTAGTCCCAGTTGAATACTTTAATATATAATATTTGTATTTCGCTCCGCCCCAGGATGTTCTGGTGGCATTAAATTGTACTGTACTGCTCTTCAATAAAAAAATTTAAAAAAAAACAAACAAAAAAACAACAACAAAAAAAAGAATGTGCTGGGAATGTGGGGGAATAAAGCATGTGCTGGGAATGTGGGGGATAAAGAATGTGTTGGGAATGTGAGGGATAAAGAATGTGCTGGGAATGTAAGGGAATAAAGAATGTGCTGGGAATGTGGGGGATAAAGAATGTGCTGGGAATAAAGAATGTGCTGGGAATGTGGGGGATAAAGAATGTGCTGGGAATAAAGAATGTGCTGGGAATGTGGGGGATAAAGAATGTGCTGGGAATAAAGAATGTGCTGGGAATGTGGGGGATAAAGAATGTGTTGGGAATGTGAGGGATAAAGAATGTGCTGGGAATGTGGGGGATAAAGAATGTGCTGGGAATAAAGAATGTGCTGGGAATGTGGGGGAATAAAGCATGTGCTGGGAATGTGGGGGATAAAGAATGTGTTGGGAATGTGAGGGATAAAGAATGTGCTGGGAATGTGGGGGATAAAGAATGTGCTGGGAATAAAGAATGTGCTGGGAATATGGGGGAATAAAGCATGTGCTGGGAATGTGGGGGATAAAAAATGTGCTGGGAATGTGGGAGATAAAGAGTGTGGGGGGATAAAGAATGTGCTGGGAATGTGGGGGAATAAAGCATGTGCTGGGAATGTGGGGGGATAAAGCATGTACCGGGAATGTGGGGGAATAAAGCAACATGCTTTGTCCTGAATGTGCAATTCATACATTTGTTTTCAAGACAATCATTTCTAGTATGATCCGATTGTATAGAGCAGTGTTTTTCAACCAGTGTGCCGCGGCACACTGGTGTGCCGTGAAGAGTCCCCAGGTGTGCCGCGGCAAAATGACCCCCAATGATGGCCAATTAATTATGAGCTCCGAGCGAGCGCCGTGTTGCCGAGTGTGGAGTTGAGAGACACAGATCCCGGCTTCCAGAAGCTGCAGCGCCTATGATGGACGTCTTACTGCTCCAATCCGTGACTACGGGACGTGTGACGTTCATCATAGGCGCTGCAAGCTCAGAAGGCGGCAGTTACAAAGCCGCCCGGCGCACCATGATGTCACATGATCCATCCCCGCTCAGGGATCGGCTCGGTACAGCGGCTCTTCTCTCCTCGCCTCCTTGCCTCCTCCTCCATGTTGACACACAACATATGTACACAGGTTAGCCATTGTTTTAAAAAAGCTTCTTTGTCACGTTTTTTCTTTTTATTTGCGTTGACTTGCCAGGTATTTTTTTGGGGGTAAAATCAGTGGCTTCAGTGTTTATATCCAATAGCATAGCATTAAAGTTGCCTCCATTTTTGGGAAAATATCAGCCTTATCGGAAATGAAAAATATCAGCCTTATGGTCCCATTAACGTAATTGGTGATAAGTTAAATTTTTACTGAATACGTGGCAACCTTACATAGCATTGGTGTAGGCAGAATGTCAAATTAATCTTTACATAGTATCATAATAAGGTGGACACATTCCAGAACAAAACTTAATAGAAAATTGCATACTTTCTCATTGCGAGTTTCAGAAGTATTATGCTGGAAGTAAAAATAAATTTATAATCATTTTTAATCAAAGGCATGTAGGTATGTGCTATTGCTGGATTACATTGTCTGCTGCTAGTGTTCTTCACAGAAAAGATGAAGGTTACCCACAAATTGGGGTATTATATTGTGTTTTGTTTTAATTAATTGAACCACTGTGCACATAGCAAGTGGCATCATTTTTTTTTCAAATTTTTGGTTTGGTGTGCCTCGAGATTCTGACAGATTTTAAAGTGTGCCTTGGTTGAAAAAAGGTTGAAAAACACTGGTATAGAGTATAAGAATTATACCCAGCTTTTCTGTAGAACACAAAGGCCCAGATTCATAAAGCAATTACACCTGTCTAACTGGTGTTAGACAGGAGTAATTTCAAATTTCGCGCGCCGTATCACTAGTTTGAATCCTCAAACCATGATATGGCGGCTTCGGGCTTCGATCCGAGAGGCTTACGTCTTCGTAAACCTTCGGATCTACGCTGCGATATATTTGCTGCCGCTGGGAGGAGTTTGCGTCGTTTTGATGCGTCGGGATATGCAAATGTGTTTTTATGGCGATCCACGAAGATACGAGCGGTCTTCGCAATCGCTTACGTCTGTTTTTTTTTACGTACTGTTAGACCAGCTTTTTGCTGGTCTAACGGTGCGTAGCCCATGTTAAGTATGGCCATCGTTCCCGCGTCAAATTTAATTTTTTTTAATTTTTTTTTAGGTAACTCGTTCGGGAATAGAAATGTCCGTAAACGACGCTACTCAAACAACGAATGACGTAACAACGTGATTTTGTGCAATGCACGGCGGGAAATTTGCGAACGGAGCATGCGCAGTTCGATCGCCGCGGGAACTCGCCTATTTTAAATCCTTCACGCCCCCTACTCGCGTAGATGGATTGCGACGAGAGAAATACACTACGCCGCCGTCGTTTACTGGACAAAATCTACCTGGATTCCACGTAGAGCCAGGTAAAATACGGCGGTGTAGTGTATTTCTGATACGCTACGAGAATCCAATTCTCTCTGAATCTGGGCCAAAGTTTCAAAATTGATATCTTTGTGAAAAAAATATTAGCAGCTCTTATCAATTCCTACTCAGCTGTAAAAGCAAACGTTAAAACAAATAATGTTTTTCACCTGTAAAGTCACATCTGTAATTCATATATTTATTCATCCATGAACAAGCAAAAATATCCTACCAATTGCCCATTTTCATAGTAACGGTGTTGTTTACATGCTCATGCTCAATTGTCCTTGTAGCCTAGCATACCTTGTCAAAATCACCCAAGCAATGCAAAGATTTTATTTCACATTGCGGTACAGTGAAGGGAATTAAAGCAACATTGAATTGTTGTTATTATAATGAAAGAGAATACAATTTTCAACATGCAAGAATAAGCAGTGCACTCTGTAAAGCTTCATTACTGAAATAACTATATGCAATGTTTCTAGGAATACACTCCCGTTTTGATCACGTGGGAGTGTATTTTCCTGCTTCTTTATTCTTAAACTTTTTTAATGCATTCTTTATTTTAAAGAAATAGAATAAGGAACTAATACAATGTACAACAATAATATAGTGTCCATAAGTAACTGGCAACAATTCGATTGAAAGCAGAGTGGTACAAAAATAGTCCATCATCAAACTGAGAAGGAATAACAGTGGTATCTGTTTGAATTCATCCAGTGCATAATAATAACCTAGCAAGATGTAGATGGGGTGGACTACTAAAGGACAACCGGGGGGGTTTCATCAAATGCTACATTTGCAAGCATTTACAAGCAATTAGGACAGGAGAAATATTGGTAGGTATCTACTATTATAGATAGAATGGGAAGGGTAAGGAGCTTAAGGATAAAAAGGGAAAGTTGGAAAAACCCCACTGGAGGCCCTAGTAAAGAAAGTAGGGTAAGGGAGGAGGGGGACATTCCATAGGCAGTGAATACCTGGTTGCAGATGTGCCAGGTCGGGGCTATAATAGGACATTTACAGAGTTCAATAATCAGAAACTCTGGGCCCTACTGGAGTGTGCTTAAAGCGGAGTTCCACCCAAAAATGGAACTTCCGCTTATCCCACTCCTTACCCCCTTACATGCCACATTTGGCATGTAATTTTTTTTGGGGGGGAGTGGGGGCTTCAGGAGGAGTGGGACTTCCTGTCCCACTTCCTGCTTCCGCATAGGGGCTGGTAAGGCGATTAGGCGTAATCGCCTTATTTCAGCCCCTCCCTGTAGGCGATGGCCTAGGACACTGACAGGTCCTAGGCAATCGCCTGTCCAATCAGAGGCGAGTGGGTGCCCGGCCGTTAAGCCGAAGGCTGTCACGGCTGGGTGCCCATAGTCGGGATGGAGGCGCCGGCCGGGGAGGGGGGGGGAGAGGAGCAGAGCCCCGGTCGGCGCGTCACTGGAACGCAGGAGCAGGTAAGTGAGTGTTTATTAAAAGCCAGCAGCTACACTTTTTGTAGCTGCTGACTTTTAATAAACACCATTTTTGGCTGGAACACCCCTTTAATACAGATTGGGACGTGTCTTGTTCTGTTGAGACCCATTCTTTTGTGGCATGATGTCCACACCAGTCAAGTGCTCTTGCCAGGTGGGCAGTGATTTGTTAGTATCTAATGTTGGGAAGCGACATTTTGCTGAATATTTTCGGTCTGCAGAGAATAGCACGTTTAATACAGTGTTGTTTTGAGGACCATAAAAATCTATTAAGGATAGATTGAATAGATTTTAAGCATGATAACTGGTTGTGATTTAGGATCAACTAGAGGGGGTAAAGCATTCACTGTAATACATTTTGTTGAATTATGTTGCATCTCCCCAAATAGAAAAAATAGGATTTTAGTTCCATTTTATTTTTTGTCCTTTGAGGAACACAGGTGTTCTTAGACTGGCAGAATGTCCAAAGGCAGTCCAGCAGAAGAGTGAGCCACACACAGGCAAACAAGCCCAAGACAAATAGTCACCTGAAAAACCTAACATCTGTATCTAGCATGAAATAAAGTGTGATGAAAAAAAAATATGACAGACCTGGCAAATGTTTATGCCTGGGCAGAAAAAGTCGCAGGGCTACACAATCTTGCCATTGGCAGGACCTGAAAACACAGTGAAACTTTGAGACTTTTGATTCCTTCCTATTAGTGGATATATGCCAACTGCCATGGCATTGTCCAACTGAATCTGAGTGGAACAACCTTCCAGCAGACTGGTCCAGGGCTACAGAAACAACCAAGTTACCCAAAATTCCAGGTTGTTGAGATGAGACTCTTTTTATGACCAAGTCCTCTACATTGACAAGAAGCCCAGAACTCCTCCCCAGCCTACGAGGCTGACAGTCATTGGGAGCATCTTTTAGAATATGGGAATGGAGGATGTTCCACAAACCCAGAGATAACTTCCTAAGCCACCGGGCCAGAGAAAACGTGTTCTTTGGCACATAATTGAATTGATCTGTCCAGGGACCTGACAATGTGTCCTATGAGAAAAAGATGTTCTGAAGTAGATATTTGGATGGAAAAGGAGCAAACAGAACACTCTTGAAGGGTGATGAATCAAGCAACTCCTGGACCTGAAAGCTTGAATCCCAAACTGAAATGTCTGAAGTTTCTTCTGTGTAAGAAACTCTCTGACCTGAGATTCGTCCAAGACTGGACTTAGATACTATAAATAGTGAGCTCTTTCAGCAGTGATTTAGGATCAACCCAAACCTCATTTAACTGTGAAAAGTCAAGCCTTCATTGTTCAAAAAAATAATGTGTGCAACTGTTCCCATAGCATAAGGTTATCTAAGTATCCCAAACTGGGTGTTCCACAGGGAACAGCAATGGTAGGTTTGTTTATTTAAAAACCCATTTTGCAGGCGGGAGACCAAAAGTCAGGACCACAAACTGGAAGTGTAGCAGCCCCACAGAAAAACATAGGGAAACATACCTTAACAGACCTAGTGGATGGACTAAGAACCTGGAGCCTTGGAGGGTCTCGGAGGGTCTTAACAGTCAGAGAGGGGAGAAGACTTAGCAGTTTACTCCTTTGGTTTTTTCCTCTGAGGAAGATGGGTGCTATTGCAAGCAGCATCCTAGATAAATACTCTCATCGACTACCTGTTTCTCTCACAAAGAAACCTTCCTCTCTTGATGGAGGCTTTGATAGAATCAATGTTTCTATCAGACCACCACCCCATCCCATTAACTCCTGACATTCCCAGATAAACTCACGTATTCCAAAAATGGAGACTAGACCCCCTCCTCTGACAAACCCAGATACCTCCACCCAAATCCGCAAGTCTATAAAATACTTTTTCAGAGAGAATGATACTCTGGACACAACCCTGCTCTTACAGTGGAATGCTCATAAATGTGTCATAAGAAGTGCCTTGTTGGCCACTGCTGCAGAACGGAAACGCTCTACACAGGTCTCACATGTCAACCTCCTGCACAAGATCCAGACTCTAGAACTATCTCACAAGCAGACACAGGCTCAACAGATTTATCATGAACGGACTTAAGCTAGACACCACCTTATGGAAGAGCTGGGTCGTAAAGTTCAACGCAAGTTTTTCCAATCACAGAAACTCTTTTATGAACAAGGAAATACTGTAACCTTCTAGCAAGAGCCCTATAGGCTAGAAAAGCTTCTGCTGCAACCCATCATATTCACACCCCTCAGATCATTGTAGTGGCCACCACCATGGAGATAGATACCCAATTTGAAAGATACTACTCTGAAATATATCACTTACCTCCAGATGATCGCCCCGGGCGAAGACAAATCCCACAAAAAATGTGTTACATGATTTTCTTACTCCGTACTGCCCTAAGCCCATCTCCCACTCGGTAGCCCAAATGATGGATGGCTCATTCACCCCTGAAGAATTTCACGTGGCTATCAAGAATCTTAAACTAGGTAAAAGTCTGGGACCAGATGGGTTTACGACAGCTACAAACCTACTCGGACATCCTTGCGGAACCTTTCTTACATGCTTTCAACTCCTTGTCTACTGGAACATCTTCAATGCATAACTTACTAGAAGCTCATATAATTGTCCTCCCGAAAGACCCCACGTCTGTGGTTAATTATAGGCTGATCTCTCTACTAAATGTAGATTTAAATATCTTTGCAAAGATCTTGGCCAACAGCTTACTGTTAGTGCTGAATTCTCTTGTAACTACAGACCAAGTAGGCTTTATCCCTGGAAGAGAAGCTAGAGACAACACAATTAAAGCCCTAAATCTCCACCAGTGGCTTACTATTTTAAATCAGCAGGGCTTCTTCCTGTCCCTGGACACACAGAAGACATTCGACAGACTGGCCTGGGACTACATGGCAGCGGATCTTCATGCCATAGGACTCCGAGAGCGCTTATTCAACTTTTTCATAACTCTATGTGCCACCCCACTGGTGAGAGTACGAGTCAATGGCCACTTTTCGAATGCCTTCCCAATCCACAAAGGTATGAGACAGGGCTGTCCCTTATCCCCCTTGCTTTTTGTACTCGTGTTAGAACCTTTCCTGTGTTGTATTCAAGTTAATGGACTTACCATTAAGGGCTGTACATGCCAAGTTGGTGGCATTCACTGACGATATCTTGCTATTTCTGCCACGATTCCTAATATACTGAAAGACTTCAGCTTGTTCCAGTACATCTCCAACTTTAAGATCAACTTCAACAGATCTCATGGTCTCAACATTTTCCTAACTGCTACTACAGTCTTGCAATGTCGGGATAAATTCCCTTTCGCATGGCAGTCAGAGGCTATCCCTTACCTGTGTATCCACCTACCAGCTACTCTTTCTGAACTATACGCCAGGAATTACTGTGGCTGCTGATCCCGGTAAATGGGACAAACTTATGTTCTCCTGGTATTCTCAAGATGAATGCTCTGCCTCGCTTAATCTATGTACTGCAGACTGGCCCCATCCGTCTTCCTCCTACATTCTTCCACTCATACAAACACTTCTGTACTACGTTTTTTATGATGCTGGGGTTTCCCACAAATTAGCTATGATTAACTAGCCTTGCCCAAAACGAAGGGAGGGCTAGGGCTCCCAGACTTGCACAACTAATACTGGGCTTAGCACCTAGCCACGACTGTAGACTGGAATATTTATGATAGAACTAAAGACTGGGTGGCACTGGAAGACACATTTTCGGACCTCTCTCTTTCACTCTCATATCCCAACTGCCCTTCAAAACCACTCACTTATAGGGCACACTCTTTCCTGCTTTGGGGAAATCTGTACAAAGTTTGAGATCTCATCTTTCCCAGGTCCTTTAACACCAGTTCAGAGGAATCCAAAATTTCTACCGGTTTGACTAGTTCCTCTGTGAAGGACCCCAAACCTGGGCCCATACAGAATCCATAGACAGTGACTTGTTAGAGTCCCACAGTGTTCTGTGTTATAGAGGCAGCACTTGTTCGCAGGAGGTGGACAGGAAAACCTGTCGGCAGAATCCTATAGCCCCTCAAATCACCTCAGTATTCACCCATGCACCCCCCCCCACTCCAATGCCCCTTCATGTCTCCGCTCTTTTAAACCCTTACTTCCCACTTCAACCTTTTCTTCCTTCTCTCTCATTTATACTCAATCAATTTTCCCACTGGGCCTGATGGGCTTTACTCCTGGAAAATTAGGATAGTAGTAGGACTACATTGACAACAGCATGTCTATTTTTCCTCTGCCACCACTTCATACTCCCACCCTCCCTTCACACCCTTTCCTCTCCAGGAGTAGAATGATGAGTGCCAGTCCACTTTATTGTAGTAGTACAAAGCCACAATACTGCAATTGCAGTACCCCTGGGCTTTTGCTTCACTATCAGCCTATGACCGTTTAGGTACACTAATGTATAATGAGAGTTTCTCTTTTCCTTATCCCCTTTCCTTTGGGATATGCATTGTCTTACCCGCCCTTCCTTTTTTTTAAACGTCATATTTCTGATTTTGCAAATGTATAATAATACTATACAAACAATGCTTCTTTGTATTGTATTGTAAATGATATATATTTTCAATAAAACATGTTTGGAACAAATAATAAAAAATAAATACTGTCTAGAAATTATCGAAGACCAGAGGGTTATGAAGAAAATCTTTGGATACAAAAGTCTGCAGTTTAACACCATAGCTAGGATGCCCACTCATGAGTACTGTCAGGAGAACCGTGCAATATCAAACCAGAAAGCTTTTAGCACAGCTGAAAATTTTAAATGACAACTAGTTGTCCATGCATACGTCATGGTTCAACAATGCATAATCACAAGCAGGAGCTGTCAATGCTACTAGTTTAACCACTTAAGACCCGGACCGTTATGCAGGTAAAGGACGTGGGCAGTTTTTGCGATTCGGCACTGCGTCACTTTAACTGACAATTGCGTGGTCGTGCTATTTTGCTCCCAAACAAAATTGGTGTCCTTTTTTTTCCCACAAATTGAGCTTTCTTTTGGTGGTATTTGATCACCTCTGCGATTTTTATTTGTTGCGCTTTAAACAAAAATAGAGCGACAATTTTGAAAAAAATGCAAACATTTTTTACTTTTTGCTATAATAAATATCCCCAAAATATATATAAAAAACATAATTTTTTCTCAGTTTAGGCCGATACGTATTCTTCTACCTATTTTTGGTAAAAGTAAATCACATTAAGCGTTTATCGATTGGTTTGCGCAAAATTTATAGAGTTTACAAAATAGGGGATATGTTTTTATGGCCGGCTAGACGTGCGCGACCCACGGCTGGGCTCTTAAAAGGGACATATCTATATGTCCATGTGCCCAGCCGAGTCATTCTGCCGACGTATATCGGTGTTAGGCGGTCCTTAAGTGGTTAAAGGATAAATCTGACTGTCACTAGGGATGAGCTTCGAGTTTGCGTCAAACCCATGTGGAACCCAGGGTGGCTTTGGCCAATTATGCCTCAGGGGGTTTAGTACATTTCCCACACTATATAAGGCCACCTGCCTGGCAGCCTTGTGTAGTGTGTTTTGTGGCGGTGGTTTAAGACAGACAGAGAGAGCGAGAGACAGTGTCATTTATTTTGAGTTAGATAGAGCAGGCAGGCGAGTCAGTTAGCTTCAATTACAGTGTGTAGAGGATATATATGCATCCCAGGTGGTGTATATATATTTATACACTGTACTCAGTTTAGCTGTTAGCGATCGCAGGGATCAGGCCTGTCTCTGCCAACGCTGCAGTTATGTGTGTTGTGTTTTGTAAGTGACAGTGATCGATCGATACTGCACTTGGGTGGGTTGGGCTGGGCTGGGCGGAGGGGCAAAACGCAGGTGCTAGCGGGTATCTGTGCTGATTCCGCTAACAATGCGTTTTTGGGTACCCTAAACTGCTGGGTACGCTAGTATAGATCTTATCAGATCAGGTATCGATCCGTTCAGATACTATACCACTAAGGGGGGTGTATGCTTTGCGCGTGGGTGTAAGCGTTACTGGCACTAACCTGGGGCGACGCAGACCCTAACTGACGCTAAAATTTAATTTATATCACCCGCTGGGCGATCAGGGGGTTAAACTTTTATTAGGTTATATACAGCGGGTGCCCTGATGCTATAAACAGCAAACTAACTAACCAGCGTCAACCATAACACTTATACGGTGATCACTGGTGAAAGGGTTAACTAGGGGGCAATCAGGGGGTTAAAACCTTTGTTAGGTAATATACCTCTCCGCCGAGAGGATAGATGACATCACTTCCTCTGTCTGTGTTTACATTACACAGGCAGAGAAAGTCCTTCTGTGGAAGGAGATAGGCTGGGAGCGATCGCGAGGGGGTGGCCAGAAACGAACAGCAGTCCCCTCATCCCGGATCGCTGCCAGAGGCTTACCGACCGCCGCATGTACCGGCGGGGGGGGGGGGGCCTGACCCGCGGGAAGCCAGGCACGTACAGGTACGTACATGTGCCTGTCCGTGCCATTCTGCCGACGTATATCTACATGCAGCGGTCGTTAAGTGGTTAAACTGTATCAGTTTATTTTTGGTTCTAATTTTATTATTATTCATATTTATTAATTTTTGGTACTAATGTTGGTGTCTAACCATCTTAGATCAATCCGAGTCATCCAAAGCTGGAAGATGTGTTTTCTGTTTGAAAAAAAAAAAGTTAATAAAGAAGTTATTTTAAGCATTTGGTGTGCTCTTTAAACCCACTGCTTCAATAAAACGGCGCTAGAGGAATTTTCAGAGTAATAGACAGTCTTTTTGGACTGAAAAGTCAGAGATATCACAATTCTTCTAATGCCACAGCGCATGAGGCACTTAATAGTGTTGCGCCTGCCACAGTGGAACTATTATTCCCTTTGAGGGAAAAGCGATAGCGCTCCTCAACTTGCACAGTAAAGAGCGCATTTGAGCAGCGGAGCGCCAGCATATACCGCCGCGCAGCAACCGATCCCTGAGTGATCAAGTAAAGACACCTCAGCGGAGCTACCATACAGGCCATAGAAGCATGTTCACTCAAACTGCAGCCGACTCTTAAAGTGGCAGAACGGCAAAGGCAAGATAGTCACGGAAAAGCACCAACCCTCCTGCTACCCCTAGAGAGAGAAAAAGACGCATGGTGGGAGACCAAAGTCCAGACCTAGAATGCCTGCACCGCCATCCACGAAGAGCCAACATACTGCAGCCAGCTAGTTTCCCGCCACTAGGCCCAAAGCCTGCAGCAGTGCATCGCAAGTCATCGCAGAGCATCGCAACGCATCACAGCTCATCACAGTGCATCGCAAGTCATCGCAGAGCATCGCAACGCATCACAGCTCATCACAGTGCATCGCAAGCCATCGCAGAGCATCGCAGCTCATCGCAGCGCATCACATAGCATAGCAGAGCATCGTAACTCATCGCAAAGCATCGCGACTCATCACAGAGCATCGCAACGCATCGCAGCTCATCACAGAGCATCGTAAAGCATCGCAAGTCAGCGCAAGCTTCGCATCAAGAAAAGCCAAGTCTCCTCTAAGACTGACATTTGTTCCAGCAACCCACAGATCACAGTATCCTGCACTTCAGAAATAAGGTCAGAGCTTTCCTTTTATTACTTATCATTGCACATAGGCTTTGACATAAAGAGACATTTTCGTGTTCAGGAATAAAAGACTGTAAAGTAAAACGAAGGACAGTTTGTAGTATACGGACTCTAAAGTATTTAAAGTGAAAGTCATTTATTGCCTGCATCTTTTGCTATTGCATTTAAAGTGAAAGTCATTTATTGCCTGCATTTATTGTTATAGCATTTATAGTAAAATGTCTAAGCCTAGTATTACCATGCCACTGTTAGAGGATACAAAGATAGATAGGATAGAGGGTGAAGAGCAAGTGAACCTGTCTGAGGTAGAAGAGTCTGATGCAGTATTAGCCTTTACCCAAACAAGTGAGCTAAGACGCTCAGAACGTATCAGAAAACCGACCCCAAAAATGCAGGAAAATTTGGAGCAAGAAGCAGCATTAAAAGGAAAAAGGTTCACCAGAATGTATAATAGGTGGAAATCATACATTAAAGATGTTCGTAGAAAGCTAAAACAAGATAGTATAAAAGAAAACTTGAGTGATCTGGTAGAGACGATAGAAGAATGTGAATCAGAGCTTATGGCAGTGTATGTCAATCTGTGGTCATCCACGACACCTTCTCAGGATATTGTGAGGAACATGGACACATCTACTGCAGTCACTAAAGATTTAGTAAAGCTCATGAGAGAATTATCATCTGAAGCCAACTATGATAAAGTTAAGGCGAGAAAGAGAATGAACGAGCTCTTCACGAGAGACTATGCTAGGTCCTTAGGGGGAACCACAATCTTAAGTGGGACTTCCTTCACTAGCAGAAGCGCCAGTCACACATCAGAGTCCTCAAGTACTCTAACCAAAAGAAAGGAACTTGTTGAACAACTTGCTGTCAAGAAGGCAGAAATCGAGATGGAACCTGCCATTGAAGTGCAGCGTCTACGAATAGCCGAAAGGGAGGCATAGCACCATCAAATGGAGGCACAGCACCATCAAATGGAAAGTCTGGAAAGGCTGAAAGAAGTTAAGATTATAGAAGCCAGACTACGAGTACACAAAGAGGACAAGAATGGTAGTCATAGGTCCAAATCTGTACTAAGTGATGAAGCAGACTAATACTTACCTTCATACATTCAGGAAAATGAGAGGAAACCTCCAGTATGTAGTGAAGGAAAAAGTCATTGCCATTCTATCCCTGCTCAGAAAGACGAAAAGAGAGACTCACTTAGTTTAGAACTAAGTGAAAAAATAAAAAAGGATAATTCTACTCCTAGATGTCACTGCAATGATCAGGAGAATGTTGCGACTATTGTACCAGCAGGACGGCAGAGTACAGTCCCAGCAAGACTTCCCATTCCAGAACCTACTGTATTTTCAGGAGACATACTGAAGTTCATAGAGTGGAAGGCAAGTTTTGAAATGATCATTGAGCATCATTGTACCAGACTAGGGATGAGCCGAACATACCCGCATTCGGTTCGCACCAGAACTGTCGAACAGACCGATCGTTCGCGCGAACATTTAGAACCCAATTGAAGTCTATGGGATTCGAACGTTCGAATTCAAAAACGCTCATTTTAAAGACCAATATTCAAGTTATTGATGGAAAACGTCTTTGAGAACCCGGGTCTTTCCCCAGGGAACATGTATAAATGGAAAAAAGTTTAAAAAACGGTTGTTTTTTCAGGAGCAGGACTCCTGAAAAAGTGACCGTTTTTAAAACTTTGGCCAATTATGGCTCTTCGTTTTTTGCGCGCTGTGATTGGCCAAGCATGCCGGACATACAGCATGCTTGGCCAATCATCAGCACGCAATGCCGCAGTGAATTATGGGCCATTTTGCGTCACTCGGATTTGGCGCGAACGACCTCTTTTGTTCGAATTTCGTCGAACGTACGAACAGGCAATGTTCGAGTCGAACATACGTTTGTATCGAACGCGAAGCTCATCCCTATTCCAGACCAGTTGACAAGTTATTCTACCTTCAGAGATATGTTGGTGGAGAAGCAAAGAAAGCCCTTGAAGGTAACTTCTATAGAACAGACGAAGAAGCCTATAAGTAGCCTGGGAAAAGTTAAATGTAAGATATGGTCATCCTTTCTTAGTACAAAGAGCCTTTAGGGAGAAATTGAATAACTGGCCTAAAATAGGTCCCAAGGAACACTTCAAACTCCAAGAGTATGGTGATTTCCTGCAAGCATGCAGCAATGCCATCCCACATGTACGAGAACTAGAAGTACTGAACGACTATCTAGAAATTCACAGGATGCTAGCCAAACTAACTGAAGAAGTGGCTTCTAGATGGAATCGCTATGTGACTGATTGGTTAGATCTAAATAAGGACTTCCCAAGTTTTGAAAAATTCTCTGAGTTCGTTAATAGGGAAGCACGAATAGCATGTAATCCAGTAACCAGTGGCGGAACTTTCACGGTCGCTGCAGTCGCAGTTGCGACTGGGCCCTGCCGTTCTGCCGCTGTGGGGGGGCCCAAGACCCGGCATCTCTCCCTGCATCTCCGGCTTTTAGTTTGTGATGCAGTGGGGGGGAGCAGGAGGCGACGAACGGCAGCTGTATGATGCTCGCGGCATCTCCCTGGGGCTTGTATTTCTCCTTCAGCGTGTATACAGTGGAGGGGGAGGAGCCTCTGACCCGGGCAGCTACAAGTTTCACTCTTCAGTGTACAGTGAGTTGCTCGGGTCAGAGGCCCCTCCCCCTCCACTGTACAGACCCAGGAAGAAAATTACAAGCCCCAGGGAGATCCCCCTGCAAATGGACAGCATAGAGCTGCCGATCTCTGCCTCCCACCTCCCCCTGTGCTGGGGGTGGGAGGTGCACAGCCAGTCAGGTACAGGGGAAGCTATGGGGGGTGTTTAAGTCTGGGAACCCTGATGTATTGGGTGGGCTCTCTGGGAACCCTGATGTATGGGGGGCTCTATGGGGACCCTGATGTTTGGAACTGGCTCTGCGAACCCTAATGGGGGGCTCTCTGGGGGCCCTGATGTATGAGGGGCTCTCTGGGGACCCTGATGTATGGGGGGCACTCTGGGAACCCTGATGGAAGGGGGGCACTCTGGGGACCCTGATGTATGGGGGCACTCTGGGAACCCTGATGTAAGGGGGGCACTCTGGGAACCCTGATGTATTGGGTGGGCTCTCTGGGAACCCTGATGTATGGGGGGGCTCCCTGGGGACCCTGATGTTTGGAACTGGCTCTGCGAACCCTAATGGGGGGATCTCTGGGGGCCCTGATGTATGGGGGGCTCTCTGGGGACCCTGATGTATGGGAGAGGCTGTTTGGGGACCCTGATGTATGGGGGCCACTCTGGGAACCCTGATGTAAGGGGGGCTCTCTGGGAACCCTGATGTATGGGGGGGCTCTCTGGGGACCCTGATGTTTGGAACTGGCTCTGCGAACCCTAATGGGGGGCTCTCTGGGGGCCCTGATGTAAGGGGAGGCTCTCTGGGAACCCTGATGTAAAGGGGGGGCTCTCTGGGAACCCTGATGTATGGGGGACTCTCTCGGAACCATGATGTATGGGGGAGGCTCTTTGGGGACCCTGATGTAAGGGGGGGCTCTCTGGGAACCCTGATGTAAAGGGGGGGCTCTCTGGGAACCCTGATGTATGGGGGAATCTCTGGGAACCATGATGTATGGGGGGGCTCTCTGGGGACCCTGATGTATGGGGGGGCTCTCTGGGGACCCTGATGTATGGGGGGGCTCTTTGGGGACCCTGATGTATGGGGAGGCTCTTTGGGGACCCTGATGTATGGGGAGGCTCTCTGGGGACCCTGCTGTATGGGGGAGGCTCTCTGGGGACCCTGATGTATGGGGGAGGCTCTCTGGGGACCTTGATGTAAGGAGGGGCTCTCTGGGAACCCTGATGTATGGGGGAGGCTCTTTGGGGACCCTGATGTAAAGAGGGGCTTTCTGGGGACTCTGATGTATGAAGAGCTCTCTGGGGACCATGATGTATTGGGAGAGGCTCTTTGGGGACCTTGATGTATGGAGGGAGGCTCTCTGGGGACCTTGATGTAAGGGGGGCTCTCTGGGGACCCTGGTGTAAGTGGGGTGGGCTCTTTGGGGAACCCTAATGTATGGGGAGGCTTTCTGGGGACCCTGATGTATGGAAGAGGCTCTGGGAACCCTGATGTAAGGGGGGGCTCTCTGGGAACCATGATGTATAGGGGAGCTCTCTGGGAACCCTAAAGTAAGGGGGACTCTCTGTATGGGGGGGGGGGGCTCTCTGGGGACCTTGCTGTATGCGGAGGCTCTCTGGAGACCATGATATATGGAGGGGCTCTCTGGAGACCCTGATGTATGCGGGGGCTCTCTGGAGACCCTGATGTATGGGGGGCTCTCTGGAGACCCTGATGTATGGGAAGCTCTCTGGGGACCCTGATGTAGCGGAAGCTCTCTGGGGACCCTGATGTATGGGGGGGCTCCCTGGGGACCCTGATGAATGGGGAGCTCCCTGGGGACCCTGATGTATGGGGGCAGGCTCTCTGGGGACCTTGATGTATGGGGGAGGCTCTCTGGGGACCTTGATGTATGGGGGAGGCTCTCTGGGGACCTTGATGTATGGGGGAGGCTCTCTGGGGACCTCGATGTATGGGGGAGGCTCTCTGGGGACCTTGATGTATGGGGGAGGCTCTCTGGGGACCTTGATGTATGGGGGAGGGTCTCTGGGGACCTTAATGTATGGAGGGAGACTCTCTGGGGACCTTAATGTATGGAGGGAGACTCTCTGGGAACCCTGATGTAAGGGGGGGCTCTCTGAAAACCATGATGTATAGGGGAGCTCTCTGGGAACCCTAAAGTAAGGGGGACTCTCTGTATGGGGGGGGGCTCTCTGGGGACCTTGCTGTATGCGGAGGCTCTCTGGAGACCCTGATGTATGGAGGGGCTCTCTGGAGACCCTGATGTATGCGGGGGCTCTCTGGAGACCCTGATGTATGGGGGGCTCTCTGGAGACCCTGATGTATGGGAAGCTCTCTGGGGACCCTGATGTAGCGGAAGCTCTCTGGGGACCCTGATGTATGGGGGGCTCCCTGGGGACCCTAATGAATGGGGGGCTCCCTGGGGACCCTGATGTATGGGGGCAGGCTCTCTGGGGACCTTGATGTATGGGGGAGGCTCTCTGGGGACCTTGATGTATGGGGGAGGCTCTCTGGGGACCTTGATGTATGGGGGAGGCTCTCTGGGGACATCGATGTATGGGGGAGGCTCTCTGGGGACCTTGATGTATGGGGGAGGCTCTCTGGGGACCTTGATGTATGGGGGAGGCTCTCTGGGGACCTTAATGTATGGAGGGAGACTCTCTGGGGACCTTAATGTATGGAGGGAGACTCTCTGGGGACCCTAATGTAAGTGGGGGGCTCTTTGGGGACCCTAATGTATGGGGGAGGCTCTTTGGGCACCCTTATGTAAGGAATTGGCTCTCTGGGGACCCTGATGCAAGAAGGATCCGCACTCAGATATGTAACGATATATATATATATATATAACACACACACATATATTGTATACATGTGTGTGCCTGCCCAAGCGTATGACTTTCTTTACTTGCTACACTGCTATGGGCCCTAGCACAAGATCTTTTGTAAACCTAGCAATGCCCATGGGGGGGGCCCTTCATGGTTTCTTGCACCAGGGCCCTGAAGATTCTAGTTACGCCTCTGCCAGTAACAGCATCTTACGCCTTAAAATCCTTAGAAGAAGGCCTGGAAGAGATACAAAACGTGCAAGAGCAACTAGCTTTGCAATCAACTCAGCAGCTAAAGGTCTAGATACCTGCGAAAGCAAGCTTAAAGTCACTACTGGGTTGAGTAAAGAGACAGAACCGACAAATCCTCAGACTACCTTTAAGGCCGCGTACACACGAGCAGACAGATTTGTTCAAATCGGTCGGGCCGACCGATTTGAACAAATCTGTCTGCTGGGGACATATTGGTTTGATCGTGTACACACGATCAAACCAAAATCCCCGCCGTCAGACGGCGCGGTGACGTGGCGGTGACGTTGACGCCGCCACGTCACCGCACCAGGAAGTAAAACACTTCCGCGCATGCGTCGAAACCATTCGGCGCGTGTGCGAGAAGACATGACTGTTGGTTAGCATACTAACCAGCAGACATGTCGGGCGGACGGGTTCCCAGCCGACAGATTTCAAAGCATGCTTTGAAATCTGTCGGGTGGCCAAATCCGTCGGCTCGCCCGTACACACGGTCGAATCTGTCTGCTGGGACGGTCGGGCCGACCGTTTCCAGCAGATAGATTTGATTGTGTGTACGCGCCCTTAGTGTATGTTCTGTGGAGAGAACCACTCCATACACAAGTGCCAACAATTGAAAGAGAAGTCCTCAAATGAAAAGAAAAAATTTGTACTTGATAACCAACTGTGTTTTGGATGCCATCCTACGCCACTACATGAAGAACGTCCAAAGAATGATGAATCCTCAATACCTAAAGATGCTGAGGAAGAAAAGAAAGTATCAGTATTCTCTTGCAGAATAAGGGAAGGAGAAAGCAACGGCACATAAATGGTTGTACCAGTGTGCATTTCAAATCCTAAAAGGAGGAACAAGAAGGTATACGCCTATGCACTACTGGATGCCCAAAGTGACGTCACCTTCATTGATTAAGAAATCTGCAAGAAATTACAAGTGGCTACAGAACCAGTGAAGCTCAAGCTCACCACAATGACGGGGAGAGACACATTAGTGAACAGTCAAAAGGTTAATAGACTGAGAGTTAGAGGACTTCATTCAAACCTCACATTAAATCTACCTCCATCTTATACGAAAGACGACATACCTCTAGATCGAGATCATATACCTACCTGTGAAACAGCCAATAAATGGGAGCACCTATCTATCATATCTCATGAGATGTCCCCGCTGAAGGAATTTGGTGTCGGACTGTTGATAGGCTACGATTGTCCCGAAGCTTTGGTACCACGAGAGGTAATCACAGGAGGAAAGGGTGAACCCTACGCTGTTCGAACTGATCTAGGATGGGGTGTTGTTGGAGGAAAACGGCAGATTGCAAACTCAAGACAGGTGACAGGATTGTGTCATCGAATATCTGTCCAAGAGCTACCAACTGTAAGTTCAGCAAAGGTAATCAAGATCCTTGAATCTGACTTTGCATACATAAGTTCTGAAGAGAAGAGTGTATCCCAAGAAGACATAAAGTTCATACACACTCTAGAAGAAGGTATTCAGCAGAATCAACAAGGTTTTCTTGAAATGCCCTTACCCTTTAGAGAACAACCTTGTCTGCCAAATAACAGAAATCTTGCCCTAGCAAGATTGAAAGGCTTGAAGAAAAAGATGGGAAGAGATCCCAAATTCAAGCAGGATTATTTGAAATTCATGGAAGGCATCCTTGAAGAAGGACATGCAGAGAAGGTGAATAACCATAGGCGTGCGCACGGGGTGTGCCGGGTGTGCCTGGGCACACCCTAATACACAGGCACATCCATCACACCCCAGGACTTTTTTGCCAGCAGAATGTCTATTTTGGCACTTCTGGTTATTAACAATGGCTGCGCTGCTACTCTGCGATTGGGACCATCATTTCTTTGGCTGTGTAACTCTTGTGAATGCAGCCACTGATCGCGGAGTGAGCAGGCAGGTGGCCGCATTTTCCGATGCTACTTCTATAGTTCCGGCTACAGCATCCCTGATAGCTGAATATCACTCCGCTGCCTGCTGTCAGGGATGTTGTAGCTGAACCCATAGAAGTAGCATCAGCGCTGGATTAACCCCCACTGATTTTGTCACCTGATTTTTGTAATCCAGTCCTGCCCGCTCCCAGCATGGGGCTTCCGCAGCCCACAACTGTCCTTTCCTGCCGAGAAAACCATTCCAGGATCGTCCCAGGCAGAGAAGGAGGATGTAACTTTTTCCTCCCTGCTCTGCCTCCGAGTGCCCCGCCTCCCGGCTTCCGCCCTGCAGTGAGTTTCGAGTCTGACAACAATGAAGGAGACCTGACAGGACTTTGGAGATGTCACTGGTAAGAGAGTGGGAGCACAGACTCTGGCATGTGTGTGTGGACAGCACTACAGCAGGCAGGGAGGGAGAGAGGATGTTCTCTCCTGCAGTGCAAGTCACACTGTATGTGTGTGTGACAGGAAAACTGCTGAGAAATGGGAGTCCAGCCTGCTATGCTGGGATTTGTAGTACCATTGAGGGGAGGGCAATATACACACATACTGGGGAAGGGGGCTGGTCATCTAGAGTAAAATAATCTGTGTTGTGAGGGGCTGCTATGGCTGACCTGACCTGACCCCCGTGGCAGTGTCCCTCTCTCCTGCCTCTGTCTATCACCATAGATATATTCCTGCATTGCATGAATCTATCTATGGTCACCTCTGCTGCCCCCTTTTTGGGTGCCGGTGTATCGTCATACTCCGCTCCCCATCACAGAGTGCTCCGGAAGTGCTGTGGTGGGCAAGTGTGCATGCGCGATGTGTTCCAAACGCATCTGCGATGCGTTCCAATGCATTTACAGCAGTGCACACCAGCGAAACCTCGGTCGGCATCCAGGCTCTTTCCTTAACATCCCCGTGGATTGGAGGATGTTAAAAAAAGAGCCAGGAGGCCGAGCGAGCCGTCCGAGCGAAGCGAGGACGTGAGGCCGACTGGCCACTTTCCCCTAAGTCCACGTCACTCTGAATGACGGCTTCGCTGGTGTGCAGTGTCGTAAATGCATTGGAACGCATCGCGCATGCGCAGTTGCCCAACACAGCACTTCCGGAGCACTCTGTGATGGGGGAGCCGAATATGACGCGTCACCGGGCACCTGAATTACAGCGGCAGGGTATATTTTGGAAGCACCGGATTAGAGCCAAAGGCTCTAATAGGCATACAAAAGGGTGAACAGCGGGCGCCATGCTGGGCGCTCGCTGTTCACTCATCGTTGTGTTAGGAAAGCAAATCAATTTTTGCTTTTCTAACACTGACACGCTTCTCAGTCAGTCAGGTGCTCAGGTCTGTTACCTGTCACCTGATTGGCTGAAACTACAGGCGCTGTGATTGGATGCCTATCAGGCATCCAATCATTGCAAAGGACAGGAGAAGACATTGAGGAGCATGAAGAACACCTCTGCCCCACCAAGACAAGGTAAGTGCTGGGTGGGGGATGCAGACTGGCAGCATTTAATGGGCACAGTAGCGGCAATTGATGGGCACACTGGCAGCAATTGATGGGCACCGTAGCAGCAATTGATGGGTACAGTGGCTGCATTTGACGGGCACAGGGGCGGCAATTGATGGCACATTGGTGCGTTTGATGGGCACAGTGGCTGCGTTTGATGTCACCGTGACGGCAATTGATGGGCACAGTAGCTGCGTTTGGGTACAGTAGCTGCATTTGATGGGCACAGTGGCTGCATTTTAAGGGCACAGTGGCTGCATTTGATAGCACCGTGACAGCAATTGATGGGCACAGTGGCTGCATTTGATGGCACTGTGATGGCAATTGATGGGCACAGTAGCTGCATTTGATGGGCACAGTGGCTGCATTTGATAGCACTGTGAGGGCAATTGATGGGCACAGTAGCTGCGTTTAATGGGCACAGTGGCTGCATTTGATGGGCACAGTGGCTGCATTTGATGGCACCGTGACGGCAATTGATGGGCACAGTGGCTGCATTTGATGGGCACAGTGGTTGCATTTGATGGGCACAGTGGTTGCATTTGATGGGCACAGTGGTTGCATTTGATGGGCACAGTGGCTGCATTTGATGGGCACAGTGGCTGCATTTGATGGGCACAGTGGCTGCATTTGATGGGCACAGTGGCTGCATTTGATAGCACTGTGAGGGCAATTGATGGGCACAGTAGCTGCGTTTAATGGGCACAGTGGCTGCATTTGATGGGCACAGTGGCTGCATTTGATGGCACCGTGACGGCAATTGATGGGCACAGTGGCTGCATTTGATGGGCACAGTGGTTGCATTTGATGGGCACAGTGGTTGCATTTGATGGGCACAGTGGTTGCATTTGATGGGCACAGTGGCTGCATTGGATGGGCACAGTGGCTGCATTTGATGGGCACAGTGGCTGCATTTGATGGGCACAGTGGCTTCAATTTGATCGGTTTTCTTTTCAGTTTGTTTGGGCCCCCCAAAAATTTTGATCACCAGCCGTCACTGCCCCCTTCTAGAAATACTGGTTGTCTGGTTTAAAGGGGAACTCTGCAGACTCTGGGGTAAAAGGGAACTCTGATGTAAGTGGGATCTCAGTGGACTCTGTGGTAACCAGAGACCCCCTCACATCAGAGCCCCCCCTTTACATTACAGTCTGAAGAGCTCCCTTTTGTGTCAGAGCCCCCCCCTTACAGTGTATATAAAGGGGGAATTTGATGAAAGTGGGAAAATCCTGATATAAGAGGAAATGCTGGGGACTCTAGTGACCTAAGACCCCCTTATATGACAGTTCCCCTTTACACCACAGTCCTTTACATCAGGTTTCCCAGTTTAAAGGGGAACTCTGGGGACTCTGATGTAAAAGGGTAAACTGTGAGATAAGATGTAACACTATTGATTCTGGTGCTGTGGACTGTGATGTAATGGAGGACTCAGATTTGAGGGGAGAACTGTGACATATGTAGGAGCACATTCAAATACTTTGATTTCTGAAGAGCGATACGCAAACAAATCGCTCTTCATAGAGCATTTTAGAGGTGGCAGGGAGGTGTTGTATCGCCTCCACACCACCTACTTTAACCCCTTGAACTCTACTCTGCACACAGTTGCGGGGAGCTTGCAAAGTGCCGTCATTCACTTGACTGGGTTGAAGTCAACGGGTGCTACACCTGCTGAAAGCAAAAAGGGGTGGTATAATTGCAGCTGCTGCATTTGCCTCTACAGCTAAAAGGTGGTAGCGGTTGAGGGGTAGTAAAAGAATGGCTCAGCTACAGAGTTTTCCTGCCCCTCAACCACTAGTGTAAACAATTAAATGTTTTAATAAGTAAAAAATAAATAAAGTGTTTTATTTTTATTTTTTAACATTGATAAAGATAACATTGATAAAAATACTTTAATGCATTTTAAAATGTTTGTTCACATTTATTTATAAGGGTGTGTGTGTGTGTATATATATATATATATATATATATATATATATATATATATATATATATATTTAAAATAACATACACACACACGTGTGTTTGAGCTTTGGGGTGCACACCCTAATGCAATAGGCTGCGCACGCCTATGTGAATAACCAACCTAAAGAAGGTGAAGTGTGGTACATCCTACATCAAGGTGTTTACCACCCAAAGAAACCAGATAAAATTAGAGTAGTATTTGATTGCTCAGCAAAGTATGATGGTGTTGCATTGAACGATCATCTACTAAAAGGACCAGATCTTACAAACACTCTGCCTTGAGTACTCTGTAGATTCAGAAAGTATCCCATAGCGGGCATGTGTAACGTTGAAAAAAATGTTCCACCAGTTCCATGTGAAGAACGAAGATAGAGACTTCCTGAGGTTCCTATGGTGGGAGGACGGAGATACAGATACAGAATGAAAGTACATTTGTTTGGAGCAGCATCGTCTCCAGGTTGCGCCAATTATGGTATGAAGTACTTGGCTAATAAAAATGAAAAGGATTGTCCATCAGCAACAAATTTTCTTAAGAAAAACTTCTGTGTAGATGATGGTCTTATAAGTCTAGAGTCCACAGAATCTGCAATCAAATTAGTAAAGGAAAGTCAAGAATTATGCGCAAAAGGAAATCTGCACCTTCACAAATTCATCTCAAACAACAGAGAGGTACTGGAATCCATCAGTGACTCTGAACGTGCATCAACAATGAAGAGTGTAGATCTCAATTATGATCATCTTCCAGTTCAGAATGTACTTGGCTTGGGATGGAATGTAGAACGATGAGTTCTTCTTTGAAGTATCCTTTGAAGAGAAAGTTGTAAACCAGACGTACCATTCTCTCTGCAGTGGCTTCTATATATGATCCACTGGGATTCTTGGCCCCAGTAATCCTCAAAGCAAAGGAACTACTACAAGAATTATGCAGACGGAAGTTGGGATGGGATGAACCCATACCTGAAGATTTGAGGCCAAGGTGGGAGACTTGGATAAGAGACTTGCAAAATTTGAAAGAAGTTTGGATACCCAGATGTTTTGCACCTCATGATTTCGGAGAGTACAAGAAAATAAAACTTCATCACTTTTCAGACGCCAGTAGTTATGGCTATGGTCAGTGTTCCTACATCAGAGTGATAGGAGAAGGAAAAATACATTGTGCCCTGGTTATGGGAAAGACCAGAGTTGCACCTACCAGTATTCAGACAATACCAAGACTTGAACTGACAGCAGCTGTTGTTTCAGCATCAGTAAGCAAGTTTATAAGAGAAGAATTAGAGTTAAAAATAGATGAAGAATATTTTTGGACAGACTCACAAGTTGTCCTAGGATACATAAACAACGAAGCTCGAAGATTCCATGTCTTTGTCGCCAACAGAGTTCAGAAAATTCGGGAAATGACAAATCCGGAACATTGGCATCACATTGATACAAAGCATAACCCGGCAGATCATGCTTCAAGAGGTCTGAATGTATCAGAATTAAAAAATTCTAATTGGTTCACCGGTTCAGAGTTACTTTGGGAAACGGAGATCATACCCAGTGAAGGTTACACAGAATTTTCTATGGGTGATCCAGAAGTAAAGGTTGTACAAACATTAAGCACTGCTGCCAAATGTCAAGATGACATACTTGAAAGACTAGCCAGATGTTCAAAATGGAATACGGTCATAAACGTAGTAGCTCGAATTCAACGTTTGGCAAAGGGAATCAGAAAGAAGGAATCATTGAATGTAGAGGAAAGAATGAAAGCTAAAGAAACAGTCATAAGACTCATTCAACAGAGATTCTATAGTGACGAGTTAAAAAAAAAAAGGCACGAACCAATATGACTTAGTCAAACTCAATCTTGTTCTACAGGGTGGTAAAATGAAGGTGGGAGGAAGACTGGAAAATGCATCGTTACCCAGCTGAGTGAAGCATCCAGCAATTCTACCCAAAAATTCTACTTTCACAAGATTGATTATTGATCACTACCACAACAAATCCTTGCATCAAGGAAGAAGCTTTACCTAGAACTGTTTAAGAGAAGGTGGTTACTGGATAGTGAAAGGAAGCAAAGTTATAGCAAAGTATATAAATAAATGCGTAACCTGTAGAAAGGCACGTAGACCTACCGAAGATCAAAGAATGGCAGATTTACCAGTAGATTGTGTAAACCCATTATCACCATTTCTTTATAGTGGAATGGATTGCTTTGGTCCATTCATCACCAAGCAAAACTGCAAGGAGTACAAGAGATATGGACTAATATTCACATGTCTGAGCACCAGAGCAATTCACCTAGAAATGTTAGAAGATATGTCAACTGACGCATTCATCAACGCCTTGAGATGTTTCATAGCCATTAGAGGTACTGTTATAGAGCTTAGATCTGACCAAGGATCTAATTTTGTCGGAGCAAAAAATGAGTTGAAGAAATCTCTAAAGGAGATAGATAAAGAAAAGGTAACTGAGTACTTGTCACAGAATCAATGTGACTTTCATATAAATGCTCCACATGCAAGCCACACAGGAGGAGTTTGGGAAAGACAAATCAGAACTGTAAGCAGGGGCGTTGCTAGGTATTGAAAAGACCAGGGGCTTCAGCCCGAAGCAGGCACGGGGGGGGGTGCGGTATGCGCGGGCTCGTGCTAAGCAGGGGTTGTGTGACTTACCTGACACACATACCCTGACCTAAATGTCAGTGTGTGCATGTCAGTGTATGTGTATGTGTATATATATATATATATATATATATATATATATATATATATAAAAAATGTCAGTGTGTGTATATATGTCAGGACACACACACACACACACACAGACTGACACACACACACACATTCACACAGACTGACACACACAGACTGACACACACACACACACAGACTGACACACACACACAGACTGACACACACACACACAGACTGACACACAGACTGACACACACACACAGACTGACACACACACACAGACTGACACACACACACACAGACTGACACACACACACACAGACTGACACACACACACAGACTGACACACACACACTGACACACACACACAGACTGACACACACACACTGACACACACACAGACTGACACACACACACACTGACACACACACACACACAGACTGACACACACACACAGACTGACACACACACACACACTGACACACACACACACACACTGACACACACACAGACTGACACACACACAGACTGACACACACACAGACTGACACACACACAGACTGACACACACACAGACTGACACACACACAGACTGACACACACAGACTGACACACACACACACACACACACACACAGACTGACACACACACAGACTGACACACACACACACAGACTGACACACACACACACACACACAGACTGACACACACACACACAGACTGACACACACACACAGACTGACTGACACACACACACACACACACACACACACACACACTCACACTCACACAGACTGACACACAGACACACACAGACTGACACACACACACACTGACACACACTGACACACACACACATTCCCTGAAACAAGCATGTGAGGAAGCTCTTGCATTAGCAATTCAAAGGCTTACCTCAACACAGCGGTGTGGAGACTGCAGGCGATCGTGGCTGGGATTCTGGGAAGCTTTGGACTTGGAGGTAAGGTTCCATGCCGTGGAGGGCTGTGCAGAGCGCGAGGAGCCGCTTCAAGCTCACAAACTGCCGCCGGCGCCATCTTGTGCATTCGACTGCTGGGGGGGGGGGGGGGGGGGGGGGCGAAGACGTGTCACACTCAGCCAGGCAGCTCAAGCAAGCCGCATCATGCCATGTTCCCGGTGACAGTGTCCAATGTCCATTGCAGTCTGCTGAGCGGCGCTGCCCCGTTATCCACAGGATGGTGGAGGCACTGACTGGAGGAGCTGAACGCAGATTTGTAATTCCCGCCTTCTGGAGCTCTGCAGCGCCTATGATGGACGTCACACGTCCCGCAGACATGGCATTGATTGGACCAGTGGGACGTCCATCACAGGCGTTGGCTGCGCTGGCTCCAGAAGGCGGACCTGCTGCTATGGAACTCGGCTGCATTCGGCAGCTCTCGGGATCAGATCAGTCCCGGCGCTCGCCGTTCACACTCGGGGCTAATAATTCAGACCTGCGGCCATGAGACTCGGGGCTTTTCGGGGGGACATTCGGGGCTTCAGCCTACCTAGCCAGGGCCTAACGACGCCTCTGACTGTAAGAAATGTGCTAAGTTCAATGTTGAAAAAGAACTCCGGAAGAATGGATGATGCTTCACATAGGACCCTATTCTATGAAGTAATGTCTATTGTTAACAGTCGTCCACTTACAGTTGATAACATCAATGATCCAACAAGTTTGGAACCTTTAACTCCTAACCATCTACTTCACCTTAAGTCTGATTGCACACAACTACCGCCTGGCAAATTCACCAAAGAGGATTTATATGCCAAAAAGAGATGGCGAAGAGTCCAATATCTTTCAGAACAGTTTTGGAATAGATGGAGGAAAGAGTACTTAGCCAACCTTACGCTGAGAAGTAAATGGAAAACACCCAGAAGAAATGTCCAAGTTGGTGACATAGTATTAGTGAAAGAAGAAGATTTACCTAGAAGTCAATGGAAATTGGCCAAAGTTCTAGAAGTTCAAAAGGAGGAAGACTAGTAAGAAGAGTGTTGTTACAAATAGGAGACTCAAAACTTGACAAAAGGGGAAAACGTCTCACTACTCCACTCAGTTTGAAACATCCTATACAGAAGTTAGTTGTTCTACTTGAGAGTGATAAAAGGCACTTGGAAGTTGAGAACCTGATAGAAAATTCCCCAAATTCATGTTCACATCCTACTAGAGAGAACAATAATTATAGGTAATTTTGGTGGGAGTGAACCTGTCCTAGGTAGCTAATATAACCTACATGTATACAGCTAAACCTGCTAAGAACCTAATGTAGAGCACATGTTTATATGTGAGAGACAAAAGCAGAGTTATTCACTGTGATTTTGTGCTTGGATGTCATATAACAGTTGTGTGTTGTGTTCACAGAAGGAAAAGAAAAAATATGCCCTTAATGTCATTTGTTTGTATGGCAGCAGGAGGTAAGGAATAACACAGTTGAATTCATGCCAGCAAGCATAGAGTTAAGCTTTTGTGACTCATCATAAGCCTTGGCCCAATCACAGCCAATCTCGCATTGAGCAGAGTCTTGACCAGTCACAGCCAGCTTTACAAACACTCTGTCTGGGAGGTTCCGAATACTCCATGTGCTACTACATTATTCCACACAGAGACAGAAAGCCACATGGAGACAGAGCCACACAGAGACAGAGAGCAGACACACAAGGCCAGAGTCTTGTTTTATGGAAGCCAGGGGATAAAAATAGGTATGTGACACAGTTTATATATATATATATATATATATATATATATATATATGTTCTTATTGTAAATAATGTGGTTAGAACTGTATACTGATCTAGTTGTGTGTTCACTTGTAGTTCCACCATACCTTCATACCTTCATAACATACCGAACCATACCTTTATATCAAACCAAACTAAGCTAACCCTGCAAAAGCAACCCTGCAAACCAAGTTCCAAACTACAGTTATACCTTTCAGAGAAATCAGAGAATGCTTTGATAACTTACAGAGAGAGAGAGAGTAAATACTGAAGAAAGAAATATATCCACCATCTTATGTTAAATGACAAGACTGAATATTTCAACCACCATTTTCTGTTAGGCGGCGTACAGACGATCGGATATATCCGATGAAAACGGTCCGCGGACCATTTCCATCGGATATGTCCGATCGGGAGTTTGATCCGATGGCGTGTACACACCATCGGATCAAATTCCCCGCCGCCGGACGGCGCGGTGACGTAGTGGTGACGCGGCGGTGACGTTGACGCCGCCGCGTCACCGGCACGTCACCGCACCAGGAAGTAAAACACTTCCGCGCATGCGCCGAATCCATTCGGCAGCGGCGCGGCGGTGGTGGGAGCCGACATGTCTGCTGGTAAGTGTACTAACCAGCAGACATGTCGGGCGGACAGATTCCCACCGGATAGATTTCAAAGCATGCTTTGAAATCTGTCGGGTGGAGAAATCTGTCCGCTAGCCCATACACACGAGCGGAGATGTCTGCTGAAACGGTCCATCGGACCGTTTTCAGCGGACATATCCCCTCGTGTGTACGCCGCCTTATACTTTATTCATCACGTGTTTTTGTACATGGACTGTCTGCTGCAAGCAGCATTATTTTATATGAAGAAAAGTGAAGTTATTAAAGAAGTTATTTTAAGTATTTGGTGTGCTCTTTAAACTTCCTGCTTCCATAGAACGGCGCTAGAGGAATTTTCAAAGTAATAGACCGTCTTGTTGGACTGAAAAGTCAGAGATATCACAATTCTCCTAATGCCACAGTGCATGAATCACTTCATAGTGCTGCGCCTGCCACACTCATTTTTTATTTTATTTCACCTGTTGATCATGCCAGTAACACACTTCCTGTCCTAGGGTGACAACCCTCACTCACTATCTGTCTAAGGGTGACAACCCTCACTCACTGTACTCTATGTAGAAGAAGTGTTGTCACCCAATGACTACAGTATGAAAGCCCTCTAAAAAAAAAAAAAATGTTTCTGGGCCATACTATGGGTCCAAACCACAAATAATGTACTGTACATATATGTGGTATTGCTGCGATCGTCAGTAGAAGGACCATTTATTTTGTGTTATTCTTTTAAGCTAAATTATGGTAGTAGCAAGAAATATCCCTTTTTATTTATTTATTTTGGTCCCATTCCCATTTGATAATAAAAATAAATCAGGAGCTATCCGTTACCATTTGCCCATAAAAGTAGGCCCAATTTGTGCTGAGAAAAAAAAAAGATATAATTCACCTGGATACACAATGTAGTTGTGGTAATATGTACAGATTTATTAACACATATTAAAGAAGAAAAATGTTCAGGCACTAAAGTGATTCTAAAGGTTGTAATATAACCCTGATCCTCTTTTCTTTGGGTCCCCGGCCAGTGTTCCTGTCTCCTCCCCTTGCCAAGTGCCCCCAATAACAAGCTTCTTGCTAAGGGGCACTCGAGCGGGTTGCTCCATTCACACACAAGACGTTGCCCCCCCCACCACTCTCTGTTCATTGGCTCGCTGGCTGTGATTGACAGCAGAAGTAGTGAATGGCTCGTCTGCTTGAATGGTCGGTGTTCTATCCTATCACCGCTAATCATCAGATTGTGCAACGGAAGCGACATTCCGACCAAAAAATACTTACTGCGCATCCATGCTGGGATGTCAGTTAAGCCTCGTACACACGGTCAGACTTTTTCCCAACAAACTTCAAATTAGCTAGTTTTCCAAAAAATCTGACCGTGTGTACGCTCCATCGGACAAACTTTTTCGGTTTTCATCGGACAAAAGTTCGCTCTGCAAACGGACAAACTATTTCGGCAACAAAAGTCCAATGTTGCAAAGTCTGACCGTGTATACAGAAATCCATCGGACTTTTGTCCAAAGTACAAACACACATGCCCAGAACCAATGTTAAAATCAACCAACAATAGCAGAAGTTGACCAAAGGGTGGTGGTAAAAAGCAGAAAAACCATGTGATGGGAAAGTTTTGGGAAAGTTTGCAGAAAAGTCCTGCGTGTGTATGCTATGGGTGTGCCCGGCCAACTCCCTTCGGACAAAAATCCACGGAAAAGTTTGTTTGAAGTCCGATCGTGTGTATGAGGCTGTAGACAGATAGATTTGGGTGTTATTGGCGTATAAGTGGTATTGGAAGCCGTGGGCGGTTATCAAGTGACCAAGGGAGGAGGTGTAGATAGAGAAGAGAAGTGGTCCAAGAACAGAGCCTTGGGGGACCCCCACAGAAATGGAGAGGAGGAGACAGATTTGTAGGTAACACTGAAGGAGCGCTGTGATAGATAGGCAGAGAACCAGAATAGAGCAGAATCTTGGAGGCCAAGGGAATGGAGTTTATTGAGAAGGAGCGGGTGGTCAAAGGCTGCAGAGAGGTCAAGTAGAAGGAGTATGGAGAACTGGCTGTTGCTTTTAGCAGTTAGTAAATCATTAGTAAGTTTTAGTAAAGCAGATTCCGTGGAGTGCTGCGAGCGAAAGCCAAACTGTAAGGCCGCGTACACACGATCAGTCTAAACCGATGAAAATGGACTGAAGTCTAGTTTTATCGGTCCAAACTGACCGTGTGTACGGCCCATCGGTCTGTCATCCTTCGGACCAAAGTTTTAAAACTTGCTTTAAAATCGGACTGATGGATGCCTGACCATCGGTCCAAACTGATCGTTAGTACACAAAAGCATCGGTTCAAAAACCCGCGCAAGCTCAGAATCAAGTCGACGCATGCTTGGAAGCATTGAACTTCGTTTTTTCAGCACGCCGTTGTGTTTTACGTCACCGCGTTCTGACACGATCGGTTTTTGAACTGATAGTGTGTACACACATCAGACCATCAGGCCACTTCAGCGGTGACCCAATGAAAACAGTCCGTCGGACCAATCGTGTGTACGCGGCCTAAGGGGTCAAGAAGGTTATTTTCACTGAGGTAGGAGCCAAGACTGTTGTAGACTAGGCATTCTAGACATTTAGAGATGAATGGGATCAATGTGATGGGCCTTAAGTTGTTTAGGTTGGTGGGGTCCAGTGGGCGCTTTTTAAAGTATGGGAGTGATCTGTGCATGTTTTAGAGGGATGGGGAAGGTGCCACTAGAGAGGGAGAGATTGAAGTTGTGAGTGAGGAAGCATAGGATAGAAGAAGAGGGTGACCGTAGTAATTGTGAGGGAACAATGTCCAAGACACAATTGGTTAGGTGGGCATCTGGGAAAAGTTTTGTAACCTCTTCAATTGTAGCCAATTAAAAATAGGAGAGTGTTGAAAGTGCTGTTAGGCAAGGTATGTTGGGTGCTGAAGATGTACGGACAGTGGAGGTGTCCTCATGAATTGCATCAATCTTGTCTTTGAAGTGATTGGCAATCTCTTGGGCAGTGAGTGAGTTAGTGGGTAGAGGGGGTGGAGGACGAAGCAGAGAGTTAAAGGTTGAGAAGGGCTGATGGGGCCTGGATGACAAGGTATTAATAAGAGAGACAGGGCCCTCTGATTCCTCCTGTATTGTATTGTAAGTGTACTGTCTGTTCTCATTTTGTAAAGTGCTGCACAAACTATTGGTGCTATATTACTCCTGTATAATAATAATCTGATGGGTAATGGTAATCTCATAGAACACAGCAGTGGCGTTGCTAGGGTGGTGCAGGGGGTGTAGTCCACAACCGGGTGCCACCCACTACAGGGGTGACACCATCCCGAGGGTGACAGAAGCCCTGGTTCCCTTTTCCTTTTATTTTTTTAGACAGAAAACCCTCTTTCAGCGTCGCGTTCACTCCTGGCCTGTGTTATCCTACCCCTCCTCCCCTCTGTCTCTCATTACGGCGCTGCTGCACAAGCCTGTCACAATCGACCCGGGCGGTGTGGCTACACACTGTCTTCTCCTCTCCAGTCGCCCCGTGTACCTGAGCTGCCCGAGCTGGTGCAGTAAGGGGGGGGGGAGGGGGGGTTGGAGGGTGTTGGCTTGCAATGGGGGGATTACTAATAGAGGAAGGTGCTATGTCTTGGGGGGTCTGTACTAATGGAGGGGGGGTTCTTTGTCCTGGGTGGGGCTCTGTATTGCTAATGGAGGGATGGGTGATATGTCCAAGGGGGGGGGGTCTGTACAAGAGGAGTGCTCGGTCCGTATGGTGTACCAGGGCGGGGGGGGCTTGGCCGGGCGAGGCCGGTTCTGTACCTTAACTAAAGGTTTTTTTTTTCTTTGTCCTTTGTGACCAGGGGTGCCCCCCCCTGGGGGGTCTTTACTAATTTTTTTTGTCCTGGGGGTGTCTGTACTAATGGAGGGGGGGTTCATTGTCCTGGGGGTCTGTACTAATTGAGGGGGCGGGCGTGCTATGTCCTGGGGGTCTGTACTAATGGAGGGGGGTTATTTGTCCTGGGGGGTCTGTACTAATGGAGGGGGGTTCTTTGTCCTGGGGGGGGAAATCTGTGCTAATGGAGGGGGTCTATACCTGGAATGGGGTCTGTACTGATCGAGTGTGGTCTATACTTAGTGGCAGGGGAGTTTACTGAGGGAGGGGGGACGGTACTAAGGGGCGACTATAGTTGGTGTAGGGAAGGTGACACCAACCCTAGTGACACCACTGGAACACGGGACCATAATAATGTCACTCCTGCGCAGAGGTGTGCCATTTCTTCAAGGCCAGGTCACACCCCATTCAGTCCAGTGCATTTTTGTTCTGCATCAAAAACGCATGGAAAGTAGGTTATATGGTTTCCAATGGCAAATTATAGACCAGTGCAATCAGTTCCAGTGCATAAAAAAAGCACTGGACCCTAGTATAGTGGAGGGGGGGGGGGGACAATAAAAAAAAGCATCTGGAAACGCAACAAAAACGTGCATGCAGAAATGCATCAGCAAAGGATCCCTGGAATGCGTTTTTGTGGTGTGGACCATTCCTCACAATGCAGGTGCCAGTAACGTCACATGCTTCTGCTCGCTGCAATATCTCCTAAACAGTGCATGTTTAGGAGATATTCATTTTTCCTACAGAAGAGCTTTATTATAAGCTACCCCAGGGATAGGCAACCTGGGGTCCTCCAGCTGTTGTGGAACTACATTTCCCATGAGGCATTGCAAGACTGGTTACTAGTTTAGTATTACTCCCAGAGGCAAGATGGGACTTGTAGTTCTGCAACAGCTGGATTGTCCCAGGTTGCCTACTCTTGAGCTATACTGTAGGTAAAGTTCACATTCAGGAGTTTACTACCACTTTACCCATCCTGCTCTCCTCAATAGTGGCTTTGTATTCACTAAACTCACTGTGCCTAGAAATGTCCGCCAGTAAATAGTGGCGATACAGAGAGAGGATGTTATCTGATGCTCTCCACATGCATTCGGATGACCGACTGATATAGTAATCGGTACTAGCTACTAGCTAGCTATGTGAGCAGCACAGTACAGTCCTGGGGGAGGTCACCGGAGAAAAACAGCCCAATCATAGAAAACACATGGGGCAGACTTCCGGTAAGTTCAACCAATCAGCGGACGAGAGAACAACTGGTTGAGAACGAGGCTTGGAACCCAAAACTGAGCGGCGTGGAGTGCACGCATGGAGTCAGAGAGTAACCGGGCAGAGTTATGACGGACTGATCGCCGCTGTGTGGTGAGTGTTGTGCCGGTGTCCGCTCTTTGTCATTTGAGGTCTCTTCTCACCTGTGCAGGGGTCACTATAGGGTAACAATATCTTTTACTCCCTATAGTAAAATAACCAATTTAATGGAGGTTGCATGTGAAGTTGTCCTTCCTTCATGAGAAGGTGTAGGCCATGTGTATCCCTCTTTACATCTATTTTAGGGGATAGACATGACTGGTCATAGCCTATGGGATTGTAATCCTATCACCTGTGTATTCTGAGCTTTTTAGGTGGACTGACCATGCAATGATCCTTTCCTGGTATTCCCCTTATATAAGAACAAATCATGGATCTGCTGACTATGGGACATCCCAGTACTTGGAGTCCAGCACAGCGGCTTCCGTGTGCCGCCATATCGGGTATGTGAGCTGGTGGTGGTGCCCTAAGGAACCACAGCTGGCACCATGCTGCACATGTGCACGCTACTGCAAATGATCCTGCTGCCTCCTGGGACATTTGATGTGTTTTAAGGAGGTGGCGGGGCAACAGGCATCATCCTTACCTAAGATATTTTCAACCGTTAATGGGCAGGCTGAATGTGCCAAGGTGATCAACGTGGGTACAACCAGCCTACTGGATTTACTTGCGATTACTGTTAGCGGCTGCGGCGGTAGCGATAATCACTGTCTTCTCCTGGCAGTGATGCCCCCCCTCTCGGAAGCAGACAATTGCTCGGCAGGAGCGATTCCCCTGTCAGCAGTGTCTGCTGATGGGGGAATGGTGCGACTTTCTTTCCTGCAACCCATCAGAGCTCCCTGTGTACATTCAGATATGGAGGTCCTGCCCCCCTCTCTCCTGATTGGTTAGCTGACTCTGACAGCAGCAGCAGCAGCAGCCAATGGTGCTGCTGCTGTGTTTTATCCAATCAGGGAGGGAGAATCTCGGACAGCCAAGACACCTGTGGACATTCATATTACCATTATTTATAAAATATATATATATATATATATTGGAAGTACAAGGTGCTCAGTTTTGTAACTCCTTGCCCCTTCATATAAGACTTGAGAATGATCTCCTGAAGTTTAGGTGATTTTTTAAAAACATGGTTATATATCTAGGCTTTCGGGGTGACTTAAACATTTTAATAGTTTTAAATATTTTATATTCTAGTTTCGTATGTTTTACATATTTTTATTGTTTTCTGATTGTTATTGTTTTATGGTTACTTGTTTGATCGATGCAGTTTTTTCTGTACTGTTTCTATCCCGCCAGCGCATCGAGGCACGTGTGTAAGACTGCACTGTTGTTTTATGAGCATTTTAATAAATATAATTTTTTTTTTCTTGGAGCCTGGAAAGCATTGCGCCCATGGGTGCCATGCAGGACTCCTGCAGACTTCTCAGTGTATCTGTCTGCTTGTACCTCGTACAGGCAGACAGATACACACTTAACAGCGCCATGGTAGTTCATTAAAACTATAAGCTGACCGCCCCAAAGACTGTCGGGACTTGTAGTTTCTCATTCATAGGACTGTGAATGAATAGCATGGCTGGGAAAGCATAGCTCTGTTCGCAGGGTGGATATAAATCAATGATTAAAAAAAAAATATATATATATATATATATATATATATATATATATATATATATATTTGAATAAAATGCTTTTGGAGTAAAAATCTATCTAAAGATATTTGACTATTTATAACTAAGCTCCATTTCTCCCTCGTCTTCCAGGACGGCACTGTGAGAGTAGACTGGCTCACCTGACAGGAAACACAATCAAAAATGAAGTTTAAAAGGCCCCACCCCTCCCGTGTGCCTCAGTTCTGATTGTGTTTCCCTTTCAGCGAAACGTTTATTTTTTTCTTATGACCTAAAGCCTGGGGCTGGTGGTCCCCCCCCCCCGGAGCCCGGACCGCAGGTACTGGGTGCCGTTGGGTCCGGTGTAGCTTGCTACCCCCCGGGGGGTTTCCCCTTCATCTTAGTCCAGGGGGGAACAGAAGAAGTCACAGACTCCCCTGGACGCCGGAGCCTCCTAGGAGGGCAGGGCTCTCCAGTGCTCCGAAGAGGCCACATCCTCTCTCCCCCCGCCTGGTTCCTACCTTGGAGGTTGGGCGAAGGCCTCCCCCTTCCTGTCCCCCCTTCCTCCGGGCTCTGTCCGGGGGTTCGCCGGACCGCATGGCGGGTGTGTTTAGGCGCCGCTCCGAGCGGCGCCATTAGCATCCGGGCGCCTGTTGATGACGCGCATGGCGCCGTGACGTCATTCCGCTCCCGCGCGGCAAGATGGCGGGCCCCACCGGACAGACGCTGCAGGCGATCGGGGCACACGATAAAGCAGCCAGGGAGATAGAGGGGCCTGGCGGTCTCAGAGCGTATCCATGGAAGACCTCTCCTCGGCACACGCGACTATGGAGGAGGACCGTCGTTTTCCTATGGCTGCAGAGGAAACCACCAAGGGTGAGTCTTTCCTTTTTCATAGGGGGTTTGTTGTTGTTGTCCCCCTCCCCCCCCCCCCCCCCCCCTCCTCCCCTAATCCTGAGAGGTGAAGGCTAATGGGCATATGTTTCTCCCTGATATGTTTAGGTGAAGACCCTGTTGCCCAGGGGGAGGCCAGCAGAGTGGCAAAGCCTCCTAAACGTGTTAGGAGATGTGGCAATTGCAATGACAAATTACCAGTTGAACATAACAAGCCATTTTGTTCTAAGTGCATCTGTAAGCTTACAGGGAAGGAAACCTCACAGATCATGAAGCAATTTCTCTCGGTTCAGACCGAAATGCTATCTACCCTAAAGGAGTTTCAATCTTCCCTAAGTAGAAAGAACATTGATTCTCCGGTTCCGGGCCCCTCCTCCCAGGAATCCTCTTCAACCTCTCGTCCGTTTGTACCACTACAGGCTCGTAGAGTGTACCCCTCGGATTCTGAGGAGTCCGAGTTAGCCTTACGTAGTGAATCCCTGGTTGACAGCCAGGCAGAGGAGGAGGAAGAGGAGGAGGAGGATACCAGGACAGGAAAATATATGTTTCCTACTGATGATATGGAGGGTCTTTTAGCGGCTGTCTATGCTACAGAGCACATTCAAGAACCAGCAGAGCAGGTCTCAGCCCAGGACAGGATGTACAGGGTTTAATAAAACCTCAAACCATGACCATCCCGGTCCATCAGTCACTAAAGGACATTATCCTCAGGGAGTGGGGCAGAACCTGAAAAGAGCTTACCTAGTTTCAAAACTTGGAAACGCCGCTGTCCCTTTAAAACGGAGGTAGTAGACACTTTTTTTAAGGTCCCTAAGCTTGATGCCTCCTTGGCACAGGTCTCAAAACAGTCAGACCTTTCCTTTGAGGACTCAGGCAGTTTAAAGGATGCCATGGATAGGTGTACCGACACTTCTCTCCGTAGGGCTTGGGAAGCCAATGCAGCCTCCCTTGGTCCTGCATTGGCCTCAGCCTGCGTGGCAAGAAATGCCGACGCCTGGACTTCAAAACTTCTAGACCATATCCCCAATTCTTCCAAGACTAAGGAGATACGAGATTCCCTCCAACTTATTAGCGGGGCAGTGGCCTACCTGGCAGACGCAGCGGTAGAAACCATTCGCGCCTCAGCCAAGACTGGGGCACTTATTAATGCCTCTAGGAGGGCCGTCTGGCTAAAGACTTGGAGGGGTGATCTTGCTTCAAAACGCCGCCTATGTGCTCTCCCCCTTCAAGGGTTCCCTCTTGTTTGGGGAAGCCTTAGATCAGGCTTTGTCCAGGTCTTCTGAGAAGGGGAATAAGTTCCCTTCAAAACCTAGGCAGAGTAGGAAGCGGTCCTTTCGTCCCAGCCAGAGAAAGATTCCGGCCCCGGACAAAGGACAATCCACCAGTCGTCGTTGGCCCTTTGGTAAGGAGAGACCAAAGGGGGGGATCCTTTTTGCCAATCCCAAACCATCCGGAAAGGACACCAAGTGACGGGAAGGTGGGGGGCAGGCTCGCCAGGTTTCTTCCAGCCTGGGAGAACATAACCCAGAGTCCCCATGTCCTGCAGATAATCAGGAGGGTTACCACTTAGAGTTCAGAGAGCTCCCCCCCCCGGCCTTTCTCCTCACCCACCTCCCAAGGGACTCCAGCAAAGCTGTAGGCCTCTCCCAGAATATTACAAGTCTGGGAACAGGGGGTCATAATCCCAGTCCCGCCAGACCAACAAGATCAGGGAGTATACTCCCACATTTTTGTGGTTCCCAAGCCGGACGGCAAGTTCAGACTGATAATCAATCTGAGACCTCTGAACTCCCATCTCCTCTACAAAAGATTCCGGATGGAAAGCGTTCACAGCCTCAGGAGTCTTTTGTTAGAGGGCGTCTTTATGGCAACCATAGATTTAAGGGACGCCTACCTGCATGTCCCGATTTTTTCGGGACATCAGAGGTTTCTGAGATTTGCCCTCGCCTCCGCACAGGGAATTCAGCACTGGCAGTTTGCTGCCCTCCCTTTTGGTCTGGCCTCCAGCCCAAGGGTATTTACGAAGATCCTGGCGGAGGTAATGGCTCATCTACATCTGAAGGGGATCTCCCTCGTCCCCTATTTAGACGATCTCCTGCTTTTCAGCCCAAGTCAGGATCAGCTCCTTTCGGACCTGACCGTCGTCATGACCACTCTGGAGACGCTTGGTTGGATAATCAACAAGCAAAAGTCCTCCCTTCTACCGGAACAGCGGAAGGTATACCTGGGGGTTATCATAGATTCCCGGGAGAAGAAACTTTTTCTTCCCCAAGAGAAGTTCCAGAGGCTTGCGACGACGATCGGGTCTTTAGTGGCTGCAGAAAATCCCTCCCTCAGAGAGATCATGAAGCTGTTGGGTCAGATGACCGCTTGCATTCCAGCGGTCCCCTGGGCCCAACTACACACAAGACCACTTCAGAGGTTCCTCCTCTCCGCCTGGAACGGAAAGGAGGACACTCTCGATTCCCGGGTCAGGATTCCGATCCTAGTCAAGGACTCCCTAGAGTGGTGGCTCCACCACCAAAACCTCTTGAAGGGCCGTCCGTGGAGTCAGACCGATCCACTGAAGGTCACTACGGACGCCAGTGCTTGGGTTGGGGAGCCCATGTACAAGAACTACGGGCTCAGGGATCCTGGGATCATCATCAAAGGCGGACCTCCTCCAACTATCGAGAATTACTGGCAGTGGGAGAAGCTCTGAGGGCGTTCGAAGGAAGAATTCAGGACAAGGATGTCCTGGTCCTTTCCGACAATGCTACAACAGTCGCCTTTCTCAACAGACAGGGGGGCACCAAGTCCCAGTCCCTCCTGACACTCTCCCTGGAGATCCTGGGTTGGGCGGAACAGAGAGTACCCTCTATTCAGGCAATCCACATAAGAGGAGCCACCAATTTGGAGGCCGACTTTCTGAGTCGTCAACCCGTTTGTCAGGGAGAGTGGGAATTATGCCAAAAGACCTTCGACTGGATCTGTCGGCGGTTCGGGGTCCCGGACATAGATCTTTTTTCCTGCAGGAAAAACAGAAAGGTGAACAAATTCTTTTCCCTGGTACAGGGACCGGGTTCTCAGGGGGTGGATGCGCTGGCCCAGGACTGGGATTTCCGTCTGGCTTACGCTTTTCCCCCGCTGAATCTGATCCCAAGGATCTTACAAAAGCTGGCCTCCGCGGAGACAAAATTAATCTTAATCGCTCCTTGGTGGCCCCGGAGATCCTGGTTTCCCATTCTGAAGCTCTGGTCTCTAGCCCCCCCGCTTCCCCTGCCTCTCCGAGCGGATCTCCTGCGGCAAGGGCCGATCTTTCATGCGAACCCAGGTTTCTTCAGCCTGACGGCATGGCTATTGAAAGGCGGAACTTGCAACAGAAGGGCTGCTCGGATAGAGTCATAGATACCCTACTATCCAGCCACAAGAAAGTCACCAGACACATCTACACAAAGGTCTGGACAGTCTTTTGGCGTTGGTGCACCGCTAAGCGGATCTCTTCTCCCAAAACTCCCGACATCCTGGAGTTTCTTCTGGAGTTTGGGATGGCGTGGAATTAGGCTTAGCTACTAGAACTCTAAGAGTCCAGGTGGCAGCTTTATCATATTTTTTGGAGAAGAGCCTCTCAGCGGAACCCCTCATCAAGAGGTTCCTGACAGCCAGGGACAGACTTTCTCCTATGCAGGTTTCCAGGGTTCCCTCATGGGACCTCCCCCTGGTCCTGGAACAGCTGACTAAGGCACCATTTGAGCCTATAGACAGCATTTCTATAAAATTTCTTACGATTAAATTTACTTTTTTGTTAGCCATCACGTCTGCCAAGAGAGTTGGAGACTTGCATGCTTTTTCTATCAAAGAACCCTTTCTGCGGGTTTTTGAAGATAGGGTTATTTTGACTCAGGATCCTCTGTACCTTCCCAAGGTGGCAACCAGGTTTCATAGGTCTCAGGAAGTTATACTTCCTTCTTTTTGCGCAAATCCCAGCAATGAAAAGGAAACCACTTTCCATTGCCTGGACGTAAGACGCTGCCTTTTAGTTTACCTAGAGAGGGTTAGAGAGTTCAGATCTTCCCCTCACCTTTTAGTTAATTTTTCAGGGCAGAAGAAGGGCCAACAGGCAACTAAAGCTTCCATCTCCAGATGGATTAGGCAGGCTATCTCTTTGTCATACACACAGGCAGGTAAACCACTTCCTGTTATTAAGGCTCATTCCACGCGTTCTCTGGCAACCTCCTGGGCAGAAAGGGCAGGAGCTTCCATAGAGCAGATCTGTAGAGCGGCAACCTGGTCCAGCCGGAATACGTTCATCAGGCATTATAGAGTCGAACTACTGTCTCCTCAAGACCTGAGTTTTGGTAGGAAGGTCTTACAGACGGTGGTCCCGCCCTAAGGTAGGCCTGAGGATTACTTGCTTTTCTCTCACAGTGCCGTCCTGGAAGACGAGGGAGAAAGTACCAGTTACTTACCGGTAGCTGGATTTCTACGATGTCTTACAGGACGGCAGGCCTACTTCCCTCCCTTTTACTTCTATCTATTTTCCTCCTTTTTTCTGGGTCTCTGTTTATACCGTGTTCTAAAGAGCGGTTACTTATCTTAAACTGAGGCACACGGGAGGGGTGGGGCCTTTTAAACTTCATTTTTGATTGTGTTTCCTGTCAGGTGAGCCAGTCTACTCTCACAGTGCCGTCCTGTAAGACATCGTAGAAATCCAGCTACCGGTAAGTAACTGGTACTTTCATGCATCTTAAATAGTATTTAAGATGCATGAAATGGAGCTTAGTTATGTAGTATGAGGCTGTCAATTTTGCAATATTAAATTTTTTGGTAAACTCGTTCAATGAATCAAAGCTCTACAAGCTGAGATAACATGCACCGCATTGATGCATTCACACAATTTCACATCAACCCTGAAATAAACCAAAGTTCAGGAATATTCCTTTATACCAGGGGTGGCCAACCAGTGGCCTGCGGAGCCCTCTGATATGGCCCGCGACCTCCTGCTCTGGAATGGTGGGTTGGCATACAAAGATCGCAGGTTGCCGACCCGCCATACTGCAGCATCAGTGTTGCGATATGAAGCTGGTGATAGAGGAAGAAAGCGGCTGCGGAGCAGAGCCCCATAAGGCGATGCTTCCTCTACAGCGCCGGCTTTTGCCACAGGTAGATACACGCAGCACATCAGTGTGAATGCAGTCTTAGGCCCTTTTTCACACGATCAGCCCGACCGAATGGGACCCTCAATTCACCTCTACAGAGTGACAGATGTTCGTTTACGCCCATCTACCTCCAATCCGAAAAACATTTGTCCCCTTCCATCTGGGTGGATCAGAGGGCCTATAGCGTAGTCGTGACCTGTCGTCTGTCTGCGCCGCTGATTGTGGCCGTGACTGGTTACCAAGTTGTTTAAGTGGCCCTCGCTCTTCAAAAGGTTGGGCACCCCTGCTTTATACCATTGTTTTGCAAATCTCTGTACACTGCAAGCTGTATGATTGAATCAGGTTTTGATATCTGTTTTACTAACCTGACAGCTTATTATTCCAAGGCCTCATGGCCACGGACGTTTTTACAGCTGCTTTTATGAGCGTTTTTGCAGCATAAAAATGCCTCTCCATGTTGGCCTATGGCCTCATACCGCCATGGCGTTTTTAAACTGTAAATGGCATAGCCATTTTTAAGTTGCAAAAAAAACAGGACCAGTGCGTTCTGAGGCTTCAGCGCTAGAGCTGTAAAAACATCAGACGCCAGCAAAAGGTGTTGCCCCATAGAAGTCGCACCAAAAGTTGGATCAAGATGATCAGACTTGCGGTGCGACTTGTGTGCTGAGAATCTTGAAGGGGGAACCCAGCGAAAATGTAAAATATTTTTGCGTGAGGTTCCCCCCCAAGACGATACCATACTCTTCGGTCTGGTATGGATCTTAAGGGGAACCCCACACCAGAAAAAATGAGTTTGGGGCAGGGCCTCTTGGTGGCAGTACAGTGTTGCATGACCGCGCAATTGACATTCAAAGTCTGAAAGAGCTGAAAATTGGCGTGGGCAGGAAGGGGGATGAAAATGCCCAGCATTGAAGTGGTTACAATACAACTTGCTCCTATGTCTGTTCTTTAGTTGTGAGTACAGTAATCTTTGGAACATTGTTGGTCCAGCTTACCGCCTAACATTAAGACTGTATGTGGAGGATGTAAGTTTGTAGGGATCTTGGTCTTAACAGCATTTAGTTGATGCTTACTATGAGTTTACTGTCATTAAAGATAACTTCTGAATACAATGTACAAAAACTTTAATGGCATTCTTTTATAATACAGAAAACAATACTATGGATACACAGGAAGAAATTGCTGTAGCTGAAGTGGCTGTCGACACTCAACAGAGCAATAGCAGCAATTCTGATGTTAAAGTGGAAGAAGCAGCCATGGCAGATTTAGATCCCGGTGAAGAAGGTCCCTTGTCTGGATGTGGAATTGATGCTGAAGCACCTATAAATAATAATAAGGAAGGAATGCAGACCTCTTCCTCAGAAGCTGGAATCCCTAGGATTGAAGATAAGCCTGGTTCCTGTCAGTCTTGTGAAGTACAGCCAGAAGAACAAATGGAACTTGGTGAAACCTTGCATTTTGAAAACCATACAGTTGCTACGCATAATGGAAATCCTGGGGAATCTCAGCATACATCCGTCTCATTTCCACAAACCTCTGGTGAAATACTATCTGTATGTGATAATGAAGTGGAGGAAAGTTCTTCAGCAGACTCTTCTTCAGACAGGTTAGTGGTGTTTTCGATTGAAGTGATCTTGGTGTTGCAGCCCTACATTTTGGTAATTCTGTCAGTGTGACATGGTCCCTGCATTTGAAGTGATTCTAATGGCACATTTTGTATTTATTTTTTCATTAAAATAATAAACATGTTATACTTGCCTGTTCTGTGCAATGTTATTGCACGGAGCAGCCCCGAACCACCTCGTGGGTCCCTTTCTGGCCTTGTCTGCTCCTCTTCTGTGTGTGTGTGTGTGTGTGTGTGTGTGTGTACCACCTCAGCAAACTTTGTGCTATGGGGGTTCACGTGCAGGCATACTGCTGAGCCGGGTTGTGCGCATCCATAGACACACATAGCTTGGCCTCGCTCCCTTCTCACAGGATTTGACTAATAGCAGCAGGAGCCACTGGCCTCCGCTGTTCTCAATGGAGTGTAGTGAGAGCAGGGAGAGAAGACCTGTAGACGGCACATCGCTGTATCATTAGAGGACTCGGGTAGGTGTTTAAGGGGAGAAGGAGGGGGGCACAGCAAGTGGCAACATTTTGTATACCTAATGCAGGGAATGCATTAAGGTAAAAAAAAACATTTTAGCTTCATAACCAGGCCAATGCATTTTTATTTTTTCCTTCTGCATCAAAACTGCCAGAATGGTAGGTTACATGTATTTCAATGGCACAGTTCTCACCATGGCAGTGCATTCCAGTAGGTGAAGAAAAGAAGAACATGCTGCCCTTTTCCTGCATTGAACTGTACTCTAACACAGGGCTTGACAAATTTGCTTTGAATCTAGGAGCCAGCTAAAAAAGTTAGGCGCCCTTTTTTTTATATGACTCAGTGATGAGCCCCAGTGTCGTTACTAGGGTTGGTATTGCCCCCCCTCCACCAACTACAGACCCCCCTCTCTCATTAAAGACCCACCCACTATGTACAGACCCCCCTCCCACAGTGAAGATCCCCCTCACTAAATACAGACGCTGATCAAAGCCCAGGGTGAAATTTCTAGTCGCATTGGCGACCTGGCGCCTGGGATTTGTCGAGCCCTGCTCTAACATACCAGAATGCACATGTCACTAGTTGGCTTTCTTCACACCCTTTTCAATAGTGTCCTGGGATTTCAGCCCTATAGACTTCTATGCTAGACTTGCAGAAGTCGCATTACATTGGATACGAAGCCAATCCTATGCAACTTTGGTATTGTGTGTTGTTTTTTTTTTTCATCATCCTTTACTGGAAAAAAACACACTTAGCCAATTTTTGTAAAAACGCTGTAAATGGACATCACTCTTCCATTTCCATTATGGCAAACCATCTGCAAACCCACAGATTTCGGGGTTTGCAGCACACTTCTAAAAAACGCTCAGTAAAGTGTCTTTTCTGTGTGGGTTGCCATGCATTTGGAAACACGCAGATGCAAACCCAGCCCAAATGCAAGAGCGACACGCGTTTGTGGTGCGTTTTCTGTGCGAGTTGCCATGTGTTTGGAATAGTGCATGTGCGTACACACCCTAAATGGCAAAGCAAGCGAGACTCGCTTTTGCAGTGCATTTCCGTGCAGGTTGCCGCACGTTCGGAAACTCCAAAATGTGAATGCGCTACAAGCGAGCCAAAACCATGATGCTCCACAACTGGGAACCGTCTTTGGGGGGTGTGTGTGTGTGTGTGTGTGTGTGTGGTGCATAGGGCAGCCCATTCAAGTGAAAGAGCTGGCCTATGTGCCATTCGGGTTTGCACAAAAAAACGAGGGTGGGATCGTGCGTTTTTGCTATGCTTAGGTGTGAATAGTATGTGCAACAGCGATAGCAGGAATCCTGTTTTCTAAGGACAAGTTACATATTTAATGCGCTTTCAAGCCTGACGTACCCAAGGTCAAATCTCTGAGTACAGGAGCACAAATGGTAACATTGATGATGAGTAAAACCTTATGAATGCTTGGGAAGCTTCGTTAGAAAATGTTCTCCTTTTGGTGGCTTGTTAATGTACTTGCAGAACAATTCTTTTTAGCACAGAAATACATTTAGGGTTATGTTATTGAACTCTGCATGCTGCAATAATGCCGTGTGGCTTCCAGTACACAATCATTTTTTATATCTTTTTGTGAGCCAGAATATAAAAACCACAGTTGTGTTTTTTTTTTATTTTTTACCCTTTTTAAAGGAAATACTCAAATAAAAATTAGTTTTCCTTTTATTTATGCTTTTTAAAACTTGGCAAACAAACTCCAGGACAGTATAAATACCCCAGGAATTATCCCATTTTGAAATGTAGCCTCCGTTCTCCAAGGTGATCTGTGTTTTTGAAAAACTGTGCTGTGATGGGTCACAATGGTCATCCTGTATCTATTGCCTGTGAATAGATGTGTCCAATCACAGCTTGTGCACAGGAGCTTAGTTCCCAGGACAGTAGGGGAGAGGACCGATGTACAATGGGCAGTCGGTAAGAGTCTCTGTGTTCGATTTAACCACTTGTAGACCAGACCTTTTCTGGCACTTTTTAAAAAAATGTTTTTTTTATTTTTTTAGAAACGTAGAATCCCCAGCAGAGGCCCTAGAGCAGTGGTCTCCAAACTGCGGCCTGGGTGCCAGATGCAGCCCTTTGCTTGCCTTTATCTGGCCCTTGGGGCATTCATCCTCCTACTGATACAAGACACTGTTCTGCCATCTGACATCAATAATGGGACACTATTCCTCCCAATGATACCAACAATGGGACACTATTCCTCCCAATGATACCAACAATGGGACACTATTCCTCCCAATGATACCAACAATGGGGCAACCCCCCCCCCATGATACCAAAGATGGGACAACCCCCCCATACCATATGTGGCGATGTTTACTCCCATTAATGCCAGGAAAATGTCCATTCCCGTCCCCCACTGGCCACAGTCCAGTCCCCCCATGAAGTCCCCCCACTAAAGTCCCCCCACATATTGACAATCCCCCCACAAACTGGTCCCCCCCACTTTGTTCCCCCCCACATAGAAAGTCCCCCCCACATTTGGAGACCCCTGTCCCCCCCCTGCAGCCAGAGTCCCCCCCAATAAATTGTCCCCCCCACATATTTGCATGTCCCCCCAATTTGCAGCCATTATGTCCCCCCCCACATATTCACATGAAATTTGCAAAAAATTTGGAAAAAAAATACACTTTTTGTCCCCCCCAAAGAAATGTCCCCCCCCACAAAATGCATAATATTTCCCCCCCCACATATGTGTGTCCCCCCCCACATATTGTGTGTCCCCCCCCCACATATTGTGTGTCCCCCCCCAATATTGTGTGTATATAGTAGTTTTTCCCCCCCACATTTGCAGCCATTAGTCCCCCCCACATAAAAGTCCCCCCCCACATATGCCGAGTCCCCCCCAAATGCATATGTCCCCCCCCCCAAATGTATGTCCCCCCCCCACATATTGGGTTGTCCCCCCCCACATATTCCCGATGCCTCTTTTTTAGTCCCCCCCCCACATATTGACCGAGTCCCCCCCCCACATATTACAAGTCCCCCCCCCACCATATTACCGTCCCCCCCCCACATATACTTTTTTTCATGTCCCCCCCCCACTCGCCGATACCGAATACCGATACTTTTTTAAATGTGTCCCCAAATGCAGCCATGTCCCCCCACATATTGCAGCCATGTCATGTCCCCCCCACATATTGCAGCCATGTCATGTCCCCCCACATATTGCAGCAGTCATGTCCCCCCCCCCCACATATTGCAGCAGTCATGTCCCCCCCCCCACATATTGCAGCCATGTCATGTCCCCCCACATATTGCAGCCATGTCATGTCCCCCCCCCCCACATATTGCAGCCATGTCATGTCCCCCCCCCCCCACATATTGCAGCCATGTCATGTCCCCCCACATATTGCAGCCATGTCATGTCCCCCCCCCCCACATATTGCAGCCATGTCATGTCCCCCCCCCACATATTGCAGCCATGTCATGTCCCCCCCCCCCCCACATACTGCAGCCATGTCATGTCCCCCCACATATTGCAGCCATGCCCCTCATACCTGACGCCGCTGCTGCTGCCGGTGTTCATCCCCGTGCAAAATACAGCGGGCTTTACAAGCCATGCCATCTATAGACAGTGACACTCCCCTTCTCTGGATTGGATGGATCCGTCCAATCGCGAGCAAGGGGGAGTGTCTATACACACGGATCCGTGCATAGACACTCCCCCTTGCTCGCGATTGGACAGATCCGTCCAATCCAGAGAAGGGGAGTGTCTATAGATGGCGTGGCGGGCATTACAAGTATACAAACGAACACTTGTAATGGCGATTATCGTTGCGCTTTGCGACGGCGGTGACGGCGGGGGGAGGGAAAGTATTCTATTTAAGCATCGGGAGTATTTGCGCGAGTACAAGTACTAGCGCAAATACTCGGCATCGGTCCCGATACCGATACTAGTATCGGTATCGGGACAACCCTACCAAATATGTCATAAAATTGTGCATGCCCGCGTATTGACTACAAACATATATTTTACAGGTATTTACAGGTTACTACTTTATATTTACCAATTAGGTCTAGTGCTAGAATTTCTGGCCATGATCCGACGTTCTTGGCGATACCTTGCATGTGTGCAATGATCGCTGTTTGTGTGGTTGCGGGACCAGCACACACTTTCGCCTTTGCGCGCTAGGGTGGGGAAACTTAAAAAAAAAAAAATTATTATTATTCCTTGTGATGGCAATAAAGGTAAACATCCATGTCACAGGTATTCTTTATGGGGGGATCTGGGGCCACTAAGACCCCCAAATTCTTCCTTTTGTACTTGAAAGCATTCATAACGCCAAGATCTGCATTTTTGAATACCTTGTTTTCTTAAAAATGGCGCCATTGACAGTCAGATAAACCGGAAGTGATGTCATGTGATCGTTTCCAGGTTTATGATAGCGGAAACCCGATCAAAACCGATTCCGGCTTGGTATGGATCTCCGGCCAGCCGGCGGACATGCCGACTAGTAGCATGGGTCTCCCTGTGGAACAGGAGAGTTTGAGAGAGCTGCGGGAGGAGAAGGAGGGGAGACGTCCCCTCTCACTGCTGGTAACAGCAATCGATAGCCACTCACAAGAGAGCCAACCGGCGGTTCTAAAAATCTAAAAATAAAAAAATAGTGATAGCTGCAGGAATCATACCGGTACAACCGCTTGAAATCAAATGACATACCAGGTATGTAATTTGGCGGCAAGTGGTTAAAGGTTTTCTTTAGGGTTTTCTCTAACTTTTTACATGAAAGCTTTTGGGTTTTAAATATTACCGTATTTATCGGCGTATACCGCACACTTTTTTGCCCTGAAATTCAGGGCAAAATCGTGGGTGCGCGATATACGCCAATACCCGCTTCCCGCGCCGAGTTTGAATTACTTCGCTGGCATATACCGAGCGCAGTACACTCGTGTATAGTCGGGCAGGCTCGGCTTCTCTCGCAGTCACGTCTTGGACGTACAGGACGTGACCGCGAGAGGAGCCGAGCCTGCCCGACTATACACGAGTGTACTGCGCTCGGTATATGCCAGCGGAGTAATTCAAATTCAGAGCGGGGATCGAGCAGGGAGGACACCGCAGACGGACGCTGGACCCGACGAGGCCGCAGACGGACCCGACGAGGCCGCAGACGGACCCGACGAGGCCGCAGACGGACCCGACGAGGCCGCAGACGGACCCGACGAGGCCGCAGACGGACCCGACGAGGCCGCAGACGGACCCGACGAGGCCGCAGACGGACCCGACGAGGCCGCAGACGGACCCGACGAGGCCACCGATGGACGCCGCGCAAGACACCAAAACTGTAATTACTAAAATATTTTTTTTTTTACAGGAATACGGGTCCACTTTAGGGGTGGGCGCTATACGCCGGAGCGCGCAATACCCCGATATATACGTTTTTTTCTTTTCTTGCAATATCCTGAGTGTCCACCTGACTCAGTCTCGTGCCGAGTCCTGTCAGTTTGAGTCATATCTGTCCTGGCCCTAAAGGGGACTGTGTGTGACTGACCTATTATAATTTAGAGTTCTGTTAAAGCGGATTTCCACTGAAAAAATTAAAATTCAAGTCGGCAGCTACAAATACTGCAGCTGCTTACTTTTAATATTAGGACCCTTACCTGTCCAGTGTGCCCACGATGTTGGCACCTGAAGCCGATCTGTCGCTCGGCTCTCGTGCTGCCGCTGCCCATCTTCGATAAGGGAATTGAAGCCTTGCAGCTTCACTTACTGGTTCACTACTGCGCATGTGCGAGTCGCGCTGCGCGATCCCACTGGTCCCTGCTATCTTCTGGGACCCGTGTGTCTCCCAGAATACAGTGGAGGGGAGAAAGTAGGCGCCAGAAGTGGCATAGGTCACCGCGATTTCCGTTGATGTATTCCCGGAAATGGGAGCAAATACCTAGATTACTCCCTCCTCTCCCCTGAAAGTTGTCAAATGTGACACCGCAGGGGGGGAGGGTTCCAAAAAGCGGAAGTTCCATTATTGGGTTGCACTCCGTTTTAAGAAATAAACACCCCCCCCCCCGGGTAAGTACTGTACAGTGCAGGGATTTTAACACATTTTGTTGCAGATTCCAACCTTTTTGTTCTGAAGAAATCGCTGTGTGTTTGTCTGTGTCCATGTGGCAAATGGATCCACATGGACACAGATACAGTGAAAATTTGCTTTAAAGCGGAGGTGCACCCGAACATTTTTTTTTAAAAGCCAGCAGCTACTAATGCAGGGATTTTAAAAAAACACATTCCAGCGCTTCCACGTTCGACAGCCGAGGCAGATTCCAACCTTTTTGTTCTGAAGAAACTGGTCCTCGCTCTCTTCTGGGAACGTCCCAGAAGACAGCGGGAGGGGGGGGGGGGGTGGGCGGGAAGTGGTGTGACTCCCACGGAGTCTATGCCCGGAAGTGGGTGCAAATACCTGTCGGAGGTTTCCGAAAAGCGGAAGTTCATTTTTTTGGGTGGAACTCCACTTTAAGGTGAGCATTGTTCCTCGGGTAGGTGGTGGTGGATGTTGCCCAAATTGACTTGTCGTTCACAAGCACCAATCGAGTGGAGTATTGTGGCAGTGGAATATTTTATTAGGAATTATGGACATTTCATTATATAAGCACTGATATTTAGACCCCTTTCACACTGAAGCGTATTTACAGCGTTTTAGCTCTAAAAATGGCGCTATTAAAACCCTCAAAAAAACGCTCTACATGCATCTCAATGGACCCTTTCACATTGAGTCCTGCAAGCAGCATCTTCAGAGCCATGTATTGGTAAAAAATATTTGCTAATACATTAAAAGTATTGCAAATGATGCCTCTTCATTATTGTAATTCATTTTTTAATGTAGTCTCTGACAGGTGTGGAAATATTAATGATGCTAGCCTAATCATATCTAGTACTTGGAAGGATATTTTAATGAGCAAAGGAAGTTTGAACATTTTATTGGCATCAGCATAAAAATTTGGGCATGTGGAATAATTGGCTCTTGAGATTTTTTATTTTTTTTTCTCAGTGCTTTCATTCTCCCATATTTCCTGAATTAGAAGGTGAAATGAAGTGTAACAAAAGAAGGCCTCTCTCAGCTGAGCTGGTTGCTTTTGGATGAAACGTGTGTGTGTGTGTGTGTGTGTGTGTGTGTGTGTGTGTGTGTGTATATATATATATATATATATATATATATAACAATTTCCATATGGTGGTCAAATATACATTAGAAATTGAGACTAGTGCTTGCATTGCGTCTGCATAGTCATCAGCTTTAGACCTTGTTCACATTAGTGTGATTTCAGATGTGACTTCAGTCGCATGGCAATTTAAATCCCATTGATTTCAATGGTACCCATTCACATCAATGCAACTGCGATGTAACTTTGGCAAGATACCTGTGATATTTTGTTGCAATGTAGTACGATTTTATGGCCAATAGACTTTAATGCAAATGTACATGCATTTTTGTTTGCCTGCAATTTGTGTCCGCTGTTAACCCCTAGGCGCCGGTGGTACACAAATACGCGGCCTCCTGGCGGGTGGGTCTTGGCGCAGAGAAACTGCATATTTCCATGCCAATTTGCAGAGACAGCTGTGCTGAGAGCGCTTGCCCTGTGTGCTCCTGGCAGAGTTACCGAAGGCTTCTGATCACTTGTAGGTTTTTAATCAAACATAGATAAAAAAAAAGAAAAATGGCGTTGCAACGGGCAGCCCAAACCACCCCAAAGATACTGCTTGCAGGACTTTTTCTAACATCCCGCAAGCATACCACACTCGGATGAAAGCACCCATTGCAATCAATGGGAGGCGGTTTTCAGGCGCTATTTCTAGTGCTAAAACGTCTGAAAACTCCCCCGGTGCGAAATTGTGAGTGTAGACCAGCGGTTGGGGGGAGGGGAGTAATTTCGGAAACGGTTCATGCAAAACTGTCCCAGTGTTGAGCGCACCCTAAAAATAAGCAGAAAAGCGCAATTTGAAAGAATTTCCTGAAAAATCACTTGCAGGTCCATTAAGTAGTAAATGCACATGCATTACTTTTAAATTAGGAGCTTAATTAGTGTCCCTTTTCAATGTTCTTGTGTGGTAAGTGTTTGTCTGCTTATTTTTAGGTAGTTTTAGAAAAAAGTCCAGATGTAAAAGTGTTGCCAATTGCAGCTAGCAACACTGTACACCATGAATGGCATGAAAGGAAGCCATTCATTGTCTACAATTGTCATGCAATCTTCTGTGATTGGTCACATCGCTCACACGCTACTGGCACCTGGCTGGTACATCGGTCACCCGCAATGACCGGTGGACACAGCAGGTAACAGATCGTGTCGGTGCGCTTTCTGTGGAGGAAGTCCCAGAAGATTAGAGTTCCCATCCGGCCGTCATTTTACAATGGCCCAGGCAGGAAGCAGTTAAAGGGGAACTACTCTGCATCTGAGCACCACAAACCAAAAATGTTATTTTAGTTTTATTTTTAATATTCAAAGCAAACTCCTCCATCCATCCATGTCTTTGTTATTTTTTTGAGAAACCACTTTGAAAAACACCCCCCTAGCAATTTTGGCTGTGGCCATCTTGAGTAAGGGCAGATGATTCATGTAGCATTTACTTCCTGGAATTCACCTGCCCTTATCTCAGACAGGTGGGTGTGCTGAGCTGAGAAAACCCCTCCTCCTCTCTGAGACTCCTGGTATACATGACATATTTGCATAGACCAGGAAGCACGTAACTGCGGAAATCTATTTACTAATACCAGCAATATAAGCAGGTTTAAAAATGGTCAATGTTGGCTGAGAGAGTGAAGGTCTGCTTTAACGCATTCACTGCATTAGCTCTGTGCCTGGCTGTTGTTCTCCCCTTTTCTTTTTCTTCTTGCAGGAGGATTGGCAGCAGCGGGAGACATTGGCTCCTGCTGCTGTTAGTATCCTCTGAGCAGAGAGCCAGGGGAGACGGAACCAAGCCATGCTATGGACACCCACATGTTGGGCTCTGAGCAAGATCACATGTCTTCCCCTATAGCAAGTGGCTTGCTATGGTGACAGACACAGATGAGGTGGAACCAAGGTCATAGGTGGGGAAATTCAGAAGAGGAGGTTCGGGGTCTGCATTGTGCAGAGCAGGTGAGTATAACCTATTTATTATATTTTAATTTAAAAAAAATGCTTTAAAAAGGTTTAAAGATAATAACTAGTGCATGTGATAAATAAGTAGTGCTGCGCTGTGTGATAGGGTAGATGAATTAAAGAAAAGACAGTTGCTATAACTCAGGGCTTGACAAATTTGCTTGGAATCTAGGAGCCAGCTAAAAAAGTTAGGAGCCAGAAAACGCGCCCCGTCGAGCTTGCGCACAGAAGCGAACCCATACGTGAGTAGCACCCGCATATGTAAACGGTATTCAAACCACATGTAAGGTATTACCGCGAGAGCAACAATTCTAGCTGTAGGTCTCCTCTGTAACTCAAAACGTGCAACTTGTTGATTTTTTTTTTTTTTCGTCACCTATGGAGATTTAAGGGTAAAACTTTGACGCCATTCCACGAGCGGACACAATTTACAGTTTTTTATTTTTTGTAAAAAAAAATTTTAAAAAAGTACGCTTGTAAGACCGCTGCGCAAATACGGCGTGACACAAAGTATTGCAACGATCGCCATTTTATTCTCTAGGGCAAGGGTCTCCAAACTACGGCCCTCCAGCTGTTTCGGAACTACATTTCCCATGAGGCATTGTAAAATTCTGACATTCACAGACATGACTACGCATGATGGGAATTGTAGTTCCTGAACAACTGGAGGGCCATAGTTTGGAGATCCCTGCTCTAGGGTGTTAGAATAAAAAAAATATATATAATGTTTGGGGGTTGTAATTAAATGGAAGGAGATGGCAGTGAAAATAGTGAAAAATTACATTAAAATTGCTGTTTAACTTGTAATGCAAACGGCCACCACCAGATGGCGCCAGCTCACAGAAGGGAAAGCTTGGGACATCACAAGGCCGCGGCCTCAATTACTGGCCGCCGCGGGCCTGCCGTGATCGCGCGGCGGGGGGGGGGGGGGGGGCGGCACAGGATCCTGTGTCTCCGTGCGCTCCCGCCGCGTGATCGCGGTGGCCAGTAATTGTGGCCGGTAATGGAGGCCGCGGCTTCGCGGACTTGTAGGCCGCAAAGCCGCAGCCTCAATTACCAGCGGGCGCCAGGTCACAATTTCTGGTCGCAATTGCGACCTGGCGCCCGGACATTGTCGACCCCTGCTATAACTGATATGTAAACATCAAAGAAAAAATAGTAGTCGCTGATATTGGTGATACAAATGACATCCAATCAAAAATAGAGTGCTCAGTGATATTAAATTGAAGCATGCACTGCTATATAGTAGCAAAACTAAAACACACATAGGTGATAAAAAGAGATTGCACCAGTGTCCAAGCAAAAAAACAGGAAGTAGAAGTAGTCACGTATCGAGACGAATACGCCTAAGAGTCCACTAAGAGGTACCGGAGTTGACGCAAACTCGCCACTTGTTTTTATTGCATCCATGTGAGTACCATAATGTGTGCCTTTTTTTTTTTTTTTTTTTTTTTTTTTTTTTATATTAAAAATATTTAAAGGATACTGCACTATTGGTGCTTTTATAGCAGTGCTACTATATAGCAGTGCATGCTTCAATTTAATATCACTGAGCACTCTGTATTTTTGATTGGATGTAATTTGTATCGCCAATATCAGCGATTATTATTTTTTCTTTGATGTTAACATATCTGTTATAGCAGGGCTTGACAAAATCTGCGACAAATTGTGACCTGGCGCCCGACCGATAATTGAGGCTGCGGCCTATAAGGCCGCAATGACGTGGCCTCAATTACCAGCCGCCGCAGGCCCGCTGATCGCGCACCTCCCCCGCCGCGGCCGGTAATTGAGGCTGCGACTTTGCGGCCTTGTGAAGTGCCAAGCCTCCTTCTGTGACCTGCGCCATCTGGTGGTGGCCGTTGGCATTACACGTAAAACGGCATGTGTAATGTGTAATTTTTCACTGTCGTCTCCTTCCCTCTAATTGGAACTCCCAAACATTATATATATATATATATATATATATAATATATATTTTATATTTTTATTCTAACACCCTAGAGAATAAAATGGCGATCATTGCAATACTTTCTGTCACGCCGTATTTGTTTTTTTGTTTTTTTGGGGGGGGGGGGGGGGGGGAATAAACAGTAAAGTTATCCCAATTTTTTTTTTTTATATATTGTGAAAGATAATGTTACGCCAAGTAAATTGATACCCAACATGTCACGCTTCAAAATTGCGTCCGCTCGTGGAATGCAGACAAACTTTTACCCTTTAAAATCTCCGTAAGCGACGTTTAAAAAAATTCTACAGGTTGCACGTTTTGAGTTAGAGGATGTATAGAGCTAGAATTATTGCTCTTGCTCTAACGATTGTGGCGATACCTAACGTGTGGTTTGAATACCGTTTACATATGCGGGCACTACTCATGTATGTGTTCACTTCTGCACACAAGCTCGTCGGGACGGGGCGCGTTTTCTGGCTCCTAACTTTTTTAGCTGGCTCTTAGATTCCAAGCAAATTTGTCAAACCCTGAGTTATAGCAACTGTCTTTTCTTTAATTCATCTACCCTATCGCGCAGTGCAGCCCTACTTATTACAACAATTTTGGGTTTGATACACATTCAGTGTATCCTCCCCCCTCCCCCTTATTTTTTCCCCTCCTCTTTGGTAGCGCGGTAATATCCTATCCACTAATTTCAATAACCAGTGCATGCTGATTTTTGTGTGGAAACGTTATTTCTTTTTTTTTTTCTCTTTAATTCCTAAATCTTTTGAGAGACTTGAGCTATTCCCAAATAAACCGATAACAGAGTTGAACTTGGCTACCTTTCAGTTATGCTCTATTTACTTTGTACATCTACTACTAATAAAAAAGCATATTGTAGAAATATTTAGACCTCCTCTAAAACCTGCTTGTGATTTTTTTTTCTTGAGCTGATGTGACAAAAAAATACAATTACAATTAGTTCTGCCTGACTTGAACCTCCCAAGGATATGCTCCTGGCCATCGACTTGTACTATATAAATGTTGCAGTGCTATTTAAAGTGGAACTTCAGTCATATTTTTTTTTTTTTTTTTTAATTTTCCATCTTCTAAATCTTCTGCTCTTGTTTTAACTTTGGATAGTAAAAAATATTTTTTTCTGCCAGTAAATACCTTATACAGCCCACTTTCTGTTTCTTGTCTGGCAAAAAGCCTAGGCTTATGATGCCATGAACAGTGCGCTCTCTCACTCTCGTAAGCGTTTGCCAGGAAAGGATGACGTATGATCCATAAGAGAGCCAATGAGGGCTGCAGAGCTGGAGGTGTGCCTCTGTGTAAGTCCTAAAAGTGAACAGGCAGCAGCTTCAGCTGCCCACAGTTAAAATGGTTGCAGCCAGACTTGGTGAAGGGAGATTTCTGCAGTGTATTTTGCAAGTACAGAATCACAATATATAAAGTGGTTGGAGGGAAGCTTCAGAATGGCAAAGATTAGGTGTGCACCGAAAAATTATAGTTTAAAAAAAATATATATTATTTTTATATGTAATTGCATTATATTCGAATTTGTAAGTAATATCTGCAATTTAAATTTAATATGAATTTATTGGAGGCAATTATTGGCACCTTTTTAGTGCAAGAAAGCTCAAGAAAAATGCAGTCCAGTCTCTAACCATCTTTTGTATCAGCAACCTCTCGCTCGGCTGTGCCTGTGGGGTGCAGCCTCTCGCTCGGCTGTGCCTGTGGGGTGCAGCCTCTCGCTCGGCTGTGCCTGTGGGGTGCAGCCTCTCGCTCGGCTGTGCCTGTGGGGTGCAGCCCTTGCGGATCAGAGTGGTGATATCCTGCTGTGTCAGGTAGCTGGATTTGAATTGCCCGGGCACCAGTAACCATGGCCCCCCTCCTGTAATCACGACGGACTGATTCAATGTCCTGGCATTGGATTATTGTGCTGTCTATCACAGGAGGCGGGACATTGTTACTGCGGCCCCTGCATTTCGGCTCCCAGACACAGGGATATTGCTGCTCTGCAAGAAGAGGACAGGCCCGGAAAAAAACCTTATCTTGAGCCACCAGGATGACACCCCGCAACGGCCAGGACATGGCAGCATGCCTTCTGGTTATCTGCAAATTTCAGTGCATCCCTAGGGAAACGTTGCAGTTCCTCTTTAAAAGCATGCGTTAGCTGTTGGATTCTATTTACTTAAAGATTTGAACAGTAATATATAGACTTTACCTTGAACAAATCTGCATATTTTTAAGGTTGGTGGCTCATTTTTGTGACTTTAAATGAGCTTTGAGCAAGAACATGATTTATTTTGTTAAGTTGGATTATTCTGGTTGGTGAGGACTTCACTATTCAGACTATTTCTCAACTCTACTGCTTCACGTCATTCAATCCATTTTACTATTGTAACACTGTAGGTGGGTGCCCTCATCAATGACAGCTTGCCAAAATATTCCTCCCCTTTTACAACTCGCTACACTGGTGGTCAGCCTATGTAACGTACTCTTAGTCCTCATGCAATGTGAACACTGGGTGTACTGAGGCACAGACAGCAGGTACAACCCACTGCCAACTGCCTTTGAAAATCAACGACGGGCTAAAAAATGCCAGGGGCCGCGGCGAGATCACCTGGTAGTAGGAGCTGGTACCTTTTCAAAACCAGGTAACTGCTCCCCCCGAAAAGTGCCAAATGTGGCACCGGAGGGGGGGGGGGAGGAGAAAGATAAATGGACCTTCCACTTTTGGGTGACGCTCCCTTTTTAAAGACAGTTGGGGAGGAAAAAGAGCAGCTTTGGTGTTTCCCTAGCCAGACCTTATCCAGCTATGCAACCCAGATGGCCAGGAAAGGAAGGGCAGCCCCCTCCTAAATCAGACCAGGCCACATATGCGATGCAGCATATAGACCAGGGTTTGACAAATTTGCTTGGAATCTAGGAGCCAGCTAAAAAAGTTAGGAGCCAGAAAACGCGTCCCGTCCCGACGAGCTAGCGTGCAGAAGGGAACACATACGTGAGTAGCGCCCGCATATGTAAATGGTATTCAAACCACACATGTGAGGTATCGCCGGGATCGTTGGAGCGAGAGCAATAATTCTCTAGACCTCCTCTGTAACTCAAAACATGCAACCTGTATAATTTTTTAAATATCGCCTATGGAGATTTTTAAGGGTAAAAGTTTGTCGGCATTCCATGAGCGGATGCAATTTTGAAGCGTGACATGTTGGGTATCAATTTACTCGGCGTAATAATTTCTTTCACAATAAAAAAACAAAATTGGGATAACTTTATTGTTGTCTTATTTTTTTTTAATTAAAAAGTGTGCTTGTAAGACCGCTGCGCAAATACGGCATTCCAGAAAGTATTGCAACGATCGCGATTTTATTCTCTAGGGTGTTAGAATAAAAAAATATATATATAATGTTTGGGGGTTTTAATTGGAGGGAAGGAGATGGCAGTGAAAATAGTGACAAATTACACATTAGAACTGGTTTTACTTGTAATGCCAATGGCCACCACCAGATGGTGCCAGGTCACAGAAGGAAGCTTGGGACTTCACAAAGCCACGGGCTCAATTACCGGCCGTTGCGGGCCTGCCGCAATTGCGACCTGGCGCCCGGATTTTGTCGAGCCCTGATATATAGACAATGCAGCCTTTAAAACATTCTAAATAAGCTTTATTTAGCTTAAAATGTGTTTACAGTATTCTGTGTGTACCCTGCTAAAGTGCAATAAAAAAAGTAAGTAGCAAGTTCCAGTAAGTGTCGTAGTTCATGTGTGAGAGAGAGGTTATGCCTCTAAAGTAGTGAACTGAGTTTTCCCATGGATAGCAGGACCCACCTAAAGAGGTCACCACCTTCTTTACCCTTTTCCTAGTTTTGCTCAAGAAGAAAAGGATTTGGGTAAAAAAAAAAAAAAAAAGTGGCTGATGCGATGTGCTGCTAGATCTGTCCAGGGCAGTTGGTGATTTCAGAGATATTGTTTCAAAATTCAGTATTTATGCCTAATTTTGTTGGTCCATTTTAAGGTAGAATCAAAGGCAAAACCTTTTTTTTTTTTTTTTTCCGTCTTCTTTCATTTTGGATATCTTAAGTGGGTGTGTTTTTTTTTTTTTGGCTTCTTGGGGAGATTTTCCTTCACTTCCTGTCCCATAGCCAAAACAGGAAGTAAGGTTATCCCTACAAAGTGAGGGAATCCCAGAGTGTCGCCATTGGAAGATTGCCCCTCTCTTACTGTTCTGGTGTTAGCCCAAAATGTAGGATTTACTTTTGCTTTCACTTTATGATAAACATGGACAATTGCGAGGGTGAATCTCTGCACAGGTAAAAAACAGATGGATGTTCTCATCCATCTCAATTCTATCCAAAACTTAAAAGTTTTGCTGTTTTATACTTTAAAGTCAATGTCTTATTTTTCACGTTTAAAAAAAAAAAAGTGCTAGGTTGTTGAGGTAAAAAAAAATTGCACATTTTTTAATTACACATTTCTCGCCTATTGTGTTTATCACCACAGTCTCTTTATTGACTTCTCACAGTAAAACGGTGTTGAGACTATCTGCATGACATTATTAACTAATAAAATTGAACAAGACTGTACATTTACACCTTGCCCTATTGTAATTTGACCTTTAATTATGTTTATCACAGTTTCCCGCCAGTAGGGGCTAAATTCATGCTGTGATCAATTTTGAACGATCTAATTTATTAGCAGTGTTGTAATAATATGTAGCTCCTTTTTATAGCATTGGATGTCAAGTACCCTAATGGATTTGAGTATATATACTCCCAAATATTTGCATGTACTGTTTTATTACCAAAGCTCCAAAATAAAAATAAACACATTGAAGTGGTTGTAAAGCATTATGTATGTGTGTGTGTGTGTGTGTGTGTATATATGTATATCTATCTATCTATCTATCTCTCACTTAACGACCGAGTTCCGTTTCAGCGACTTGGTCGTTAAGCGACTTGGTCGTTAAGCGAGGAACTGCATGTATACAGTAGTAGACAATACAGTATTCTGAATACGTTAAAATAACAAGAAAGATCAAACTGAAAACTTCCACTTGTTTTAATTTGCATAGGCTGTGTAATTTACACACAGTACTGCAATGTACAGTATTACAGAACATAAAGTTAGCAAAGTACAGTAGGTACATTAAAGCACCAAAAACCACTGTACTGTAGAGTGTACAAGATGGAAAAAGGATATTTAAAATACAGTAAACAAAAAAAAAAAAAAAATTCAGGCTATCATTTTAGTCAACGAATCCTTCAAAATCTTCATCTGTGTCATCATCAGAGCTATTATCAGGAGCTGCTGAAGGCCCAGGTAAGGGACACGATGGAGTAGAAATTGAAGCATTGGTAGTTACATAAATAGTTACACTGTGCTGTACATACAGTACTGTAATGTACTACGGTATATCTGTATAGTACTGTATATTGTCACACTACTGTGCTGTATTGTGTGGGCCTGAGAGAGATCCTGGACTGTATACAGTACAGTATAGCCGTTTATAAAGTTTTTTTCTTTGCATCCTTGCATTCTTTTGCAAAAATAATTTACTGCTGAAATGTGAATACTGACCATGAAACCAGCAGTACCGGACCTCAGAATAGTGTAGTACGTGTACAGTATAGCAGCCATGAATACCACGTTTTAGCACGTAAACACGCTTTAGCTCGTACCGTCGGTGAGATGGTCGTAAGTGCGAGCGGTCGTTAAGCGAGGTGTGTGTGTGTGTGTGTGTTTTTTTTTTTTTAAGTGGTTGTAAACCCTCGGATATAAAATTATTTAAAAAATTAGCACATAATACAAGTAGCTGATCGCTGCGTGTGAAAGTTTACTCACCGCCGTCATTGGCTGTAAAAAATTGTTTTTGTTTCTTGATGACGTCACCGCGCTTGCGCATTGTAGCCCCGCAAAACTGGCATTTGAAGCTTGCCGAGTTTTCATCTACATTTCCGGCACTAAATGTGAGCGAGCTTCCCCTCTGTCCTCAGAGGAGAAGTCTGGCGATGTTACAGTCCTTCTGTTACTGATAACTCCCACCACGTCCGTCTGTCCGTCCATCCGTGTGAATGAACAACACTGCAGCCTCAAACATAGGAACGAGTATATTGGTTGCTGTGGTAACGGCAATCCAGATCGAGGCTTGGTTTGGGCGTTATGATGCATGAGCAGTGTCTATATGCGCTGCGCCGCGTATAGACACTCCCCCTTGCTCGGGATTGGACAGATCACCCGTCCAATCCCGAGCAAGGGGGAGTGTCTATACACAGCGCGGCGGGAAACACTACAGCTATCGGGTAGTAGCTATCGGGTAGTATCGGATGAGGCACCAGGGGCATTTGCGGGAGTACAAGTACTCCCGCAAATGCTCAGTATCGGCCCCGATACCGATACTGGTATCGGGACAACCCTAATCGGGTGTGATCAATTTTCAATGATTGGCTCCATAGTTCGTAGGGGTGTGCATCTTCACTGGCCTCACGATTCGATTCGAAAAAGATTATTATGTCTAGGGTTGTCCCGATACCGAGTATTTGCGCTAGTACTTGTACTTGCGCAAATACTCCCGATGCTTAAACAGAATACTTCCCCCTCCCCACCCCCGCCGCCGCATACCGCTGCGATAATCGCCGTGCAATACAGCGGGCATTACAAGTTTTCGTTTGTATACTTGTAATGCCCGCCACGCCATCTATAGACACTCCCCTTCTCTGGATTGGACGAATCTGTCCAATCGCGAGCAAGGGGTAGTGTCTATGCACGGATCTGTGTGTATAGACACTCCCCCTTGCTCGCGATTGGACGGATCCATCCAATCCAGAGAAGGGGGAGTGTCTATAGATGGCGTGGCTTGTAATGCCCGCTGTATTTTACACAGGGATTAACCCGCAGAATCTGACACTGCACTGGCAGCAGCAGCGGCGGTGCCAGGTATGAGGGGCATGGCTGCAATGTGTGGGGGTCATGACATGGCTGCAATGTGTGGGGGACAGGACGTGGCTGCAATGTGTGGGGGACAGGACGTGGCTGCAATGTGTGGGGGACAGGACGTGGCTGCAATATGTGGGGGACAGGACGTGGCTGCAATATGTGGGGGACAGGACGTGGCTGCAATATGTGGGGGACAGGACGTGGCTGCAATATGTGGGGGACAGGACGTGGCTGCAATATGTGGGGGACAGGACGTGGCTGCAATATGTGGGGGACAGGACGTGGCTGCAATATGTGGGGGACAGGACGTGGCTGCAATATGTGGGGGACAGGACGTGGCTGCAATATGTGGGGGACAGGACGTGGCTGCAATATGTGGGGGACAGGACGTGGCTGCAATATGTGGGGGACAGGACGTGGCTGCAATATGTGGGGGACAGGACGTGGCTGCAATATGTGGGGGACAGGACGTGGCTGCAATATGTGGGGGACAGGACGTGGCTGCAATATGTGGGGGACAGGACGTGGCTGCAATATGTGGGGGACAGGACGTGGCTGCAATATGTGGGGGACAGGACGTGGCTGCAATATGTGGGGGACAGGACGTGGCTGCAATATGTGGGGGACAGGACGTGGCTGCAATATGTGGGGGACAGGACGTGGCTGCAATATGTGGGGGACAGGACGTGGCTGCAATATGTGGGGGACAGGACGTGGCTGCAATATGTGGGGGACACATTAAAAAAAGTATCGGTATTCGGTATCGGCGAGTACATGAAAAAAAGTATCCGTACTCGGTCCTAAAAAAGAGGCATCGGGACAACCCTAATTATGTCAACAATTCAATTTGATTACATATTACATAGTTACATAGTTAGTTAGTCAGGTTGAAAAAAGACACAAGTCCATCCAGTTCAACCATAAAAAAAAATAAACAAACAAAATAAAACACAGTACATCCCATACACCCAACTCCATACCCACAGTTGATCCAGAGGACGGCAAAAAACCCCAGCAGAGCATGATCCAATTTGCTACCGGAGGGGAAAAAAATTCCTTCCTGATCCCCCGAGAGGCAATCGGATTTACCCCGGATCAACTTTACCTACAAAACTCAGTTATATTATGTGCATTTAGGAAAGAATCCAGGCCCTTCTTAAAGGGGTCTTCCAGCCAAAAATGGTGTTTATTAAAAGTCAGCATCTACAAAAAGTGTAGCTGCTGGCTTTTAATAAACACTCACTTACCTGCTCCTCCGTTCCAGCGACGCGCCGACCGGGGCTCCGCTCCTCTTCCCCCCCCCCCCCCCTCCCCGGCCGGCGTCTCCATCCCGACTATGAGCACCCAGCCATGACAGCCTTCGGCTTCACGGCCGGAAACCCACTGCGCATGCGCGCGGCTCGCCGCTGATTGGACAGGCGATCGCATGGGACCTGTCAGTGTCCCATGCGAACGCCTACAGGGAGGGGCTGGTGTAGGCGATTAAGCTAAATTGCCTTACAAGCCCCTCGGCGGAAGCAGGAAGTGGGACAGGAAGTCCCACTCCTCCTGAAGCTCCCACTCCCCCCCCCCCCCCCAAAACAATTACATGCCAAATGTGGCATGTAAGGGGGTATGGAGTGGGATAAGCGGAAGTGTCATTTTTGGGTGGAACTCCGCTTTAAAGCAATCTACTGAGCCGGCCAGAACCACCTCTGGAGGGAGCCTGTTCCACATTTTCACAGCTCTTACTGTGAAGAAACCTTTCCGTATTTGGAGGTGAAATCTCTTTTCCTCCAGACGTAAAGAGTGCCCCCTTGTCCTCAATGTTGACCGTAAAGTGAATAACTCAACACCAAGTTCACTATATGGACCTCCTTATATATTTGTACATGTTGATCATATCCCCCCTTAATCTCCTATTCTCAAGAGTGAATAAAATCAATTCCTCTAATCTTTCCTCATAGCTGAGCTCCTCCATGCCTCTTATCAGTTTAGTTGCCCTTCTCTGCACTTTCTCCAGTTCTCCGATATCCTTTTTGAGAACTGGTGCCCAAAACTGGACTGCATATTCCAGATGAGGTCTTACTAATGATTTGTACAGGGGCAAAATTATGGAGTCCATACCTCTCTTAATACAAGAAAGGACTTTGCTTGCTTTGGAAACCGCAGCTTGGCATTGCATGCCATTATTGAGCTTATGATCAACTAAAACCCCCAGATCCTTCTCCACTACAGATCCCCCCAGTTGTACTTCCCCTAGCATGTATGATGCATGCATATTCTTAGCCCCCAAGTGCATAACTTTACATTTATCAACATTAAACCTCATCTGCCACTTAGTCGCCCAATTAGACAGAGCATTGAGGTCGTCTTGTAAATTGGAGACATCCTGCAAGGACGTTATTCCACTGCATAGCTTGGTGTCATCTGCAAAGACAGAAATGTTACTTTGGATCTCAGACCCAATATCATTTATAAATATATTGAAATGTAACGGATCTAACACCGAACCTTGGGGTACACCACTGATAACCTTGGACCATTCAGAGTATGAATCATTAACCACAACTCTTTGAATTCTGTCTTTCAGCCAGTTTTCTATCCATTTACAAACTGATATATCCTGTAGACCTTACCTTACACATGAGCCGTGTGTGGGGAACTGTATCAAACGCTTTTGCAAAATCCAAGTATACCACATCCACTGCCAAGCCTCTGTCCAGGGTTTTACTTACCTCTTCATAAAAGGAAATCAGGTTTGTCTGACAACTTCTGTCTTTCATGAATCCATGCTGTCTGCCGCTTAAATAGTTTGTTTCCAGCAAGAACTCATCCATGCGGTCTTTTATTAAACGTTCCAGTATCTTCCCAACTATAGAAATTAAACTAACAGGTCTATAGTTACTTGGTAAAGACTTTGTTACCTTTTTAAATATAGGCACTACATTGGCTCTACGCCAATCCAGTGGTACTATTCCTGTCATTGAGTCCCTAAATATTAGATACAGTGGCTTTGAAATTTCAGAGCTCAATTCTTTTAGGATCCGTGGGTGGATGCCATCTGGTCCAGGTGCTTTATCCACCTTTGTTCTGTCTAAATATTTCTGGACCATATCACTTTTGAGCCATTGTGGATTTGGCCTGTGTCACTCCCACCCCCATTATCGACATGATCTCCCCCATGCTCCATTGTATACACAGAGCTGAAGAAAGCATTTAATAAATTTGCCTTCTCTATGTCCTCAGTCACCCACTCTAGATTATTTTGTAAAGGGCCTACATGCTCAGACTTTACCTTTTTACTATTAAAATATTTAAAGAATATTTGGGGGTTTGTCCTACTATCTTTTGCAATCTGTCGTTCATTTTAAATTTTTGCATCCTTGATTTCCTTTTTACATATTCTATTATATTCTTTGTAACATTTAAACGACACTAGTGTTCCTTCATTTTTTAAAAGCTGATTAGATTCCGCGATGCATCACGATTACAGCGACTGCGGACATGGTACTTGTATAGTATGGTGTTTGTATATGCCACGCTAATGTGACTGACTGCCCGGCTCACTGCTCTCCACCCTGCTCTTACGTCTTTCCTGACGTCAGCCCCTCCCACTTTTCTACTGATCTTATAGTCGGTGGGTGGCGCTCACGCCAGGAGAGACATGAGATATAAGAGGAGAGAGGCGGTCCGGGCAGTCACATGAGCGCGCCATGTACAAACACTGAGAAACAAGGTAAAATCTGAACGGAGGGGTGGACTAGGGGTGGGGTTAAACATCGATTTTCATGGTCGCATGCATCGCCACATCGGGGACACCCGAATCGCGATTCAGCAATTTTAATCTGACACCCTTAATAGCTTGTAGACTGACTTTCACAAAGACCAAATATTATACAGTGATTTGGGTTATTTTTTAGCAAAGATATGCAGTATAACTTTTGGTATGAAGAAATCCTTTTTATTTTATTTTTTTTATTCTTTGAAAAATGGAAACAAACTTCTTGAAACTAGTAGAGGTGGAGCCTGGCGGTGGACTACTACTACTGAGTGAGGCTGTCATGTAATTTTCTCAAGTCGTCTTCCAGGACAGCCTCTGAGACCTTGGGCTCCTCCCTCCGGGACAGGAAACACACACCCCCAATCTTTAAAGTCCTGCCTTCAGGCCTCCTTCTTCAGTTATTTTGTGTTTCCCACCGGAAGGGAAGGAGCATGCATAGGAACAGAGGCTGCCTGGATGACACCCTAGACGGTTTCTTTCCCTGATCTGAGCACCCCCCTGTCCTATTGGGAAGGGAGGGCTTCTGCTCCCCGGATGCTGCCATCAAGCTCATAGGAGCCGGACCTCCGTTGACGGCAGTCCCAGCTCCCCTCTGCACGGTACCTTAAGCCTGGGGATTTCTCCGGGGCGAGAGACGCCATTCGGGTCCTTCATTCGGCGGGGAGCCGTGCGGGGCGTGGCGGCGGTGAGAGACGCTGGCCACGAGCGGTCGCACTTCCGCATTGAGGGGCGGTCTTGCTTTCCAAAGGCAGGAAGTGACACGCACTTCCGGCGGAACGGCGTCATCGGAGGGCGCCGTGGAGACAGTTCCGGTCTTCAGTTTAAACGGCACAGCGCGGGGAGATCAGACACCGGAGCCAGGTTCAGAGCTCGGCGAGGCCGTTAGCAGAACCAACGGCATGGAGGAGGCGACACAGGCTTCAGACGCCAGTGCGACAGGCTCCGGGGCCTCCCAGGTAAGGGGCGAGGGCAGGCCTTTCTTACCAGGGGGGGCTAGTTACCCGTTTTTGTAGTGGGGTACAGTATGTCCCTCCCGGGGTGGAGAGCTTCTGGAGAGGGTTGGGGCACTTCCTCTACTGAGCCAGCACAGCGGTGTGTGTGGGTGGTCAGTGGGTCTTACTATTAAATGTCTGTTTTTTTGGTCCTTGTTTTTTCTGTTAGGTTAAAACCCAGGAAAGGACTCAGACGCCCAAGAGGAAGTGTGCCGTGTGCGGGACAAAATTGAGTTTAAATTGGAAAAAAATATTATGTCCTGAGTGTGTCAGTAATCTTGTAAAAGATAAAACCCATGTCAGAATGTCAAAAACTTTTTTCTACGGTTAAGACCGAGCTGTCTTCTACTTTCCAGTCCTTTAGGGGAATGATGGATAGGCTCCAGGGACCCCTCCCCCTTACCAGGGCAGATAGTGCTCCCTCACTGTCAGAAGCCGTAGAGACGGAGGCAGTACGGGATAGGGAAGATCGTAGTTTTCCCGGCTCAGGGTCCCCTTCTCAGTTGGACTCAGAATCAGGCTCTGACATGGAAGAATCCTCCAGGGGGGCTAGATATAAGTTGTCCTTGGAGGACGTGGGTGATGTGTTAAAAGCCATCTATGACACACTGGAAATCGGGGAGGAACCAGTAGTGCTTTCTAAACACGATCAGATGTATCAGGGTGGTGTGCAGAAGGCCAGGGTATTCCCCGTACACAAGTCTTTGATAGATACTATCTTGCTGGAGTGGGAACAACCAGAAAAGCGGCCATTTTTTTCAGGTAGTCTTAAAAGGAGGTTTCCTTTTGAGACTAGTGAGGAGCATCCTTGGAATAAAGTTCCAAGGTTGGATGCTCCTTTAGCTAGACTGTCTAAAAAGACAGACTTAGCATTTGACGACATGGGGTCATTAAGAGATCCCATGGATAAGAGAGGAGATGTGTTACTTAAGAGAGCATGGGACACTGCCTCCATAAGTTTAAAGCCAGCCTTAGCAGCCACTTGTGTGGCTAGAAACCTCGAATGCTGGCTAACTCAACTTCAGTCTCATATTTCTGCCGGTACCTCTAGGCAGCAGATCCTGAGATCCTTTCCACTTCTTTTCAAGGCCGTGGGTTTTTTGGCCGACGCCTCTTCTGAGTCTGTCAGGCTAGCAGCTAGGTCAGCGGCATTGGTCAATGAGGCCAGAAGGGCGGTATGGCTTAAGACTTGGTCGGGAGACGCAGCCTCTAAGCTCAGGCTATGTGGACTCCCTTTTTCGGGTGATCATCTTTTTGGTTCTGGCCTCCAGGAGGCGTTGGAAAGATCACAGGAAAGGAAGAAGTCCTTTCCAGAAAAGAAAAAGAAGCCTGAAACAAAGCGTTTTTTTCGGGGCTTCAGGCAGCAAAACGAAAAAGACGTTCGTCCCAAGAAGCACTGGGCAGGCCATAAGGGACGGGGTACAGGAGGAATTTTATTCAATCCTCCTCAGCCCCCCTCTAAGACCCAGGGACGTCTTGATCCCTGTGGGAGGAAGACTGGGGGGCTTCCTACCACAGTGGAAAGAAGCCACAAAAAGTCAGTTCGTGTTAGACATAGTGGAGAACGGTTACAGGCTCGAGTTCACTACTCTTCCCCCGTCAATGTTTTTGGTTACCCAGCTTCCCAGAGACCGAGAGAAGGCGGAAGCTCTGGGATTGCTTTTTAGGGGAACTGTTGGACCAGAGGGTCTTAACACCAGTGCCCAAGGAAGAGGAAGGCTTAGGGGTGTACTCGCATGTTTTCGTTGTGAAAAAACCCTCGGGAAAATTCCGGCTTATCCTAAACCTTCGTCCCCTAAACAGGTACGTAAAGTACAAACGTTTCAGGATGGAATCCATCTATTCGGTGACCAACTTTCTGTTCCAGGGTTGCTTTATGGCAGCGATGGATCTCAGAGATGCGTATCTGCACATACCGATACATGCTCAGTTTCAAAGATTCCTGAGACTTGCGGTAAAAAGGGGTCCATCGATGACACATTTTCAATTCGGGGCCCTTCCGTTTGGCCTGTCTTCCTCCCCCAGAGTATTTACCAAGGTCTTGGCGGAGGCCTTGGCCCCACTGAGAATAAGGGGTGTTCTGGTGATTCCCTATCTGGACGACCTCCTGTTCATCGCTCCCACCAAGCAACAGCTAGGGGAAGGCCTCCAGGAAGCTCAGGCCTTCCTTCAGTCCCTGGGTTGGCTAATCAATCGGGAAAAATCCCAGTTATCCCCCTCTCAGGAAGTGGTGTATCTGGGGTACAGGATCTCCTCCGTAGAGAGAAAGATTTTCCTTCCTGGGGAGAAGATCCTAAAAGTACAGCAAGCAGTGGCCCGACTTCAGACCAATCTGACAGTTCGGGTCAGGGAAGTCATGAGGGTTCTCGGGCTTATGTCGAGCTGCTTCCCGGCAGTCCCATGGGCAAGGCACCATCAGCGGCGTTTACAGAACCATATGCTGAGGCACTGGGACGGGGCAAGGGAAAGTCTGGATCTGCCCTTGTCCATCCCAGTCAGCGTGAGAAGAACGCTATGGTGGTGGCGGTGTCAGGCGAGCCTGGAAAAAGGTCTGCCTTGGATAGTACCTGCTACCTTGATTATAACTACGGACGCCAGCGTATCAGGTTGGGGGGCCCACTTAGAAGGGGAGTTGGCCCAGGGGTCCTGGTCCATAGTGGAAGCCCGTCAGTTTTCCAACCAGAGGGAGCTCCGGGCGGTTCTAAGGGCCCTAGAAGCCTTTCACCTACGGGTATTAGGTCGCCATCTCCAAATAAGGTCGGACAACGCGACAACTGTGGCTTATATAAACAAGCAGGGAGGTACAAAGAGTCCGCCTCTTCAGGCCATATCAGACAGTCTGTTCGCATGGGCCGAAAGAAACCTAGCCTCAGTGTCCGCAGTCCACCTAAAGGGAACCCTAAACACCCTAGCCGACTTTCTCAGCCGGCAAGTGGTGAGCCAAGACGAGTGGTCACTCAATGGGGAGGTATTCAGGAAGATCTCGGCACAGTGGGGAGTACCGTAAGTGGATCTTTTTGCTTCGAGGAAGAACAGGAAGACAACAGCGTTCTTCTCCGTCCACCCTCAGGATCAGGCCCTGGGGATAGACGCCTTTTCCCATCCTTGGCATTTCAGCCTGGCATATGCCTTTCCCCCGATCAGGCTAATACCCAGGGTTCTTCAGAAATTTCTCTCGGAACCCACAGATTTGATTATGATAGCACCATATTGGCCAAAGAGGCCGTGGTTTACCAACCTGAGGAAACTAGCCATATACCCACCGTGGGTCCTTCCGAACAGGGAGGACTTGATTTCCTTGGGACCAGTCCGGCACCCACAGGTAGAGAGCTTAAATCTCACAGCGTGGTATCTGAGGAACTGCTGCTCAGAGCGCACGGATTCTCAGATAAGGTAATAGAAACCTTGCTGAAATGTCGCAAGCCGGTAACACGGGCCATTTACGCTAAGGTCTGGAAAAGGTTCAGCTCCTGGCTAGCAGAACGGAATCAGGACCAGGCAGACATACCAATGATACTGGAGTTTCTGCAGGCAGGGGTAGACTTGGGACTGTCAGTCAGCACCCTCAAGGTTCAGACATCCGCCTTAACCTTGTTTCTGGAGACCCCGCTCCAGCAAAATCGGTTTATCAGAAACTTTTTTAAGGCCCTGGCTAGGTCCAAACCCGTTTAAAGTTAAAGCCTGTCCCTCTTGGGACTTGTCTCTGGTTCTAAGGGCCCTGAGAAAACAACCCTTTGAACCCCTGGAGCAATCTTCCTTGAAAGATATAGTTCTAAAAACAGTTTTTTTGATGGCGATCACTTCGGCCAGGAGAGTCAGTGATTTACAAGCCCTATCCATTAGGGAACCTTTTTTGTTAGTTTTGGAGGATAGAGTTATCCTGAAAACTGATCCTAGCTTTCTACCGAAGGTATCTTCTTTGTTTCATAGGGCGCAGGACATTGTCCTTCCGACCTTTCAGTCCCCTTCAGAGGGTGATGAAGGGGGGTCTTTTTCTTTAGACGTTAGGAGAAGTCTTCTGATTTTATTTAGGGGCCACCAAAGAGTTTAGGTGCTCCGATTCACTTTTTGTTAATTTTGCGGGTGTCCGTAAAGGTCACAAGGCATCGAAATCATCTATTGCAAGATGGCTGAGGATGGCTATTTGCCAAGCATACCAATTGGAAGGCAAACAACCACCTGTGGTAAAAGCACACTCTACACGCGCAGTGGCAACATCCTGGGCAGAGAAGGCCGGAGCCTCCCCGGAGGAAATCTGTAAGGCGGCAACATGGTCTTCGTTCTCCACGTTTGCAAAGCATTATCGCTTGGACCTGCTCTCTCGCAGAGAACAAACCTTTGGAAGGACAGTTCTCCAGGCAGTAACCCAACCCTAAAAAAAAAAAAAAAAAAAAAAGGGGCGTAAGTGTTTCTTGCTTATCTCAGAGGCTGTCCTGGAAGACGACTTGAGAAAGATGGAGTTAGGCTTACCGGTAACTCTGTTTCTAGGAGTCTTCCAGGACAGCCGGAATTTTTTTCTTTGTTTTTCCCACCCGGTATTGATACAGGTACGGGGACTGTGGAACTAACGATGTCAGAGTATTTTTATGTCTTTCAGGGTCTTCCGGTGTTCTCAAATAACTGGAGAAGGAGGCCTGAAGGCAGGACTTTAAAGATTGGGGGTGTGTGTTTCCTGTCCCGGAGGGAGGAGCCCAAGGTCTCAGAGGCTGTCCTGGAAGACTCCTAGAAACAGAGTTACCGGTAAGCCTAACTCCATCTTTTTAATGCTTGTAAAATTTCATCAAGTGGTTTCATTTTTAACACCTCGGATACTGCACTATAGGAGGCACTTTCTCTTGTTTTTTTTTTCACGTGTTGCTGAACTTACCAGTAGTCATTGTGGTTTTAAAGTTTAAAGCAGCATAGTGGAAGGAGTACCTACCTGCTTTTAAATATTTTCATCCTTTGAGCCACCAAGGGTCTCTGATCCCTGGGAGGGGAATGTTTGCACAGGGAGCAGGGCGTGTTTCACCCTTTTCAGGGTCGTTTAACCACGTAAGGACCGCCTCCTGCACATATACATCGGCAGACTAGCACGGCTGGGCACGTCCTGTGCTAGTACCCAGTCGCCGGCGCGCACTCGTGACACGGTCCCAAGCTCCGGGACTCGCGGACCCGATCGCCGCTGGAGTCCCTCGATCAGTCCCCGGAGCTGAAGAACGGGCAGCACCCCCTTGTGGTTAACTCCCAAACTGCACTGTCCTTTTAACAATAAACAATGCATTTTAAATGCATTTTTTGCTGTGAAAATGACAATGGTCCCAAAAATGTATCCGAAATGTCCGACATAACGTCGCACTCACGAAAAAAATCGCTGTTATTAGTAGTAAAAAAAAAAAATAGTAATTAGTAAAAAAAAGTAGTTAAAAAATTAAAATGCAATAAAACTATCCCCTATTTTGTTAACGTTATAAATTTAGCGCTAACCAACCGATAAACGCTTATTGCGTTTTTTTTAGGTAGAAGAATATTTTTTTTTTTTATATATATTTTTTGGGGGATATTTATTCTAGCAAAAGTAAAAAATATTGCATTTTTTTTTCAAAATTGTCTCTCTATTTTTGTTTATAGCGCAAAAAATAAAAACGGCAGAGGTGATCAAATACCACCAAAAGAAAGCTCTATTTGTGGGAAAAAAAAGACCCGAATTTTATATGGGAGCCACGTCGCACAACCGTGCAATTGTCTGTTAAAGCCACACAGTGCCGAATCGCAAAACCTGGCCGGGTCCTTTAGCTGCCTAAATGTCCGGGTCTTAAGTGGTTAAAGGAGCTATTGGGCGCATAGAGTTATTTCTATTTTATCACATATATTTTTTTTTTTTTTTGCATATTTATTTATTTTATGTTGCTTTTAGGGTGTCATTTCCTCCTCTCTACAGCATGTGTATTTTTGAACGAGTCAAAAATGAGGAATATCACATTTATTTACATAACAGACACAAATATGCAAATAGATGTTTTAAAATACAGTGGAACCTCGGATTGCGAGTAACACGGTTAACGAGCGTTTCACAATACGAGCACTGTATTTAAAAAACAAATCCTAACTCCGTTTGCAAGAGTTGTCTCACAAAACGAGCAGGATTCAGGCCAAAGCAGCCTGAGGTGGGGGGCGCCTGAGCCGAACAGCGTCATTCAGAAAGGCCCCAGTACAAACCTTGGGAACGGAGTCTTTCCGAGGTTTGCCGAGGTGTCCTCGGGCCTTTCCGGACGTTTTCGAGGCTCTCTGGCGCCTGCGGTATTGCATGTAATTGAAGTCAATATGGAACAAATTATTTTCGTTTTAATTGACTTCAATGGAGAAACTCGCTTGTGATATGCGAGTACTTTGGATTACGAGCATTATCCTGGAACGGATTATGCTCGGAAACCGAGGTTCCACTGGACTTCTAAAAATATACACATTTCAGGGGAAAATGTGCAGATTGCTTGATTTTCGAGATGAGCTACTTTTTATAAAAAAAAAAAAATCCTGCAGATTTTGTGTATTACTTATGAGGTTCATGTTCATGCAGATTTCCTGTTAAAATTGTTTCTTTTAGCTTACCAGTCATGTTATCCCTTGCAGTGAATCAGAGTCATCATCTTCCTCCTCGTCATCTTCATCATCCTCCTCAACTTCCCTGCTTTCAATGCTTAGAGCTGTCGAGGAAGAACCACTGGAAAACAGTGACATACCTGTAAAAACCAAAGATGAACTTCTGTTACAGGTGGGCAGCACTTTTTTTGCACTGTATACAGAGAATGCTGTGTATTTATTTATTTTTATACATTTGATGTTCATAGCTAATTTACATGCTTTTTTATAGCTCTTTCTTCCTCATTGCCTTCAGCTTGAAATGTCTTTTTGTTGCCTAGTAAATGATCTTTAAGTTAGATGAGTTCATTCCTTGCTCACTTTTTTGTGTGTCGGTTGCCTAAAATAGAAGTTGCAAAGTAGAAAATGATCATGCTTTAGGCTAAAAAACAGAACAAGATAGATTTAAATGAATGCACCTTAGAAATTGTTTACTTGTACCTCCTTCAGAAATAAACTTGGATCCTGTCGCCTTGCCAGTTCAAGGGCAAAGTGACGAGGTCTTGTAAAAGCAATCCAGGAGCTAGTTGGACACTAGGATTGCTTTTACAAGTGAGTCGACCATCGGCTCTAAAAACAATACCACTTGTGCTCCAGTGACCTACTCCACCACCTTATACTCACCTTCACATTGCTCTGCTCTCCCTTACCTCCCTCTTCTGTCACAGCTACTGGAACATTCATTACCTCCGGTTAATGCGGGAACTTGTACCATCATCCCATAATGAAATTCTCAAGGCCTAACGACTGTTTTTATATTGAAGTGGGTAACCTCATTGCAAGCTTTGAAACCTGTATTTTTGCCTGCTGTGAGATGGGGAGGCATGAAAAAGGAGTACTGTAAAGGAGAAGATCAGTGTGCCGGAGGGTGGAACCTGTCAAGAGTGAAACGTGGAGGCTTCCGTTGCTGAAAAAGCTGGTTGCCTGTCTTGGATCAGGACTCTAGCTTTGCATGTTAAGGGTACTTGTAGCAGCCAGACCAGGTTAACTGAACATCCATCCTCAATGCTTCTTTTTTATTTTTTTTCGTTCCAAAACTCATCTGCCTAGAAATGACTATAAATGACCCCGTGTACATTCACTGATAAGATAACATTGAGAGTTCTGGAGGTAGCTGGAAAAAAAAATACGCCCCAACTGTTCCTAAACATCCGTTTACCAGCAGCAGTGTACATGAGGCCTAATATCCTCAAATTAACAAAAAAGTCCATATACAAAAATTAACAAAGTGAATCCACCAACTGTGATATTCTTAGTGTCTTCCAGCTCCTTTAACCACTTGACCACTGGGCACTTAAACACCCTTAATAACCAGACCAATTTTCAGCTTTCGGTGCTCTCACATTTTGAATGACAATAACTCAGTCATACAACACTATAACCAAATGAAATTTTTGTCCTTTTTTTCCCACAAATAGAGCTTTCTTTTGGCGGTGTTTCATCACCTCTGCGGTTTTATTTTTTTTGCTATAAATGAAAAAAGAACAAATTTTGCAAAAAATAATATTTTTCTTCATTTCTATTATAAAATTTTGCAAAAAAGTAATTTTTCTTCATAAATTTGGCCTAAAATGTATACTGCTCATATCTTTGGTAAAAAAAATAAAAAATGTTGGATATTATTTATCTGGGTGAAAGTTATGGGGTCTCAGCTATGTACCAAATCCTGAAAATTGATCAATTTTTCACACCTGAAGTACTGACAGCCTCTCTCATTTTTGAGACCCTAACATGCCAGAAAAGTACAAATACCCCCCAAAACTTTTTGGAAAGAAGACATCAAGGTATTTAGAAAGAGGCCTGGTGAGTTTTTTAAAGTTGTAATTTTTTCCCACAATTCTTTGCAAAATCAAGATTTTTTTTTTTTTTCTCAAATTTTAATTATAGGTTATTTTTCACCCAGCTTGCATACCACAAATTACACCCCAAAACACATTCATTCCTCCCGAGTATGGCGATACCCCATGTGTGAGACTTTTACACAGTGCGGCCACATACAGAGGCCAACATGCAGGGAGCACCCAGGCCAATTCTGACATTTCTCTCCTACAGTAAAAATCATCATTTATTTGCTAGAAAAATACATAAAACCCAAAACAGATATAAAGATACCTCACATGTGGTTTGAACACCGTTTTTATATGTGGGCGGGACTTGCGTATGCGTTCGCTTCTGCATGCGAGCTCGCGGGGAAGGGGCTGCTGTATGCCAATATTGCCCAGAGTATTGCCCAGAGTATTGCCCAGGGTATTGCCCAGGGTATTGCCCAGGGTATTGCCCAGGGTATTGCCCAGGGTATTGCCCAGGGTATTCCAGGGTATTGCCCAGGGTATTGCCCAGGGTATTGCCCAGGGTATTGCCCAGGGTATTGCCCAGGGTATTGCCCAGGTGAGTATGCAGAGTATGCCAGGTGAGTATTGCAATATGTCAGCAGGGATGGCTGAGGAGGGAGGGATGGATGGATCTGTGACTACATTTGTCACAATCCAGCCCGCAGCACTGGCGCTGCCATCCGCTCCCTCCCCTCTCCTCTCCACTGTACCGATCGGTACAGAGAAGGAGGGAGGCACGGCGTCATCACATGACGCCGGTCTGTTTAATCTGATCGCGCCGTCATTGACGGCGCGATCCGTGGTAAACCGCCGCTATCAGCGGCGATTTACCGGATCCGTGATGCGCCGGGTCCTCTGACCCGGCGGTCACGGATGTTCGTGTGCGCGCCTCAGGAGGCGCGCGGGAGCGCGATTCTGACAGGCCGTTAATTAACGGCCAGTTAGAATACAGCAACCGCCCTAGAGCCGTACTTTCGGCATAGGGCGGTTGCAAAGTGGTTAAATACTTTTGTGTTGTGCATGTAGCCACCTTGTGCTTTTATTAAATGCCCACCTCAGTTTTGACCCCCAATGTGTAATCAAGGTCAAACAAGCTCTTTTGTCCCTCCTTGGGCTATCTGATCCACTGCTCCACTGATGGCTCCTTTCCTCCTCAAGTAAGCACCACACTCATAGGTAGGTTACATGCAAAAAACGAATGGGACCAATAGTGCTGAAGCTCCAGCTTAATGGTGTTAACTGTGTTAAGCCTCGTCCGGCGCTTCTCTATTCAAAATCAATGGTTCCCTATGGGAGCTCATTGATTTGAATAGAGGTCGCACCAGAAGTCGGATCAAGATGATCCGACTTGCGGAGCGGCTTGTGTGCGGAAAATTTTGAAGGTTAACCCCTACGAAAATTAAAAAAAAAAAAAAATACGTGAGGTTCCCCCCAGGATGATACCAAGCCCTTTGGTCTGGTATGGATCTTAAGGGGAATCCCCCACATCGAAAGAAAAAACGGTCTGGGGGTTCCCCCAGGAATCCATACCAGACCCTTATCCGAGCATGCAGCCTGGCAGGTCATGAATGGGGGCGAGCGAGCCACATGCCCTCACCATGGGGGGAGGGTTGGTACTTTGCCCCCAAAGCACCTTGCCCCCATGTTGATGGGCACAAGGGCCTTTTCCCGACAACCCTGGCCATTGGTTGTCGGGGGCTTATCGGAATCCGGGAGCCCCCTTAAGTAAGGGTGCCCAAGATCCCGGCCCCCCCTATGTGAATGAGTATGGGGTACATCGTACCCCTACTCATTCACCTGGTGATAGAAAAATGTCAATAAAATAGCACTACACAGGTTTTTAAAGTAGTTTTATAAGGCAGCTCCGGGGGTCTTCTTCCGACTTCGGGGGTCTTCTGCTGGGCACCACCGCTGTCTTCTTTCAGCTCTTTTGCCAGCGGCAGCCTGGTCTTCTCCCTTCTTTGGGGGGGTCTTCTCCCTTCTTTGGGGGGGTCTTCTCCCTTCTTTGGGGGGGTCTTCTCCCTTCTTTGGGGGGGTCTTCTCCCTTCTTTGGGGGGGTCTTCTCCCTTCTTCGGGGGGTCTTCTCCCTTCTTTGGGGGGGTCTTCTCCCTTCTTTGGGGGGTCTTCTCCCTTCTTCGGGGGGTCTTCTCCCGACTTCTTTGCCCTCTTCTCAGGTTCTTTTTCTCTTCTGCCATGCACTACCACTGTCTTCTTTCAGCTCTTTCACCAGCGGGGGCCCGGTCTTCTGCGTTGCCTTCTCCTCTTCAATGTTGCCACGACGCTCCCTCCCGCTGTAATGCCGGGTGTGCGGTGCGCGATGATTTATATAGGCCTCTTATGTCACAGTCCCAGCATGCTCCAGGTGGTGACAACATAACCCCGCCCCCTTATATCGTCACCACCTGAAGCATGCTGGGACTGTGACGTCATAAGAGGCCTATATAAATCTTTGTGCATCGCACACCCGGCATTACAGCGGGAGGGAGCGTCATGGCAACATCAAAGAGAAGAAGGCGACGCAGAAGACCGGGCCCCCGCTGGTAAGAGAGCTGAAAGAAGACCGTGGTGGTGCCCGGCAGAAGACCCCCGGAGCTGCCTAATAAACTAAATTTTTTTTCATTTTTCTACCACCAGGTGAATGGGAAGGGGTACGATGTACCCCATACTCATTCACATAGGGTGGGGGGCCGGGATCTGGCAGCACCCTTTTTAAAGGGGGCTCCCGGATTACGATAAGCCCCCTGCCCGTAGACCCCGACAACCAACAGCCAGGGTTGTCAGGAAGAGGCCCTTGTCCCCATCAACATGGGGGCAAGGTGCTTTGGGGTGGGGGGGCGCAGTGCCTCCCCTGCCCCAAAGCACCAACCCCCCCATGTTGAGGGCATGTGGCCTGGTATGGTGTAGGAGGGGGGGACGCTTACCCTCCTTCCTGACCTGCCAGGCTGCGTGCTCGGATAAGAGTCTAGTATGGATCCTGGGGGGGGAACACCCATGCCGTTTTTTTTTCGGTGTGGGATTCCCCTTAAGATCATGTCATCCTGGGGGGGGGGGTTCCCCTGGTTCCCCTTCAAGATTCTCTGCACACAAGCCGACCCGCAAGTCGGATCATCTTGATCCGACTTCTGGTGTGACCTCTATTCAAATCAATGGGCTTCCATAGGGAACCATTCATTTTAAATAGAGATAGAAAAACGCGGCTGAAAACTAGCACGGCAAAACGTGCATTGAGTTCAAAACGCAGATTTTTTCCTGGCGTCTGTACTAGCTTTACAGCCCGTTTTTAAAAACGTCCATGCACATGATGCCTAAACCACATAACGAAGACCAAGTAGCTATCAAAACAGAATACAGTAAAAATTTTAAGAAGCACCAGTTGGGGTTGGGTTATTTTAAAATAACTAAACTCTGGGCTTCACTGTTTTGGGGTTTAGAAAAAGAAAAAAAAATAGAATTGACAATCGCGACTCTGCCTAGGGAAATGCCTCCACCCATCTGAAGGAACGTCAGAAATCCACAGCTCAGATGAGATAAACAATCTACGGTACAGCTATACTCAGTCATTCACAAAACCAGGATTTATGGAATTGCAGGGACTAGGATGCAATATTTTGTGTTTTCCCAAGAGGCTTGTGGGAGACACAGCAGACATTCGCATTGTTTGATCCAATGGGATTTATTATAACTTTTTTGGCATTTGTGCGAAATGTTGTGTGGCAGAAATTCAAAGATGTTCAGCACCATTCCTAAGGAGTATGGTGGTGCTAGCCCCATAATGTAAGAATAACTCATCTTTTAGGGGCTTATTTTGAAAAAAAAAAAAACACATTCCGGATGGGTGTGCTTGTACTGTAGTAGGAACTAAAAATGTACAAAGGTATCTGAGAGATTCCTTCTGAAAATGCTAGTTGCTTGGCTGCTTCTGAGCTTTCTCCTTTTTTTGACTAACTCAAAACAAGCATACATCTAGTGAAGTTGCAGGAACTCCTGATCATTAGGACAATGAAAGTCTGTGCCCTTCCTTCCTTCCTTTTTTCCTCCCTTCCTTCCTTCCTTCCTTCCTTCCTTCCTTCCTTCCTTCCTTCCAACCTAAAAGAGAGGACGTTGACATTTTAGTGGGGGGAGGAGAGGACGTTGACATTTTAGTGGGGGGAGGAGAGGACGTTGACATTTTAGTGGGGGGAGGAAGAGGACGTTGACATTTTAGTGGGGGGAGGAAGAGGACGTTGACATTTTAGTGGGGGGAGGAAGAGGACGTTGACATTTTAGTGGGGGGAGGAAGAGGACGTTGACATTTTAGTGGGGGGAGGAAGAGGACGTTGACATTTTAGTGGGGGGAGGAAGAGGACGTTGACATTTTAGTGGGGGGAGGAAGAGGACGTTGACATTTTAGTGGGGGGAGGAAGAGGACGTTGACATTTTAGTGGGGGGAGGAAGAGGACGTTGACATTTTAGTGGGGGGAGGAAGAGGACGTTGACATTTTAGTGGGGGGAGGAAGAGGACGTTGACATTTTAGTGGGGGGAGGAAGAGGACGTTGACATTTTAGTGGGGGGAGGAAGAGGACGTTTACATTTTAGTGGGGGGGAGAGGACGTTGACATTTTATATATGCAAAGAAAAAATATCCAATCACAAAGTGAAAGAATGGCGGACTTTGAGGCAGTGCGGAAGTATGTTAAAAGATATATTTTAATACAAAAATAAAAATAAAGAATTTTACAATTTTACAATATATAAAGAATATACTTGACATAGGTAAAATGTGACCCTATAGGTTACAAGAGTATTGGAGCAAATCCCTTGAAGTCGCCTACGCGTTTCGCCGTTGGGCTTCTTCAGGGCGAGACAGAGAGGATTTTAGGGAAGGGGAAGAATGTAATACAGTCGTGTAATCTGAAACAACATATACAGTATTAGTACATTCTAAAAACTTTAATTTAAACAAATGAAACATAGGTAGAAAAATGCAAAATTGAAATTACATAAAAAAATCGTAGAGTAAGGAAGTTGCATGCATATATATACACATATGTATAGAGTGGCTACATCACCTAGTGAAACACGATAAGTATATTCATCCACCGAATTCAGGCATCAAAGGTGCCAGGGTGTTCAAATATAGGTATTGTCATCTAAGGTGTCTTGAAGGGTCTAATAAAGGTAAAGTATATTTTTACCAAGAAGGCCATAAAGCAAACTGTAGAAGAGAGCTACATAAGTTCATACATAGGAAGAGAATTGATAAAGATAGTGTGACAGAAGTTTTCAATAAACATACCGGTGATCCATGTAGTGACGTGAATACTAACAAAGGTCCCCGAATTTCGACGCCTTAATGTTAATGTTGTTTCAGATTACACGACTGTATTACATTCTTCCCCTTCCCTAAAATCCTCTGTCTCGCCCTGAAGAAGCCCAACGGCGAAACGCGTAGGCGACTTCAAGGGATTTGCTCCAATACTCTTGTAACCTATAGGGTCACATTTTACCTATGTCAAGTATTTTCTTTATATATTGTATAATTCTTTATTTTTATTTTTGTATTAAAATATATCTTTTAACATACTTCCGCACTGCCTCAAAGTCCGCCATTCTTTCACTTTGTGATTGGATTTTTTCTTTATTTTTTCGGATTGGCAAATGCTATATACGGATGGCAAATACTATATACGGATGTGGCAAATGTGAGTGCTTTTCCTGTGTATCCTTTCCTTATGTTTTTCACCCTTCTACCATCCCCCTTCTTCCCTTTTTCTTTTTCTTTTTCCCCCTTTCCTACTTTTTTTTTTTTTTCCCCTTCCCCTTCCAAACCCCTTCCCAATTTTTTGATTCATTTTAGTGGGGGGGGGGGGAGAGGACGTTGACATTTTAGTGGGGGGGGGGAGGAGAGGACGTTGACATTTTAGTGGGGGGGGGGGGGGGGGAGAGGACGTTGACATTTTAGTGGGGGGGGGGGGAGGAGAGGACGTTGACATTTTAGTGGGGGGGGGGGGGGAGGAGAGGACGTTGACATTTTAGTGGGGGGGGGGGGGGGAGAGGACGTTGACATTTTTAGTGGGGGGGGGAGGGAGAGGACGTTGACATTTTTAGTGGGGGGGGGGGGAGAGGACATTGACATTTTAGTGGGGGGAGGAGAGGACGTTGACATTTTAGTGGGGGGGAGGAGAGGACGTTGACATTTTAGTGGGGGGGAGGAGAGGACGTTGACATTTTAGTGGGGGGGGGGAGTGTTTACATTTTAGTGTGGGGGGGGGAAGCGTCGACGTTTTAATGGGGGGGCCAGAACGTCAACGTTTTAGGGGGGGGCGAAGCGGACATTACAGTGGGGACTATATGGTGGTCATCCGAAAGATTATCCAATCCGTGACTCTGATCTGAGGAACGATCCAAACCGTGAGTTTTTTGATCCATTGCACCCCTAAGGCCTCTTTCACATGGTCCGTGTCCAGGCTCCGCTTTGCTCAGCGGGGGTCGATCCGCCAGACGGATAGAAAAAGAAATGCAAAAATTGCAGGATGATTAACTTGGGCTGTTGCATATCAAAATCCAAGGTGGGTGAAAACTTATGCCAAGCACTTCACTTATTGTCACATCTCATTAAGCGGTTATTACACTGATTTGTGCTGTACTAAAGTCAAAGCAAAACCAGTGTTGTTAGATTCTTGAATTAAAACCCCAGGCTATAGAATTAAAGTGTTTATAAAGCATCTGTTTTCTCATTGATGGAAACGCTAGCAATGTCAGAAATCATTAGACTTTGCTCCCTTCTTAAATACCTGGTAACTATGCGTTTTGACATCTTATTATGAAAAGCGACCTTCTCTTTTGCAACTTCTCCAATCAAAGTCTGCATAAAAAAAACAAAAAAAAAAAAAAACGGGTGGTGTTAAGACTTTTCTAGATTTTTTTTTTTTTTTTTCTACATCAAATGAAAATGCACAAAATGTGTTATTCCCTGAGATATCCCCATCAGTTTATGCGGATACACTGCAGTCATTTTTATACGGAATGTTTAGCTTGAAATACATAAAAAAAAAATCGTTCACAAAATACTGTGAAGACTGCTCAAATTGCAGATATTTGTGTACCTTTTTAACAGAGGAAAAATATATGTACTGTTCTCATAAGTTTATACATACCTGGCAGAATGTGTAAACTTTTAGCAGTTTTCAGCACCAACATCACAAAGCCGTTTGCATAAAATTAGCCAAATGGCACTTAAATCTCAATTTCTGAACTATTTTTTTTTTTCTCTCAAACTTTTTTAGCCTGTGCCTTTCCAAGCCTACCTATGGGTCATTCTGAATGGTGGCCCCAAAAGTCAGTGGTTCTTAAAGGGGTGGTTCCCCTAAAAATAAACTTTTAACATTGCCTGTGTCTTCTTAATAATAATTAGAATCGGCTGGTATTTTTTTTTTTAACCACCCGTACATACCATTTTCGGCATGTACGCTCACCGCCGCTTCCGGGTCTGGCAGCCGGGGACAGGCATCCGATCGACGCATACAGCGCGTCACGAGATGCCGAAAGAAGCCGAACGTTGGTGCGGCTCTATACGGCGCATGCGCACCAACGTTCGGCTTCTTTCGGCATCCCGTGACGCGCTGTATGCGTCGATCGGATGCCTGTCAATGAAGCAGGCCCTCCCATCCCCGGCCGCCAGACCCGGAAGCGGCGGTGAGCGTACATGCCGAAAATGGTATGTACGGGTGGTTAAAAAAAAAAATACCAGCCGATTCTAATTATTATTAAGAAGACACAGGCAATGTTAAAAGTTTATTTTTAGGGGAACCTCCCCTTTAAGGTGTTGGGGGGCTGCAGGTTGAAAATGTTTGATCTATGCATCCAAGCTTGGCTATACAGGGTCTACTGATCTCATGACTTTATCTGACTTGTTTCCCTGTCACAAATGGGGGGGATATATATATATATATATATATTATAAATTTCTCAGCGTGGATTCGATATTTTGTTTCCTAACCATAGAGCTGTTATAGTTATGGCTGCATATAGATATTCAAAAATTAAAGCGGATCTCCCACAGCCATACAAATTTTTTTTATTTGGTCATTCATTTCTTTGTAGCACAATTTAAATGTACTCACGAGTTAGCTGTTTTAAGTCCTCCGCTTTCCGATTCCGTCTATAATAATAATAATAACTTATATTTTTCGACTCCATTTTGCTTGTGGGTATGAGAAGCCGCGATACTTCATAGTAAGGCTCAGCAATGAATACGGGGAGCTATGACAGAAGCTCCCAGGGCACACTGTGGGTACGGGAAGTGACACACTGCCCGCAGAATACCCGCAGCTTGTGCAGACAGGAAGCGATCTCTGAAGAAAGGTACTGTACCGATTTTGAAAAAAAAAATTCCATTTTGACTTATGTGACAGGCAGCTGTATGAATGAGCTCATGTATAAAATAGGATGGAGCTCCACTTTAAGTGTTGTGTTTTTTTTTTTTTTTCTCTTTTACATAGTAACTGAATTATTCACCACACGATTGCAATATGCGATTGATTGAAACAACAATCGGCCAACGATTCATAAATGACTGAATACAATATCTTCCCCATGTAATTACTATTTAACAAAAAATTTGAATGGCTGGCATTCAAAATCGCCTTTAGAAAGTGTGACTACAAATAGGCTTTTACTGGCACATCAAAATAGGAACCTATCCTGTCCAAATATATTGTGAGTTTTGCACCAAGCCTGGAAGAAGTGGCAAAAGCAGTCAGAGGGTCAAGAAAATATGGTGCAAATTAAAAGGTTTAAAAAAAAAAAAAAGATGTAAGCTGACAATAAAGCAAATATTTACTTATTGAAGATAATTTCTAGCCTTCTTATACAATAAGATTCTTCTTATTGTGATGGTATTGTTGTGACCTTCCAGAATCTAATTGCTGTATATAAAAAGTTCTGTTAATACTCCACTAGAGATTCTAATGACCTTTTCTAATATTGGCACAATCGTTTGACTGCTAAATCCTACAGACTTATGTTCTTATCCACGCTGCAAATAAGATTTGACCTTTACTTGCATCTGCCAAAAGTTCATTATTAGAAGATTTTGGGTCTCCAAGTTTGTAATATGTACTATGGAGCGCACCTCTGCCAACACACAGGTACGGGAGTGTAGAGCTGGGTAATTGCTTGTTTTTTACCCTTTGTATGTTGTGCCAAAGTAAAGTAGTTTGATTGCTAAAATGTTTGCTGTTTTTTTCATTATCACCAGGAGTTGCCTGCTGTTGAAGAACTGTCCATAAACCTACCAGAAGATGTTGAAATAAAACCATTTGGAATGGTTTCCAGCATCATTGATCAGCTAGGTATGATGATTTTCTTTTTGTTGTATAAACCAACCATAGCAAGGAAAGCCTGGGCCATTCAACTGCTATGAAAAATGTTTTATACATGATTGACCGAATCCGTATACATTTGGCACTTATGATTACGTTTTTGTGTCCTAATGTACATTTAGAACCCTATCTATGTACAGTTTTTAGATCTAAGCTATTAATGACCTGGTAGCAGTTAAACCAGGGACAGACTGAGCAGCCAGTTATAATTAAGCCCCACTATTAAACCAAGTTTATTTAGCCACATGCATGTTTTTTCATATCCTTTCCCCTATAGCTTCTCTTTTTAGTTTGCTGACTCTGTTGTAGGTTTTAATACACTGATGGATGTAGTTCTGTTAACTCTTATGGGATTGTACACCCCACCAACACCCATAATACCATAAGAACATACCTTAAATATAAAATAAACACAACAAGGATTGTGGAGAAGTTTAGGCCGCGGCCCCTTTATTGGGTTTAAAACAATTTTAATTATGAAATTAACTTTAACACCAAACAGAATCGCTGTTAACCATTAACAGACCAACATGCTTAGTCACTAAGACTCAAGCAGCAATATCTTATACCAACCAAATACCAGTTTACCAACCACTGTCCACCCACAAAGTGGGCGACATTACCCAAAAGCCAGGTTACCAACCTGGCCCCACCCCACCACCGCGGCCTACAAATCACTCTTCACAATCTAGCACTAGAAAATGCCCTTATTAATGGCAAAGAAAATGTACCAAAAATATACCTCCCACAACTCCAGAATTATAGAGAGGGGCATCCTTCTGCACAGTAAGTAACAAAGGACATGTCCCCGGTTACAGGGACCTCAAGGATCTAATATGCAGAAAATGATGGCTCAACAATACATGTGCTTTTTACTTACCTCTACTTTTCATTTATGATTTTTCAAAATAACAAATGCAGTAATATAGAGGCTGGATAAAAAGCTTAGTGCAGCATAACACTTTGGCAGCAATAGTACATTTTGTATAGAGATGTACATATTAGACTAAAAAGCAGGACAACTGAAGCTGCATGGGGGACAGGGGAAATTTGGTCCCAATGGAGGGACAATTGGACCCTATGCCAAATACTGCTAGACCTCTGATGTAACTCTGCAGATCACAGTAGGGATAAAATGAAGTAACTTATAATGAGTATACCGTAAATTAGCATATCAATCAATTTTATGGTAACTGTACCATGAGCTGAAGCTCAGGCCTAGAAAACCATTTATTTGTACAGGACAGTTCCCTTTTTTTCTTTTTTTTTTTTTTTTTTTTAGAAGGTCTAATATTTGTAATCCCTTTCAGGTGAACAAGAAGGATATCTAACACAGCTCACACTTGCATATAGGAAATAAAATCCTCTGCACTAGGCAACATATGAATGTCAACTATTCATACTATTATTTTTATATATAAAAAGGTGGGGACTTGCATAATAAATGCAAAGAGCAGGATGGACATAAAGAGCAGGGCACCCATCTACGTCCTGATGCACTCCCTATGTAGCAACTGCATATCCTGCACCATAAACATCTTTTAGGGATTTAAATTATGATTCTGATAAAGGAGAGCCATTCATATGTGAAAAAAATAAATAAAAATAAACTTGCAAATAGTGGAAATTGCTGAATCAGCTCTATTGGGCAATGGGGATGTCCTAAGGCATTAAATCATAACTGCCTATGCTTGTTTTGCTAATCTAATTCTGCAAACACTTTTTTGTCCAGCAAGTTAACAACTTGCCTCAAATAACCAGTCTGAACGGAGTGGGAAAGCAGCTCTAATGTGTTTTATATGCAGAAGAATAGGTTGATTCCATAGCCATATCAAAATCACATGACATGTTTAATGCAATTTGTGACCCAATAGCAGCATATAAACACTGCTTCTAAAATCCTTTTAAGAATTCCTAACCAAAAACGAGAATTATATGCAAAGTCATTATGTCTCAAACTCCTACTAACAGTTTTGTGAAGAGTGTGGAAACAACCACTTTAATACATGTCATATGAAGGCCAAACAAGTTCTGCAGAGTTCCCTAAAGCGAAGCAACCTGTGGCATAGTTAATGCAGGTTGTCTCAGAAAGGGAATGGAATATTATGTGAGGATATAACTGCAAGCAAAAAAAATGTTTTTAAGGATGTTGTAGGCCATTGCTCACTGCTGGGGTAACCGCTGTCCTGAAACACTGGAAACATAGCAAAACAAAGCATTTGCTATTAAATGTTTGGCTACCCTGAAAATGCCTTACTTTAACCTTAACATTAAATGAAGACCAGGAAGAACCATATATCTTAGACAATTAATTGCATAAACAACGCTATTCTAACATGCACCAATAAGCGGCTCTGGCGGCTGAACTGCTTGCTCCAAAGTGCCACAGCCCCAACAACAGGGAAGAGCCCAAGTGAACAATATTCTTAGGGATAGCATGAAAATGCAATATTCTGGTCAACACGCTGAACATTATTTACCAGACCAGAGATGACCACATTCAATATACTAATGTTGCATCTGTAGATAACTAGAAAATGTTCATCTAAAACTAATTCCACCTGCCACATAGAGCTAACATTTTAAGTTGAAATAAATTACGCTAAAACCATTACAGTAGGTACTCTTTTACCTTCTAACAGAACAAACATGCCAATAAGGGAATTTAAGGCCAGAGATGAGAATCACCCAGCCCACTAGTAAAACTCTGCTCACAGGCATAATGCCTGTTACAAACCCTAAAATGCTCAAGGACAACTGAATCACATAAACAGTATACACCTTTCTGATAAGGTGGTTCTGAAAAGATACTGTGTCTTTTTTTTAGGAGTCTGAAAATCCATCCTGGCAAACTCTATACTGACACCAGGAAATAAATGTGGAGCAAGGCAGAACTGTGATTCAGCAGATAAAGGGACATGATACCATCAAACTGGAAGACCAGGGGAATCACTTTCCCCATGCTCACTGGACTCTGGCTTTGAGAACAAACTTCCCACCAGGCAACAGTGTTTTCAAAGCAGATTTCTGCAGCACTGTAGCAGAAATGCATTGTGATTTAAAGAAAATCGGAGCCCTCTATAGAATTGAGAGGAGGAGGAGCATTGGCGGATGCAGATCTGTGTGGCAGAGCCTCAGAGGATATCATGTAGCTACACCAAAAAACCTACCAATGCTTCACTATTGAATCTTCATGCTGCTTATCAAGAAAATACATTTGAGATGAAACAAGAAGAGTATGACCAGGGACTCGCAAGCTCCTGACCAAAAGCAGAGAACAAAAAGATTTAATGTCAGATTTGACTAAAAGGGCATCTGATCAAATGATCTAAATCACAAAAAGAGCTTGATATACTGTAGATTTAGGTATATCAATGAGAATATGCTATCACCAATTAGATCAATAAACTTGAACCCTTAGGAACTGACAAATGATTAAACTCATGGGTTTTCTTCATAACCTAAATAAACACATGGAGGAGGGATCCTCACTTCATACATTTATTTTGAAAATCCTAAAACACTATCGTGTCTACATGTCATGTTCTGTGACACACTGTGAACTGTATGTGTACTGCTTGTAGAAACACAATATCAGGCAACTCATTCACAAATGTAAAACTTACAAGCCTAAAACAGCCTAATTCCTGAAAAGAAAGTAAATAAAAACCCTCAGAAAAAACAATGATGATAGCACACATGTAACCACACAATCTCCACTAACAACCCTGACATGTTGTATACTGCACAGGAGCACGGTACTGTACCTGCAATAACTGCAGAAAATGAAAACACAATGAAGACATTTCACAGGTCAGAAGTGTGATGAGTAAACTATAAATGAAAGCATAGAAAGCTGAGAGTGAACCAGGACGGGGTGACTAAAGGCTGACAGACAGAGCAGAGAGAGCAGGGAAGACACTGACAGAGGAGACTGAAGCAGACAGAACAGAATAAAGTGTGTGTACATTCCCAGCCCTTAGAGCCTTCACTCACCCCCTAGTCTGTGGTGATGATGATGATCCTGCTGAAGATGTGTTTATCACGCTGTCGGCCCATGGTAGCAGTTTCAGACCCGCTGCCTACCTGGCCTATGCTGTTGGAACAGTGGTGCTGTGGGTGTCTGAGTAGGGGCTCCTTATCCTGCGTATTCTTTCACAGTAGCTTCTGTCCTGTCAGCGGGCCTCTTCTTCTGGTCCCTGTAAAGTCCCAGTGGTGATGTGATGTGATGCTCCTATGGTTTTTCCTCGGGTCCAGGTCTGCCTACAGGTGGATGAAAAGTTCCATGTCTGGCCTCAGGTAACCTGTTACCATCAGTATTTAGAGTATACCTGGCACTTCAGGAATGAGAGGCACAATACAGACCCAGGGCCCACAGATGTAAGTGAAGATACAGCTGTCACCAGTGAAAACTGAGAGGGGGGGGGGGGGTAAAAAATAAATGACTGAGGCAAGCCTTTCTCCAGGGGAATTAGTCCTTTGAAGTAGTTCATGAAATAGAATATCCATTCTGGGCTGAGAGCAGGTCAAAAGATCCAGAAGGAAACCTGAGGTAAATGCTGACTCCTCCCAGTGACAGGAGAGGATATAAGTAAAAGGTTACACTCATTGGCTAGATGTTTCCCGCCAAAGGATTTGTCACCAATCCAGTGATCTGCAGCTGAGATGAATCTTTCTAACAGCAGCAGGCAGCTTGTCACCTGAAACACAAAACAGAAAGAACCAGCAAAGCAGCCATAGAGAGACATGCACTTATCAATTATCATAGCCCTCTATTAAGAGTAAAATGTATTCATTGAACAAAAGGGGCGTTAGGGGGCGACAATCCCATTGGGCCACTTCTCTATTTTATACTTTCGTGGCCCTTACATTCTTGCGTTGTTGTGCTGCCAATCCTGTGCTGCTTTTAACTACCAGCATTCATTTATTTTATTTTCCCTACTGTGAGGAACGCGGGTGTCTGATCCACACCATCCGCACTAACTTGCGACCAAGGACAGGCCGACCTCACACCATGCTGTCACGTAACAATGCCACTCTCGGCAGTGCCCAGAACAGATTTTCCAGCTTGTGGGACCAAAATCTAAGTACCAGCAGCCTGAGAGCGATTGTCACTGGGCTAATGACACAATTATCCCTTTAACTGCCACCACCGACATTTGATGAGGGAGAGTCAGTACTCCCATTAATTAGCAATACCAATTATGATTTTAGAAAAAGCATCTGCAGCACACACTGTCACCACAGACAGGTCTGCTCAGAGGTCTTGCTCTACAACAGTAATGCTCTTCAAGAGGCAGAGGTTCGTTTATAGCTTGCATTAATGGTTTTAGAGACAAGGTTAACACTTTTCAACATTAGGGTTTATTATGAAAAGGGCAAAGTTGGTGCAATAAAATGTTACAGGAAAATATGTTTTAAAGAGATAACAACAATATACAGCCACAAAGTGGCTTCAGAATTGAAGAGTGTGTGTATGTGTGTGTTTATTTATATATAAAATAAATAAATACAGCTCTGCATGTTAAGAGACACCGAAAAAAAATCCATTCTGAATGGTGGCCCCAAAAGTTGGTGGTTCTTAAGGTGGCCGATGTGTCCGCCATAATGTTGCAGTCAGGAAAAAAATCGATGATCGCCGCCATTAGTAGTAAAAAAATGCCATAAAATGATCTCCTATTTTGTAAACGCTATAAATTTTGCACAAACCAATCGTTTTTTTTTTTTATAATTTTTTTTACCAAAAATAGGTAGGAGAATACGTATCGGCCTAAACTGAGGACATTTTTATTTATTTTATATATTTTTCGGGGATATTTATTATAGCAAAAAGTAAAAAATATTGAATTTTTTTTAAAATTGGCGCTCTATTTTTGTTTTATAGCCCAAAAAATAAAAACCGCAGACGTGATCAAATACCACCAAAAGAAAGCTCTATTTGTGGGGAAAAAAAAGGACGCCAATTTTGTTTGTAAGCCACGTCGTACGACTGCGCAATTGTCAGTTAAAGCGACGCACTGCCGAATGGCAAAAAGGGGCAAGGTCCTTAAACTGCATATTGGTCCGGGTCTTAAGTGGTTAAAGGACAAAAGTTTGTCGCCATTCCACCAGCGGATTTTGAAGCGTGATATGTTGGGAATCAATTTACTTGGCGTAACATTATCTTTCACAATATAAAAAAAAAAAATTGGGTTAGCTTTACTGTTGTCTTATTTTTTAATTAAAAAGAAGTGTATTTTTTTCCCCCCAAAAAAAGTGCGCTTGTAAGACTGCTGTGCAAATACGGTGTGACAAAGTATTGCAACGTCCGCCATTTTATATAATATATAATGTTTGGGGGCTCTAATTCAAGGGAAGTAGATGGCAGTGAAAACACAAGGGAAGCTCCATTAGCATTGTTGGTTTACTTGTCATGCCAACGGCCACCACAAGATGGCGCCAGATCACAGAAAGAAGCATAGGCCTGCAGAAGGCCGCAAAGCCGCGGCCCAACGCAATCGCGAGGTGGGGGTGCACGGAGACACAGGATGGGGTATCTTATGTCTCTGTGCGCCAACGTCGTGCCGGCCGGTAATTGATGCCGCGGCTTTGCGGCCTTCCGCAGGCCTATGCTTCCCTTCCTTCCCCCGGGCGCCAGGACGCTAATTCTAGTCGCAATTGCCACCAGGTGCCCGGATTTTGACGAACCGTGTGTGTGTGTGTGTGTGTGTGTGTGTGTGTATATATAATATATATGCTCCATGTGCACTGGACATTAAAATAAAGTTATAAAAACGGCAGTAGCTTTGTAGTGAGTCAAAAGTTTTTGCAATTGCGTTTTTATTAGCTTTTATTTTATTTTTTTTCAATGGCTCAATGCTGATGAGCTACTTTTTTGTGCGTTTTTTATTGATGTTTATCAGCGTTTATTGGAGTTTAAGGTTTTTAAGCGTTTTTTTTGTGGTCAGAAAATCGGCTCCTGAATGCGATTTTAAGGACGTTCAGACAACAGCCTGTAAATGTCCAAAAAAGTCTGTGTGCATGGATACATAGGATAACATAGAGGGGAGATCATGTTATAAGCTTCAGTGTGCATGGAGCCTAATATAATATTATTACTGTTTCTTAAAGAGGAGTTCCACCCTAAAAATGAAGTTTCTCTTAATCCCCTCCCCCTTGCATGCCACATTTGGCATGTAATTTTTTTTAGGGGGGGAGTGGGGGCTTCAGGAGGAGTGGGACTTCCTGTCCCACTTCCTGCTTCCGCCGAGGGGCTGGTTAGGCGATTAAGCCTTAATCCCCTACACCAGCCCCTCCCTGTAGGCGATCGCATGGGACACATGACAGGTCCCATGCGATCGCCTGTCCAATCAGCGACGAGCCGCGCGCGCAATGCGCAGTGGGTGCCCGGCCGTGAAGCTGAAGGCTGTCACGGCTGGGTGCCCATAGTCGGGATGGAGACGCCGGCCGGGGAGGGGGGGAGAGAGCGGAGCCCCGGTCGGCGCGTCGCTGGAACGCAGGAGCAGGTAAGTGAGTGTTTATTAAAAGCCAGCAGCTACACTTTTTGTAGATGCTGACGTTTAATAAACACCATTTTTAGCTGAAACACCCCTTTAACCACTTAAAGCAGTTGTAAACCCGCATATACTTTTTTTTTTTTTTGTAATCAGCGGCGCATTGCGAGGGGAATATCTCCTAAACCATACAGGTTTAGGAGATATTCTTTATACGTATCGGCCTAAACTGAGGAAATACATTTTTCTATCTTTTTTGGGGATATTTATTATAGCAAAAAGTACAAATTATAGAATTTTTTTTTTCAAAATTGTCGCTCTATTTTTGTATATAGCGCAAAAAATAAAAACCGCAGAGATGATCAAATACCACCAAAAGAAAGCTCTTTTTGTGGGAAAAAAGGACGCCAATTTTGTTTTGGAGCCCCGTCGCACAACCGTGCAATTGTCAGTTAAAGCAATGCAGTGCCGAATCGCAAAAAGGGGCAAGGTCCTTAACCTGCATAATGGTCTGGGTCTTAAGTGGTTAAAAAAAAGCCCAAGGAGTGATTACATACCAACAAAATACAGTTCATTTGCGTAGTGTCACATAACTGAGGAATTGTCATTCAAAGTGACAGCACTGAAAGGGGCCGGACTGGATGGGGTCGAAACAGTCCGGTCTGAGGTTAATAAACGTAACCTTGAATGCTACGCATCTACCACATCCTTCAATTCAATGCAGATTTGTATGTTGAAATCTGGTTTGATTTAATATTTTATGAGATGTATGTTATGGCTAAACATCTCTTCAAGCCTCAGAATTGTTCCTTAGCAACAGTGCTTCCACCGTTTTTTTTGTTTTTTTTTCATTCAAATGAACTTTCAGTATCGGAGTTCAGATATCAGATCTCGCTTTTAGTACATCTTGTTGTTTGGTGCATGTAAACAAAGCTGACAAACTCTCTCCACCTTTTCTCTTACATCATAATGTTTTTTTCCTTTTAATTCATTTCTTTGATTCCTTTTAACAATGACTGGACACAAAGCCTCACTTCTAAGCAAGCCATGAAATGAAAAAGCTTCTAAATTTACCTGTACTTTATAGTTTTAACCTGCAAGCAGTAATTACAGACCACAGGGATGGCTCAGCGCTGCCTGATATGTAGCACAGTGTACATTTCTTACCGTTGCTCTAATTGTTCATTTATTTTGTGTTGAACAGTACGGAGTACTTGTCTATTGCCTCATTTGGATGCTTTATTCAGGTTTATTGCTTGCCTTAATTATGTGTACTTTTCATTCCATTAGACCAATCCTGTAGTTTCATTTGATGGTTGAAAGTGCTGGGGAGAAAGTCCTGTAAATTTGTAATTAGCACAGCTGAGTGAAATAATTTCTTGCAGAGATTAAATGCTGAAGGTGATTATAGTAAACCTAGTTTCAGTAAAGTATCTATTTCTCATTGCTACCAGTAAGGTTCCCAAGCTTTGTTTTACAGGGTAAGTTTACGTGGCTAATTTAAATGAGGGCTGTTTTCTTTATCGTACACCATGGACACAGAGCCATAATTAATACATAATGGGTTGTATGGTCACCAGAGGTGATTGGACACTGGCACAACCAATCGGAGACAGTTCCCCTTCTTATAGCCCCTCCCATCAGGGGAGTACCTCCAGTTTTTTTCCACCAGTGTCTAAGGATTGGACACGTGGAGATGTGCTAAGGGAAGCTTGACTAAAGAGACCCCCTGGGGTCTAAAGGAGATAGACCTTCGGGTCCGTCTAAGACGCTAAAGTATTACGCTGAAAATGTATGAGATCCAGGCCTCACGCATGAGGCGTCGCCTGTAATGTCTCTCTTCGGAGCACTGGGCTCTCAGGTCAAGCACATTCACTATTGCAGCTAAAAGGCCTGGCCAGTGTCTTTTACAAGGCCCAGGGAAGAGGTCTCCTTTAAATGGGAACCCATACCCCTGAAGGTTGGCACATGAAACCCGCCAAGAGGCGCACTCCACCAGGGCGATAAGTGCTTCATGGGCAGTGCACCACCAGGCTTCGGTGACTCAGATCTCTAAGGCTGCAACTTGGTCTTCAGTCCACACATTTTCTAAATTTTATCGGATAGGTGTGAGAGGACATGAGGATGCCGCCTTTGGGCGAAGTGTGCTGCAGTAAGGAGCTTCTTGTCTATGGTTGTCTGCTTGATCTGTGTCTCCCCCCTCTTCATATAGGGCATTGCTTTGGGACGTCCCATTATGTATTGATTTAAGGCTCTGTGTCCCGTGGTGTACGATAAAGAAAATAGGATTTTTATTACCGCTTACCTGTAAAACCTTTTCTTGGAGTACAACACGGGGCACAGAGGTTCCCCCCCCCCCCTTCTTAAAGGGAACCTTATTGCTTTGCTACAAAACTGAGGTACTCCCCTGATGGTAGAGCCTATATGGAGGGGGAACTGTATTTGATTGGTTGTGCCCGTGTCCAATCACCTCTGGTGACCATACAACCCATTATGTAATGATTATGGCTCTGTGTCCCGTGGTGTACTCCAAGAAAAGGATTTTACAGGTACACTGTTATAAAAGTCCTATTTTTTTATTTAGGTATCACAAAGCAGGTCTTCTGTGCAATTAGATGGTAACCTGTCCGTTGTTGGATTCCAAGGCTGTACACTGCTACTGAAGCAGTAAATTCCCCTTTGCTCAATATTACCCAGAAACAAAGGCGCTTGCCTTATACAGCCAGGATCATAACCTGTTAGAAGGTACTGTAAGACTGTGCTTGCCTACATGGAACACAACCCTACTAACAATTCTTCCAAAGAACAATGTATTCTGTTACACCATGGTAGTAGAGTAGAGCACAGAATTGCATTACTGGTTTTGCCTCTTGGACTCCCTGGTAGAGATGAGCAACAAGTGACTCAGCCTATTTATTTTTTCTAAAATCTGTTGGTTTCGGAAGAACTTGTTATGATGGTCATCGGGAGATTTAATACTGTACAATCAGGAAATATAGGGACACGGGCATCTTGGTCTATACAACTGGGTTATATGTAGCTGCTATTTAAGTATTGGACACTGGTAAAAAAAAACTGCTGGGACATCCCTCATGTAACTCATACTTCCAGCTAGTTTCAACCTGGATCTGGGCTTTTTAGAAACTGCCTTTTGAACTTATCCATAACATTGTGTTGTCAAACCTTTCATGCAAGGTGGCTTTTCTGGTAGCGGTTACATCTGCAAGAAGTGGCGGCCCTATTAAGGCACCTTTCTTGATGTTGCCCAAGAACAATGGTCTGCCTGGATACAGTGCGGGCTGTGGGTTTACCTCTTCTGCTTCCTGTTAAAAATCGTATTCCTTCTTTGTACTGCTTAAATGTGTATGTACTCCCAATTTTTTTGCATGAAGGTAAACCTTCCATACACTGTTCCCACCATCCTAGCTATTCCCCCACCCCCTTACCTGAGTTACCTGAGTCCTCTCCCGATCCAGCACTGTTCCCATATGCAGCACCACCAGTGCGCTCTTGATCGCACAAAAGACTCTAAGAGCAGCAGGATCCATTGGCTGTTAGACAACCCCACCCGCTCTCACACAGGATTTGACTATCGATTCACACAGCCTGGCTCATTAGCACGCCCGTAAGGGTGCCCCCCTCAGCACACAGCTTGCCAAGGGGGCACCCCCAAGGAAGAATATGTTCACTTTAACCTTTCTTTATATTGGTGCACTTTTGCTGTAAGGCTTCATTCACATAGGCAGTGGTAAAAGCAGGCGGTTGAGCCATGGTTATACAGGCCACTTAAATTTGCTTTTCTTTGCGGTTGCAAGGACCGAGACCAAGCATAACCCACTTAGGTGAATGGGTCCACCCCACAACTGCTAGCCAAGCACTTGACATGTAGTTCTGGCGTGGCATTTGCGTACAAAACAACCATTCAACTGTAAATGTTAAAAACAAAGGCCATTCAGTTGGGGGCATTGTTGCATCTTGAATGCCTGGCAGCCTCTACTCTGCCACCTTCTGTAAACGATCCACCGCGGACGTTTTTAGGTGAGCAGCAGGAGGGCTGTTCATGTGACCGAGCCCTAAGGCTACATCCACACCAGCGATTATGGCCAATGCGAACAGTAGTGGCAAGAATCGGATTCCTGCTGCGGCTGTCAGAGGTTAGGAGCAGCTGCCGGCTTCATTAACAATGGCAGGTTGGCGGCAGCCGAAGCTATTTGCAAGTCTGCACAGCCCACGATTACTTGTGGTGATTGCTGCTTGATGCACACTACATTTACCTAATTGACAGTACAAATATAGCCTAATGGTTGAAATTAAGTTTGCAAGAGATTATGCAGGTGGAAATTTTCATTTTTTGCAGCCTGTTTTTTTTTTTTTCCACAAAAAGGTTTATGCAGCCTGTTTTTTTGTTTTTAAAAGTCAATAAGGGTGTACCGATGATTACTTAAGAAAAAACTGTTTTATATTCTGGTATGTAACATGCTTTTTAATTGACTGCTTGTGTATTTCTGCCCTCAGTGATTGTTGAATCATTACGTGACATTCCACCACTGAATGAGGACACTGTGGTTTTTAAAGCAAATCGACTTGCTGTTGGGAAGGTGAGTTAGATGCCAGCATGCAAACTGCATTTTTACATTTCTAAAATAGTATGTGAGGGCACTGCCCAGCTGTGTTTAATAGCATTCACATGAGTGTGGTCATGAGGGCAAGACCACAGGACTGAATTTGGACACTGATATTTCAAAGTGGGGAAACAATCTTTTTATTCCCTCTGCAAAGCAGAAGAATGAAATGTGACGATTACAGAAGGATAATGGAAACTATATTCATTTTTTTTTGTTTCGTTTCACATTCGCCATATTGTTTAGAAAAAATGGGACACCTGCCTTTACACACATGAACTTTAATGGCTTCCCAGTCTTAGTCCGTAGGGTTCAATATTGAGTTGGCCCACCTTTTGCAGTTATAACAGCTTCAACTCTTCTGGGAAGGCTGTCCACAAGGTTTAGGAGGGTGTCTATGGGAATGTTTGACCATTCTTCCAGAAGTGCATTTGTCAGGTCAGGCACTGATGTGGACGAGAAGGGCTGGCTCAGTCTCTGCTCCAATTCATAAAAAAAGGTGTTGTAGCAGGTTGAGGTCAGGACTTTGTGCAGGCAAATCAAGTTCCTCCACCGCACTGGTCCAAATCATTGGAGGGGGGTTTATGGTGTAAAGGTTGTTTTTAAGGGATAGGGCTTGGCCTCTTAGTTCCAGTGAAGGGAACTCTTGAGGACAATTTCATGCTCCCAACTTTGTTAAAACAGTTTGGGGATGGCCCATTCCTGTTCCAACATGACTGTGCACCAGTGCACACAGCAAGGTCCATAAAGACACGGATGAGCGCGTTTGGGGGGGATGAACTTGACTGGCCTGCACAGATACCTGAACTCCTAGGCTTTGAATTCCAGAGAGTGTGTAATGGTGAGGGCAATTTTTGTTCTTGGGTTTAAATACTTTAACAGGTCTAAGGATGTGCTTGATTTTATAGAACAGCTCTTTGCCAATCATCAAGCACCAAGGCTTGTCATAAGCAACTCTGTACCCGAATGCCGATTCTTTAAAATCTTGGAACGTGAATTCAATTGTACATCGAGTGCGCCTCAGATCTCATTTACACTTATTCTACCGAGCGTTTTCACGTCTCTACCAAGGAGGCAGCGGCTAAATCCACATGAGGACTAACTTTTCCATTCACCTACCCACAGGGATCCCTTTGAAGAGCACCATATAATGGATCACCTCCAGGGATCCACACAAGTACATACGTTTTTCCTCTGTTGCACTTTTAGTCTTTCATTCTATCCTGGTTTTCATTAAAATAAATGGAAGTTTAGCTTATGGTATTGCCTGTACCCACATACATTTACAAGTGAGAAGTAGATAACTTGCAAGTGATGAATTGGGTAAACAAGCCTTTAAAGCAGAATTCCAGCCTTTTTTTGTCTTTATTAAAAGTCAGCAGCTACAAAAAGTGTAGCTGCTGGCTTTTAATAAACATACACTTACCTGCTCCACTGTTCAGTGACGCCCGGAGCTCTGCTCCTCTCCCCCCAACCCCCTCCCCCACTCCGCCGGCGCCTCCATTCTACCTGTGGGCACCCAGGCCGTGACAGCTTTAGGCTTCACGGCCGGGCACTCACTGCGCATGTGTGAGCAGCGCTGTGCTACCCGAGTGGATAGGCTATTACCTGGTACCTGTCACGTGTCCCAGGTGATCGGCTACAGGGAGGGGACGTCGTAGGCGATGAGACGTATCACCTAAGCGGTCCCTGGGCGGAGGGAGGAAGTGGGACAGGAAGTCCCACTCCTACTGAAGCCCCCAAATGTAGTGGAGTGGTTTAAGCGGAAGTTCGACTTTTGGGTGGAACTCTGCTTTAACTTTTTCAAAGTGAAAGTTCACTTTATATATGTTAGTAAATGGGGTTAAATGATGTGCCGGGGGAAATAAGAGCATGATTTGGTGAAGTTAGTCAGTGTCGCCTTATTTACCGTGTTCATTGAACATTCAATTTGGCAAGTAATCCGTCCTTTTTTTTTTTTCTTTCATATTTAGCATTAACCACTTGAGCCCCGGACCAATATGCTGCTAAATTGCCAGAGGCGTTTTTACAATTCGGCACTGCGTCGCTTTAACAGACAATTGCGTGGTTGTGCGACGTGGCTCTAAACAAAATTTGCGTCCTTTTCTTCCCACAAATAGAGCTTTCTTTTGATGGTATTTGATTGCCTTTGCGGTATAAACAAAAATAGAGCGACATTTTTGAAAAAAAAACTATTTTTTACTTTTTGTTATAAGATAAATCGAATAAACTAAATTAGGCCAAAATGTATTCAGCCACATGTCTTTAGTAAAAAAAACTTGCAGTAAAAAAAAATTAGCTACCTAGCGGCAACAGCGACACTAATACAGCAATCAGAAAAATTATCGCTTAGTGACGCTGGCAATAGGGGGTGAAAGGGTTAACTAGGGCGGTGATCAAGGGGTTAAAACTTTATATGGGGGGGGGGTACAGGGCTACCCTGAACCTAACACTAACTGCCTGTCACAGTAACTGTCACACTGACACTAAATGCAGTAATCAGTAAATATATGATCACTGCAATCAGTGACAGGGGGCTGGGGGGGGGGGGGGTGATCTGAAGCGGTTAAATGTGCCTATGTGTACTGGTGTCAGTGTAGTGTTTGTGCGACTTACTGTGAGTTTTCTCTCCTCTCGTCGGATTGATAATACCGCCAAGAGGAGAGCTCACATCACTTCCTCTGCCTGTGTTTACATTATACAGGCAGAGGAAGTGACACGCCGGGGGATTTCTGGATTGGCTGGGAGCGATCACGAGGGGGCGGACAGAATCGAGCAGCCACCCCCTCAGCACGGATCGCTCCCTAAGGTAAGCCGCACGCAGCGGAGGGGGTCCCGATCGGACCCCCGACCCGCTAGAAAGCAGGGACGTACATGTACGCCCATCTGCCTGTACGTGCCATTCTGTGGACGTCCATAGTCGTGCGGCAGGCGTTAAGTGGTTAAAGGAAAAATAACTTGCAAGAAAACACCAGTTTTTTAAATTTTATTATAGGAATAGTTTAATATATAACCGCACCAAGTGGGTTGAACTGGTGCTGCAGTTCATTCTCCATTGTAGAGCTAAAGACCGTACATGGAAACGCCTTAACACAAACAAGTAGAGGCTGTTAATCAGGAAAATTTCATGATGGTCTATATTTCAAGTGCATGTTTTTATTAGGATATCTTTGAGGAGTACATTATTTTATCTGCACACACTTGTTTATACATAGTGCAGACAAGGTAATAACGCACAATTTTGTAATCCGAAGCATAGAAGACTGTTTTTACTTGTGCTTAGCTTAGAAAAGGCTGATTTATTCCCATCATCCTATCCTTAGTAAAAAGGGTATAAATCAAGCTGTAATCCCCTATGGTTTCTGGGAACGTGTACAGTTTTTTTCCACTCTTTATTTTTTATTTTTTGTATGGTTTTCTGCTTCCTTTCCAAGGCGTGAAATCAAATGTGAATCAATTGCCACTAGTGATTGTCACCCAGTTTTCTAAAAGCATGTCCAGAGTTCCTGACACAATTTTTTTTTTCTGTCGTCCATGGACGGACACAGATCCTTAAATCTTGACAAGTGGGTTATGTTCCTGTTCACAGTAGAGGATTAGGCAGAAACATGTTGGATAATTATAAAAAATGGTAAATATATAGTTGCGTTAACATATTATATAAGTGAAAATAACATTAGGTAAGGAGACCATGGATATACCACCTAATGACAAAATTCTCAGTCAGTACAGGTAGAAATCACCTAAAATCACATGTAAAATGGAGTGAAATGTATTTTAAAATAAACTTAATTCACATATATACGAATCTAATGAATGTCAATGGAGAACAACCAAAGAGTGACAGCAAACAAAAAAGAAAATAATAATCTTATAAGTAAAACAATTGTGCACAGGTGAGTGAAGTCTAAAAGTTTGTTGTTCCAGAATATAGATAATCCAGGTTCTGCGTATGTGACAAGTAGAAGACAAGGAATGGAACTGCTATACACCAACACCACACTGACTCTTCCGGTGTGACACAGAGCAAAAAAGAGGGGGGACCCTTACCAGATAAGTAGGATCTCAAGGTCATGTACGCTTCTGCAGATATAAACCTCTGCAAAGGTTAGGAGGTGATCCGGACCATCCACGCATCCAACCGTCTCAGGAGCTCCTCCTCGGGACGAAGTATGGAGATATAGTCACCTCTTCCAGTGGGAACCAGTCCGTGGGTCATACGATTTAGTGAGAAAAGCAGCAATGTGCATTATGTCTTAAAAAATCATCCATTTATTGTAACGTTCATAAAGCATTTACACACAAAAAATTTAAAAAAGCCGGCAGTAGCTAAAAGTAGAACGAACGCCCATGCTTCCGGGGTCGCGTAAGGGCGTAGTGACATCAATGTGTAGCACCGCCCTAACCAGATGACGTTTTCAAAAGGGCACGGGCGACGCATCAAAGTCTAACCAAGCCTCATTCCCATTCCTTATCCGGGAAGGAGCCTGAAGCCAAACCTTGTACCGAGTGTAACTGTGGGCGGCACGGGGAGGAGGAAACCGATCAAGCCGTATCTCTACTTCTCCCATCCAACCAACAAAAAGCAGCATTATATTGGTGCAGCTAGTTATCACACGTCATAAAGACTCAAAATAAGATGACAAGCACAACCTGCTAGTAAGCAAAAAGGCGCAAAATAAATAACAGTACATTTGAGTGCCATCAAGAACAGATGTCGGGTCTCAGTATGGTCTGTGAATGAGAGGCATATATACATGACATGTTCTAAATAAATGCACTAACAATGTACTTAAAATCATATAGGTATAAGGAGGGGGGGGAGGAGAAAGTCCAATGTTGAACATTATATGATATGGACGTCTCAGCACACCACTCATGTTCATTATACACCATATCAGCATCATCATAAAGAAGCAAATGTATATCGGAAAAGGTGCTGATGCAATCTCAGACATACATCCGTCAGTAAAATGCTTTTAAATTTAAATAAAAATGTATAAAATTTAATTTAAAAAAATAGATTATTATGCCTGAGGTGGCAGGTGGTGCTCCTGCACCTGGGATTCCCACAGACACTTTGTCAGTAGTCCTGGAACCCTTTGTTGCTGGGGTGGGAGTGAAATGCGGACGTGAGGGGGGTACAAAAGCTCCCCGCTATCCCCTGGGGAATGCTCTGTTTCAGACCAGGACCTGGCTGCGGCTCAGGTCCCTGGTTCTGTTTTTATCTGGAGCCGCGTACGGTGGTGTAGCACCTGGCAGCATGAGAGTCACAGGTTTTAAATCTGGACTCAACACCAAACTGCCTGGAGATTGCATGCTCTCTCCCTATGTCTGCGTTTGGTTATCCGGGTAATCCGGTTTCCTCCCACACTCCTATGACGTGTGTAGAGCACTTGTCAGTGCGCTGTATGGAACTCCCTTATGCTGGCTGTGCAGCGGAGGTTTCCTCTGAGGGCTCGGTCTTTTTTGTGCAAATCTAGTTCATTAATAAGGAATGGGAAATCCCGCAGAGGTCTTTTTAGTTCCGCAGCGCCTGGGGTTTTCCCCCTTTTGAGGAGAGTTTAAAAAAATACTTCTCAGGTTGTGGCCCCGGTGCCTGATTGAAAAGGGGGGTGGCTTTCAGGGACCTTACTGATAGGAGGTCCGAGGCACTGACCCGCTCCATGTTTACCGTGCTGGGGTATGCATTACTACCTGTTGTGGCCACAACCTTGGTGTCTGACACTCTCTGAATTGACAAGGTTTTGCACCAGCTCCCTCCCTAAATTGTTAGACTGGCCGACCAGTTGATCCATGGCCTTCTATATGTCTGTGATGCTACATGGGGCATCCTTGTCCTGAGCCTCTGTTTCGGAGGTGGTTTTGCGCCACCTGATTTGGCTGAAATGTTGGTCTGCTGACCTAGCATCTTGAAATGCCCTGGCTGATTTACTCTTCAGGGGTGGGAGGTTTTTTAGTACCTCGTTGGATGACATTATCAAGGATGTCACTGGGGGTGAGAGCAGCACTCTCCATCAGTCCACCAGGGGAAAGGAGCCCTGCGTGGGCCAGGTCCTTCATTCCCCGCTCCGAAGTGGTATTTTTGCGTCGGTCAGGGCCTGCAGGTTGACCCTCACAGGCCAACTAAAGGCTCAACTGGGGGACTGAAAAGTCCCTGGGTGCGTAAGCCGAACACGCCGAGCACCCTATCCCGCCATTGTATGTAGCCTCCCCCTGCCCGTCTTTTGGGTGTGGGCACGGCTTTGCAGGTTCATAGTTCGGTGAACCTCCCTGCTCACTGACCAGTGGGTCTGCGGGGTGGTCTTTTCGGAGTATTGGCTAGAGTTCCTTCTTATCCACCGAACAGATTTTTTTTTTTTTCTCGAGTCTCCCTCTCCTGCTCGTCAGTCTGCCCTGGGGCAGTGTGGGACTTGCTAGCTGTGGGATAATTTAATTAGAATAATCTATTTGAATCTGTTCTCGGCCCCAAAAGATGGACGGAGTCTGTCCAATTTTGGGCCTCAAGGGCCTAAAATGCCTTTGTGAACGATGGGTAATTATGCATGGAATCCATTTGTTTGGTGGTAGCTGTGGTCCATCCGGGGGACTTTCTGGCGTCCTTGGACATCAAGGACGCATACATGCATGTCCCATTTTGCGCAAGTCAGAGATTTCTGTGCTTCGCGATTGAGGCCCCCCACTGTCTGTTAGTGACCCTTCCTTTTGATCTAGCGTCAGCCCAAAGAGTTTTCACCAGGGTGCTCGCACTTATCCTAGCTTTGCTGGGACAGCGAGGCTTTGCCATCATGGGCTACTTAGACGCCCTTTTTCTGAGAGCAGCTTCTGGCTCAGAATCAGTGGAGGATGTGTCTTTAGCCATTGTGTACCCTCCAAAAATTCGGGTGGGTGTTAATGTTGAAGTCGGTCCTGGTTCCGACTCAGCGTTTGGAGTACCTGGGGTTGATCCAGACTCCTCGGTGGCGAAGGGTTTTTCTTCCCCTGAAGAAATTGCAGACTCTTCAGTCTACAGTGAATGTGTTGGCATCATGAGTCCTGGGCCTTTTGGTAGCCTCCTTCGAGGCGATACCGTATGCCCAGTTCCACACTCGTGTTTTCCAGTGGAAGATACTCTCCAAGTGGTACAAATCTCTTTTGTCTCTGGAGCCGTGGCTTCGGTCTACCATCAGGTATACTGGCAGGCAGACTACCTGAGTCGCCAGATGCTGGACCAGGTCTCTGTACTCGAAGGTGTTTCAGCTCCCTTGCAGGAGGTGAAACTCCCAGGGCATGGATCTCCTGGCCACTCGTCTCGGGCACAAGTTGTCGGAGTTCGTGGCCAGGTCTAGGGATCCCTGTACGGACGCGTCAGACGCGTTGGTGGCCCTGTGGGGTCTGTATCGGCTACTTTATGCCTTTCCTCCATTGTAGTTGCTTTCTCAGCTGCTCCACAGAGTGGAGGCCTGAGGGGATCTCGATGATTCTAATCGCTCCAGATTGGCCTTGGCGTCCTTGGTACGCCGATCTTGCCTGGTGGCGGATGTACCCTGGCGGTTGCCAGGGTGGGAGGACCTTTTTGTCTCAAGGTCCCATACTTCCTCCCTCCTGTGGTACAGTCGCTGGCTTGCACGACATGGCTTTTGGAAGCCAGGTTTTAAGAGACCGGGGTCTGTCCGACTCGGTCACCTCACCCATACTGAAAGCAAGGTAGTCTCCTTCCAGGGGTATTTACCATTGCACCTGGAAGGCATACATCTTTTTGTGCGAAGAGATGGGGTGACATCCACGGACGTACTCTGTGTCCAGGGTCCTGCTGTTTTTACAGCTTGGAATGGATCTAAAAATTGCCTTGGCACCGTTTGGGGGCAGATTTCAGCCTTGGCTGTGTTTTTTTTTTTTTCCAGTGGCCCTTTGCGGCCCATTCCCTGGTGGGTACCTTTTTGTGCTTTGGGTTTGTCATACACTTCCCCCTCTCTTGATTCCCCTCTCCCCCCCCCCCACCCCCCATTAGTTGGACTCTGGTTCTCTCGGTTCTTCAGGAACCTTCCTTTTTGGAAACATCGGAGAGATTCTTCTCTTGACACGGAAGGTGGCATTTTTTGCCATTACTTCTGTCAGAAGGTTTTCTGAGTTGGCGGTCTTGCCTTGCAAGTCACCATGCTTGATTCTCCATTAGGATTACGTGGTGGTGTGCCCGCAACCTTCCCTTCTTCCGAAGGTGGTTTCGACCTTTCGCCTGAATGAGGACTTTGTTCTTCCATCTTTTTTGTCCTAAGGAGGTTGCGTTTCTTACTTTAGACGTGGTACGCGCTTTGCGGGTGTACCTGCCTACTACGGCTCCGTTTTGGAGATCTGACACTCCTCTTGTGTCGCTGTTTGGTCCACAAAAGGGCCTGGCACGCTTCACGACCACCATTTCTCGTAAACTGCAATAGTTACACCTATTTTAGGATGCATCCAGCAATTTAACCGTCTCATGCAGATTTATGTCAGCAGAATAGCACGGGCAGGCAAAGCAACGTGTGTGTGTGTGTGTGTGTGTGTGTGTATATATACACGTTTCCTTGAACCTGCACCCTAGCGGGCGGCCCGCCGCCATCTCCGTGACCGTACCCGCGGACTCTGTCCACCGGTGTCCCGCGATCGGGTCACTGAACGGCAGAATGGGGGTATGCCTTTGTAAACAAGGCATCTCCCTGTTCTGCCTGGTGACACAGCACTGATAGTCTGCTCCCCCTCATAGGGAGCAGCAATCAGTGACGTGTCACAGTAAGCCATGCCCCCTAACAGAATCACTCCCTAGGACACACTTAACCCCTTTCCCGCCCCCTACTGGTTAATCCCTTCACTGGCATTCACATTTATACAGTAATCTGTGCATTTTTATAGCACTGATCGCTGTATAAATGTGAATAAACGCTATAACTTTTGCGCAAACCAATCCAATATACACTTGCGACTCTCTCTCTCTCTCTCTCTCTCTCTCTCTCTCTCTCTCTCTCTCTCTCTCTCTCTCTCTCTCTCTCTCTCTCTCTCTCTCTCTCTCTCTCTCTCTCTCTCTCTCTCTCTCTCTCAGAAAAAAAAAATTGATTTAAAAAAATAAAATGGGGCTATTAAAGCAAAAAATATATAAATAAATATAATTTTTTTTTTTTAATTGTCGCTCTATTTGAGATGATCAAATATCACCAAAATTTCTATTTGTGGGAAAAAAAAGGACATCAACTTTGTTAAGGGAGTCACGTCGCACGACCGCCCAATTTTCAGTTAAAGCGGCGCAGTGCCGAATCACAAAAAAAGTGGCCTTATTTGACAGCCAAATGGTCCGGGGGTGAGGTGGTTAATCAAATTCCTAGGCAGTATTGTAGTATAACTATCTCATGCAGCATACCAATGGCTGCAAGTGTATGGTTGCAATAACGTCCCGCTCCAGTGTATTCAGTGTAGCCAAAGGTGGAGTAAAAGGTACTAGGCAAAGGCCCACGTGTGTCTACACAATGACTTCCTCTAATGCATTAAAAGATTATAGAAACACATGGAAATTTTGCATATTATACACAATACTACTTGGATACTTGACTCATTGGTGAAAGTTTCTTTATGTATAACTAAAAGAAAAACCTTTTTATTTTTTATTTTTTTGGATCGAGTGGAGAGATTTTACTGCTGTCGTGCATTCATTAGGAAGATTTACCCTCTATTTTGTCCCGTTATTGTCGAAAGTAAAAAAAATCCTGAATTTTGGATTGTTTCCAGAAAAGTAAAAGATGAAAAATCTCCCAATGGGTGCACTTGTTCTGATAATCGGGGGGTCCCCAAGGAATTCCCTTAATTTGCATAGACTTCCTCTCACTTCCTGTTTTGGCTGTGGGACAGGGAGTGAATGGAGATCTCCCCCAATATGATACAGATGGCAAAAAATAAATAGAAAATAGGGGTTACAACCCCCTCTTGCTCTATCAAAAATGAAAAAAAGTCTATAGTTCTACTTTTAATATTAACCACTTAAGACCCGGACCAAAATGCAGGTAAATGACCAGGCCCATTTTTGCGATTCAGCACTGCGTCGCTTTAACTGACAATTGCGCGGTCGTGCGACGTGGCTTCCAAACAAAATTTGCGTCCCTTTCTTCCCACAAATAGAGCTTTCTTTTGGTGGTATTTGTTCGCCTCAGAGTTTAATTTTTTTTCGCTATATACAAAAATAGAGCGACAATTTTGAAAAAAAAACTATTTTTTTACTTTTTGTTATAAGAAAAATCAAACTAAATGTTAGTCAAACATTTAGGCCAAAATGTATTTAGCCACGTGTCTTTAGTAAAAAAAAATCGCAATAAAAAAAAATTGGCTACCTAGCGGGAATAGCGGCACTAATACAGCGATCAGAAAAATGATCGCTTAGTGACGCTGGCAATAGGGAGTGAAAGGGTTAACTAGGGCGGTGATCAAGGGGTTAAAACTTTATTAGGGGGTGTATGGGGGCTACCCTGGACCTAACACTGACTGTCACACTGACACTAAATACAGTATTCAGTGACACTGTGACAGGGGAGAGGGGGGGTGATCGCAAGAGGTTAATGTGCCTGCGTGTAGTGTGTGTCAGTGTAGTGTTGTGCAGACTTACTGTGCGATGTGATCTCTCCTCAGCGGTGGTTGAAAATACCGCTGAGGGGAGAGATCACATCACTTCCTCCTTCCTGTGTTTACACAGGAGGAGGAAGTGCACTGCAGGGGGAGCACGCGGATTGGCTGGGAGCGACCAGGAGGGGGCGGACAAAAACGAATAGCCGCCCCCTCATCCCGGATCGCTCGGCCAGCTACGGGACCGCCCCTTTTCCCGGGGGGTCCCGATCGGACCCCCGACCCACTTCAAGGCACCAACGTATATATACACGTTGATGTGCCTGTTGGTGCCATTCTGCCGACTTAAATGTACATGCGGCGGTCCATAAGAGGTTAATAGGTTCATCTAATGTGCACTCTGTATTTGGAGTGTTTACTACTACATATACAGTTGTTCTCAAAAGTTTGCATAGTGTGGCAGAAATTGTGACATTGAAAGTATGACCGACTATGCCAGAAAACTGTCTTTAAAGGAACACTAAAGGTTCGTTTTTTATTAGATCAATTGATTGCTGTAAGCTAGAGCATTTAAATATCACTTACCTCGTTTTTCCTTTTGACTTCCAAAATACAGTAATCCAGGTTTGAAAATGCCATTTCCTGTCTCTCCTCTTCTTGCTTTCCACCAGCACCTGCATGGTGGAAAGCAGAATGTGCTCACCCTCTCCCTATGACTACAGCCCTGCGTGAAGATGCTCTCTTATCCCTCACAGGCATGGAGACTAAGCCTAATGGAAACTGTAGTTCCCATTAGGCCGTGATGTAGCAAGAATGAATGCGCACCGCAAACCAGGAAGTCAGTGAGAATAATGATTCAGGAGTGACAGATGTGAATAAAACAGCTCGATTTCAATAGGTATCAAATAAGTTATAATGCAAAACATTACTTTCTTTATCGTACATCACGGGACACAGAGCGCATAGCCATTACATATGGGTTATATGGGTACCTTCAGGTGTGGACACTGGTGTAATCAACTTCACAGGAAGTTCCTCCCTATATAACCCCCTCCCACTGAGAGTGCTTCAGTTTTTTCGCCAGTGTCTTAGGTGTTGGTCACGTCTAGCTGTCCCTCGGAGGTCTCGGGACCCAGGATAGCTAGCCGGATCCGTCCGAAGTGCTTCAAAGCCAAGGTGTACGGTACCCGGGCCCTGCCTGCGTGGGGTTTTGCCTATAATGCCTCTCCTTGGAGGGCTGGATTCTGGGCTCCAGTGCCTTAGTCTCTTCCAAGAACTAAACGCTACTGATGCCAGGATGCTATATAGGTCCAGGGGTGTGGGTTCCTTAAACACAGGACCCCGGTCCCTGAAGGTCCGAGACAATACCCACGGAGATGGGGGAAGATTGGGCCTCTTGCAGTTTGCAATACCCTGCGGCGTGGAGCAGGTAAGAGGGAACCTGCGGGACTTGGTTCGACAGTAGGTATCCCCCTGGGGGTTCTGGGTTGGCTAATAGTATGCTTGTGCATCAGCCACTATCTCCACTATGTCTGTGTGGGCAGGATGGGATACTAATGTTTACCCAGATAACATGTAGATATATGTATACTTGTGTAAGATATATATTTGCTACTCACCCCAGGTCTGCTTGTTAGCATTGATACTGCAACCCCACATGTTTTTAAAAGAGGAAAGTGCTGGTAAAACTCCTGTTTCTTAGGAAGCCCATGGGGACAGCTTCCTCTCTGTGTGTGCACTACAATAAGATTAGTGCTTACCTGGTGTCTGTTGGTGCTGCCTGCCGCTGGTCCATGTGTTTCCTCTGCTCTGCTTCCTCCATGTGGTTTTCAGCGTGGGGGGGGTGCGCGCGCACGCCGCCTTTTATAGCGTCGGCGTGCGTTGGGGGGGCGGGCCAGCAGCGTCAGGGTCTGTTTAAAGGAAAAACTTTTTCTCTGGCTGGTCTTTCCCTCCTGGAGGCAGAGGAAGAAGGATACAGAGCGTGCAGCTGGGTCTTTTGGCCACACAGGGACACCTAGTGGCGGTTTTGTGGATCTTCAGGTCTAGGACTTAGTTCCACTATTGACCAGAAAAAAAAAAAAAAAGGAAGTTTTTTTGCTTAAAGGGACTCAGCCTTAGATCCAGCAGTATCTGAGTCTACCTTGGACTCCGGCTAACGGGCATTGGTGTGTCAATACTCACAGGTTTCCTCAGTATTGCCACCTCCCAGGCGGGTAAAAATAAAAAAATAAATAAAAAAAAGATTTTTTTTTTGGAAAAAAAAAAAAAAAAGAATTTTTCATTTTTCTCATACCTGTCCTCATATTGGTTACTCCTAGCTGCAACAGTCAGGTGTTGGCTATAGGGGTGACTCAAGGTTGTACAATGGCTCCAAAGGGATCTGGACCAGCCAAGGCTGCTAAAGGTGCCAAGAAGCAAAAGGGGTCTCCATCGGGGTCAGAGGATTTGGGCCAGGCTTCAACGGCCCCACCCTCGCCAGTTAGAACACCGAGTGGCATAGTACAAGAGCCATTGGGGGTGCTGGGGGCAGAGGCGGCCCCCGATCCACCCATTCCCGTTTACGTGACGGAAGAAATGCTAGCAGCCACCATGAGTGGGCTAGAGAAAAGGTTAACTGCGTTGTTTGCCCGTCCTTGGCCAAGTAGCAAGCGGGCTAGATCCCCCTCACCCAGTGTGGGGTTTTCAGATGCGGAGGTCTCCTCTTCAGAGGAACGGGACCCACAAGGGGATCAGGCAGACCCAAGTCCCGACGGTTCAGACAGGGAAGGTTCCACTATAGATGAATATTTCTCGGCCTCTCAAGCGGAGAGCCTGTGGATCCAGTCTTTGACAGATATGGTTCGCACTGCCTTTAAACTTCCAGTGCCAGAACTAGTAGCCCCGGAGGTTTCCTCATTGGGTTCTTTAAAGGCTCCATTAACTTGTGCGTCTTTCCCAATGCACCCCCTTCTGCGGAACGTGATTTACCAGGATTGGGCTCGACCTGATAGAATCTTTGTCCCTCCTAAAAGATTCTCTATTCTCTATCCTATGGAAGAGGAAGATTTAAAGAAATGGGCACTCCCCACAGTGGACGCGGCCATTTCCTGCGTGAATAAATCCCTGACCTGTCCGGTTGAAAATGTCCAGATGTTCAAGGATCCGGTCGACAAGAAATTCGAGACCCTACTGAAAGCCGCTTTTACCTCAGTAGGTGCCATGGTTCAGCCAGCAGTAGCAGCCATTGGTGTTTGTCAGGCCTTGAAGGATCAGGCAAAACGGATATTAAAGGACATGCCGGCTCAGCATACTCATGAATTAGCAGAATTCCCTAGGGCTCTCTGCTTTGCAGTAGATGCTATTAAGGACTCCATCCAACAGGCATCCCGTTCATCTCTACTGATGGTTCACATGCGTCGTCTTTTGTGGCTAAAGAACTGGTCAGCAGAGGCACCCTGCAAAAAGCTCTTAGCAGGGTTTCCCTTTCATGGGGGAAGACTATTCGGGGAAGACCTAGATAAATATATCCACACCATATCAAGTGGAAAAAGTACTTCCTTACCGGTCAAGAAAAGACCGCGTGGGCCCACGTTTAAACGACAGGCCATTGTAGGCTCGGCCCCTTCGACTTCTCGTCAGTATCGACGGCCTCTCGGGCGTCCAGCGGTTAATAGCCGCCCACAGGGTCAAGCCGCGGCAAACAAGAGACCCTGGTCTCGCAAACCGGCTAAACCAGTCATCAAATCAGATTCATGAAGGGGCGCCCCCACTCTCTCGGGTGGGGGGAAGACTTCGGTTTTTCTCCGAAGTCTGGAAGGCCAGAATTCCCGACTCTTGGGTTCGGTCCGTGGTAGCCACGGGATACAAACTAGAGTTTCGAGAAATCCCCCCCTCATTTTCAGGGGTCAAGTCTTCCAAGCGACCCATTAAAAAGGGCCTCTCTCGTAAAGGCGTTGGATCGCCTATTGCTCCAAGGAGTAATTGTAGAAGTACCAACCCAAGAATGGGGTCGGGGATTCTACTCCAACCTTTTTGTTATACCAAAACCCAATGGCGACGTCAGGCCTATATTAGACCTCAAACGCCTAAATCGCTTTCTAAAGATTCAGACCTTTCGTATGGACTCCATACGTTCAGTGACAGCCAGCCTGCATCAGGGCGACTTTCTAGCATCTATAGACATAAAGGATGCATATCTGCATGTGCCGATTTACCCAGCACATCACAAGTTTCTTCGTTTTACGATAAATCAAAGTCATTACCAGTTCGTAGCCCTCCCTTTCGGGTTGGCAACAGCTCCGCGGGTATTCACAAAGGTGTTAGCCCCGGTGCTAGCCGTCCTAAGGACAGAAGGCATCTTGGTCCTGGCATACCTGGACGATCTCCTGGTTATCGACAGATCAGCTTCCAACCTCAATCATGCAGTAGTCCGCACAGTGCGGCATCTAGAAGAATTTGGGTGGATTGTGAACCAAGAAAAATCAAGGTTACAACCCACAAGACAGTTGGAATATCTAGGCTTTTGGTTAGATACAGAATGCCAGAGGGTATTTTTACCTCAAGAGAAGATCAGGTCGTTGATTCAAACGATTCAAATAGTCTTAGGCAAAAAGAAGCCGACTATTCGCCTATGCATGCGACTGCTGGGAAAGATGGTGGCCGCCTTCGAAGCAGCGCCCTATGCCCAGATCCATACCAGAGTTCTTCAGGCAGCTATTCTCTCTGCTTGGAACAAGTCCATACAGGCATTAGACCGTCCACTAGTTCTTTCCCCAGGGGTCAAGCGCAGCCTGTACTGGTGGCTGATCCCTCAAAAATTGTCAAAAGGGAAAACCTTTTGCCCCATCACGTGGAAAATAGTAACCACAGATGCCAGCCTAACAGGTTGGGGGGCAATCTTAGGAAAACGGACCCAGCAGGGACAGTGGTCAGAGGCAGAAAGTCTGCTTCCCATCAATGTCCTAGAGATCAGAGCTGCTCGGTTGGCCCTGGACTCTCCCCCTGCAGGGTCTGCCAGTAAGGATACAGTCCGACAATGCCACGGCGGTGGCATACATAAACCACCAGGGGGGCACAAGGAGCCTAGCGGCTCAAAGGGAAGTAAACCTGATTTTCTCATGGGCCGAAGCCCATGTACCCTGCATCTCAGCAGTGTTCATCCCAGGGATAGACCATTCTCAAGCAGATTTTTTGAGTCGTCAACAGTTACTCCCGGGAGAGTGGTCTCTTCACCCCCAGGTATTCCAAGAGATTTGCCAAAGATTCGGAGTTCCCGATGTGGACATCATGGCAACAAGATTCAACAAGAAATTGGACAAATTCGTATCCCGAGCCAGGGACCCCTCGGCCTACGGGACCGATGCGTTGGTTTGCCCCTGGCACCAGTTTTCTCTCCTGTATGTGTTCCCTCCACTACAGATGATTCCCCGCCTTCTACGAAGGATCAGGGTGGAGCGCAGGCCGGTGATCCTGGTGGCCCCAGCCTGGCCCAGAAGGGCTTGGTACGCACTCATCGTGAGGATGTCAGTAGGGGCACCGTGGCCACTCCCCCCTGCGCCCAGATCTGCTGTCTCAGGGCCCGATCTACCACCCTGCTTCACAGCAGCTAAATTTGATGGCTTGGCGGCTGAATCCCTAATTCTTAAGGGCAGAGGCCTCTCAGCCCAGGTCATATCTACGTTAATTCAGGCTAGAAAGCCAGTCTCTAGAAATATCTATTACAGAGTCTGGAGGACCTATGTGGAGTGGTGCGAGTCTCAAGGAGGGCATCCTCGCAAGTTTTTTATTGACAGGATCTTGCGATTCCTCCAGGTTGGCGTTGACAAGGGGTTGGCTCTTAGTACTCTAAAGGGGCAGGTGTCTGCCTTATCGATATGGTTTCAAAGGCCTTTGGCCACGCATTCGCTTGTGAAAACCTTCTTGCAGGGGGTCTTGCATGTGAATCCCCCTATTAGAGCTCCCCTCTGCCCCTGGAATTTAAATCTGGTCTTGTCAGCTTTACAAAGACAGCCGTTTGAACCTCTGACAGAAATCCCTCTTGTGCTGCTAACCCGAAAGTTGGTTTTCTTGGTGGCTATGGCTTCGGCCAGAAGGGTCTCCGAGCTGGCAGCCTTGTCTTGCAGGGAACCGTACCTGATTCTGCATAAGGACAGAGTGGTTCTGCGGCCTCAGCCTTCTTTCCTTCCTAAGGTCATATCCAGTTTTCACTTGAATCAGGACCTAGTCCTACCATCCTTCTTTCCTACTCCCCAGTCCAGAGAGGAAAGATTGCTTCATACTTTGGACGTGGTCCGAGCCATGAGGGTCTATCTCAAGGCTACAGAAAAGATTCGGAAAACAGATGTGCTTTTCGTTCTCCCGGATGGCCCCAAGAAGGGTCAGCCGGCTGCCAAGTCTTCCTTGGCTAGGTGGATTAAGCAGCTGATTTTTCAGGCCTATGGTCTGAAGCGCGTTCCACCTCCCTTATCAGTTAAGGCCCATTCTACGAGGGCCATGAGTGCCTCTTGGGCGGCACACCATCAGATCTCTATGGCACAGGTTTGCAAAGCGGCAACCTGGTCTTCCGTACATACGTTTACTAAATTTTATAAGTTGGACGTCACAAAAGCTACGGACGCAGCATTTGGGCAGGCGGTCCTACGGGCAGCAGTATAGAATCCTCTGGCCCGGATTACGCCCCTTTTTTCTGTTGGTGGAGCTATTTTTTACCTCCTGATATATTTTCTGTTTGGCTAATTTTGGCCTTGCGGTCTCCCTCCCCTCATGGAGCATTGCTTTGGGACATCCCATATGTAATGGCTATGCGCTCTGTGTCCCGTGATGTACGATAAAGAAAAAAGGATTTTTAATAAACAGCTTACCTGTAAAATCCTTTTCTTGAAGTACATCACGGGACACAGAGCTCCCACCCCTCTTTTGGGGAACATTGTGTAACCTCAGAGAAATTGCTTGCTACAAAACTGAAGCACTCTCAGTGGGAGGGGGTTATATAGGGAGGAACTTCCTGTGAAGTTGATTACACCAGTGTCCACACCTGAAGGTACCCATATAACCCATATGTAATGGCTATGCGCTCTGTGTCCCGTGATGTACTTCAAGAAAAGGATTTTACAGGTAAGCTGTTTATTAAAAATCCTTTTTTTTACTTTATCAGCTACTGTCAGACTTTAATTTAAGAGGAAAATATTTTTGTCTTTACAACCTCTTTTATTTTAAGGATAGTGATCAAATGAAGCCATTTATTGTCCCACAGTTCTTTTTTGGCTCATTTTTAAATCCTAATAATAAATGGAATGTTTGGCCTTGGTACACACACACAAGGTGACGTACACAAGTTAAAATGGCAATTCAAGGTTAATTTCCCACATCTGTGGCTTTTTAAATTGCAATTAGTGTCTGTGTATAAATAGTCCAATGAGTTTGCTAGCTCTCATGTGGATGCACAGAGCAGGCTAGACACTGGGCCATGGGGAGCAGAAAGGAACTTTCAAAAGACATGCGTAACAAGGTAAATGGAAATTTATAAAGATGGGAAAAGGTTTTTGAAAAAACGATCCAAAGTCCTGAATATGACGGTCAGTACTGTTCAATCACTTATTTTGAAGTGGAAAATGCAGGGATCTCTTGATACCAAGATTGCAGCCAGAACTGCCAATAAAATTGTTCGGGATACAAAAGAAAAACCCACAGGAGAAATTCAGGCTGTTCTGGAAAAGGCAGTGTGGCGGTTTCAAGGAGCACAATGCGACGAAACGGAACAAAAATGAGCTGCATGGTCGAGTTACGAGAAATAAGTCTTCGCTCCAGATTACAGTGTGGCATAAGCGGTGAGGTGTGCCAAGATGTTGCCAGGCTTATTGTGACCAGACTTTTTTGTGACATTGGCACAGTAAAGGTATCGTCGTATTGTGCTCCTTGAAACAAACCCCCCACCCATGTCTTGTATGTCATATCTGATTCTGTGAGAAATCTTCACATAAACACAACTTTGCATGCAATTAATCATTTAAAATAAATAATTGATTGCCTCATACGTATGACATACACAAAGTTACAAAAAAACACACTCGTCAGTAACCACTAATGGCTTGACCATAAAAGAAAGAGGAAATGGGGGGGGGGGGCGGGTAGAGCCTAGTCGCCGAGAGAAAAAGGACTCTCAACCCTATGTACTAGCCCCCCCCCCATAAGTATCAGTACATTTTAAAGGCAAGGTGTGTGTGTGTGTGTTGGTCTCCATGGCCTACACATGCTGACTACAGTGCCCACAAGCGTATTTTGGTGTAGTTTGGAAATGTGTCCAGCAAGTAATGAATTTAGACCCGGTATCATGCGAGATGGCAGAGAGTTCCTCCATCTCACCTTGAACCCCTCTCTAAAAGATGGGGTAAATTAGTGCCCCAGAGAACAGGAATGCAAAGCTTGGCTGTGTTTAACATAGTAGGTGAGGTTAAAACAAGTCCATCAAATCCAACCTATGTGTGTGAGATATGTCCGTATTGCATTGTATATCCCTGTATGTTGTGGTTGTTCAGGTGCTTATCTAATAGTTTTTTTTTTAACTATCAATACTCCCCACAGAGACCACTGCCTGTGGAAGGGAATTCCACATCCTTGCCGCTCTTACAGTAAAGAACCCTCTACGTAGTTTAAGGTTAAACCTCTTTTCTTCTAATTTTAATGAGTGGCCATGTGTTTTGTTAAACTCCCTTCCACAAAAAGTTTTATTCCTATTGTGTGGTCACCAGTACGGTATTTGTAAATTGGGATCATATCCCCTCAAGCGTTTCCAGAGAGAATACGTTTAGTGCTCGCAACCTTTTTTTTTGTGGCAATCAGATATTCCCTGGATGAACTTTACCTATAAATGTTAGTATCCAGTTATGTTCTGTACTTTTAGGAAAGAATCCAGGCCTTTTTACAGTAAGCTGTGGAGCTGGCCATAACCATCTCTTGAGGGAGTCTATTCCACCTTTTCACAGCTCTTACTGTGAAAAAAATATTTTCTTATTTGGAGATTAAATCTCTTTTCCTCCAGACGTAAATAGTGCCCCCTTGTCCTCTGTGATGTCCTTAAAGTCAATAACTTGCCACCAAGTTCACTATAGGGATCACTTCTGTATTTATACAGGGTACATGTTAATCATTTCCCCCCCCTTAATCTCCTTTTCTCAAGGGAATAAATTCAGTTCTCTAATGTTTCCTCATAGCTGAGCTCCTCCATGCCTCTTGTTAGTTTGGTTTCTCTTCTCTGCACTTTCTCCAGTTCCCTGATATCCTTTTTGTAAACTGGTGGCCAAAACTGAACTGCATATGTCAGATGGGGTCTTACTAATTTGTACAGGGGTAAAATTAATCTCTCTGTAGTCCATACCTCTCTTCATACAAGAGAAGATTGTGCTTGCTTTAGAAGCCCCAGCTTGGCATTGGCAGTCACTTCCCTACCCGCACGCCCTGCTGTCTTCTGGGAAACGCACTGTTCCCAGGAGAGAGCAGGGACCAGTGACAGCACGCCACGCTACTTGTGCATACGCAGTAGGGAGCCAGACAGTGAAGCCACAATGCTTCACTTCCCGATTCCCTCACTGAGGATGGGGGTGGGTGCAGCCGAGGGTCGAGCGATTGCTTGGCCTTCGACTGCTGACATCGCGGGTGTGCTGGACAGGTAAGTGTCCATATATTAAAAGTCAGCAGCTGCAGTAATTTAAAAATAAATACAAATTTGGTGGACTCTCCACTTTAAGCTTATGATTTACAAGAACGCCCAGATACTTCTCCACCATTGATATCCTCAGTTGTACTTCCCCCTAATATGTATGATGCATGCATATTCTTCGCCTCCAAATACCTTTTATACATTTATCCACATTAAAGGTAATTTGCCATGTAGTCGCCCAATTAAACAGAGCATTGAGGTCTGTTTGTAAGTTGGAGACATCCTGTAAGGATGTTATTCCACTGCATAGCTTGGTGTCATGACAAGCATGACACACAGAGGCATGATGGGACTTGTAGTTTTGCAACAGCTGGAGGTCCGCTAATTGCAAATCTCTGATTTAGAGTAAGAATAATTAACCGCTACTCTCTGAATTCTGTCTTGGCCAGGTTTCTATCAATTTACAAACACATCTTTCCAGGCCTGTAGACTTAACACATTAGTCGGGGGTGGGGAACTTTGTCAAACACTTTTTTTTTTTTAACAAAGAGGTTGGTCTTTATTGAGAAAGTATCAAAATACAAATGACATGCGTATGCAGTTCATATAGAGGCACATAAAACAGCAAAAACAATAGTGCAGATTGCGCAAATCAAAGTCACACATGAACCTTAACCTCAGCCCTCCCGTCCACCCATCAAACAGGTATGATAAAGAACAAGAAGGCATAGACTGTAAATAACACACATTAAAACTGTTGTGTCCGGGGAAGCCAGACTCTGTCAAATTTACGAGGGCATCCCCTGCTAATATAAGTCAATTTATACATTGGCAACAGAGCATTTACTGAAGAGTCCCAATCCCCAACAGTGGGGGGCGAGGGAGAGGACCACTTCTTAAGAATTTCCTTCTTGGCATAAAAAAGCAGCATGGAGACAAGCAGTTTCGTACCCCGAGGACGCTGGTCGTCCTCGTGTATCCCAAGCAGAGCCAGCTCAGGCGAGACCGGGATAGACAACGTGAGACGCATGTTGATACACTCAAACACTTTCCCAGTACGGCACCAGCCGCGGGCAGGTCCAGAACATGTGATAGAAAGATCCTTCTGGGGAACGACACTTAGGGCAGTTGGGAGACCTGTCCGGGTATATCTGATGCAACCTCTGGGGTGTGTAATAGACTCGGTAATATACCAGGAAATTGGGGAGCGCAAGCCCCCCACAACGGACTGGCAACTGTAGGATGGACCGAGCCAGTCTAGGGGCGGACCCCCTCCACAGAAAGGAGCCTATACAGGCATCCATCTCCCTGAAGAAGGAAAGGGGAAGCTTAACCGGGCAATTCCGAAATATGTAATTGAACCGTGGCAGATAAAGCATTTTTATGATATTGATGCGTCCTAATAAGTTAAGGGGCAAGTCCCTCCACCTGGAGCAGTGCTCCTTGAGCCGTCTAGTGAGAGGAGTTAAGTTGAGGCGACGAAAGTCACGGAGGTCGCGAGACACCACAATCCCCAGGTATTTAAACTCTTCAACCCACAATAGCGGGGACTAAGTCCCCCTCTCCCGGGCCCCCGGGTCGAGCGGGAACAGGACAGACTTGGTCCAATTAATCCTGATTCCCACAAAACTCCCAAATTGCTCAAAAATTTGCAAGGCCGTCTGCAGCGAGGTGTCCGCATCCTGCAGATAGAGCAACGCGTCATCTGCATAGAGGGGGAGATCCTCTCCTCCAGGGGGCCCACCCTGAGCCCTCGGACCTCGTTCGACTCCCTGATCAGGATCGCCAGCGGCTCCAGTGCCAGAGCAAACAAGCTGGGCGATAGAGGACAGCCCTGCCTGGTGCCCCTCTGGAGGGGGAAGAACTCCGACAAAGTACCATTGGTGCGAATCCTAGCCCTGGGGGAAGCATATAGCATACCCAACCACTGCAGAAACTTGGGACCGAAGCCAAAACGCCTCAGCACCTCCCAGAGATAGCCCCACTCTACCGAGTCAAAAGCCTTCTCGGCATCAAGTGAGGCTATGACCCGGGCACCAACATTGTCATGGGAAGTATCTAAGTTGAGGAACAATCTCCTGATATTTATGTCGGTGCCCTTCCCCGGCATAAACTCGGTTTGGTCCTGGTGAGCCAAGTCTTCCAGCACCGCAACCAATCTTAGGGCCAAAACCTTCGCCAGAAGCTTAGCGTCCGCATTTATCAAGGACCTGGGTCTATATGACCCGCACTCCTCAGGGTCTTTACCTGGTTTAGGCACCAATACAATCACCGCCTCAGACATGGAGCTCGGAAGAGCCCCAAGAGCTGAGAACTGCGAGAAAAGGGAGGTCAACCTAGGAGCTAGCAATTCCTGGTGCTCAGAGTATAACTCAGTGGGCAACCCGTCCAGCCCAGGGGTCTTACCTGATTGCATTAAACCCAGTGCCGTCTGCACCTCTTCCAAAGTGATATCCTTATCCAGGTCTCTACACTTGGCCGAGTCAAGTGTCGGGAACGGGATGCCATCTAAAAAAACTGAAAGATCCCCCGGGGTATAGGACACCCTAGAAGAGTATAGATCCTGATAGAAACGGAGGAACCTAGAATCAATGTCCTCCGGGGTGGTCAGTAGACTACCATCTCCGTCCCTCACCCTACCTATATGCGTAGAAGGGTTCTGCCCCCTAGCGAGCCACGCCAGAAGCCTTCCATTCTTGTCCCCAAATTCGAACACCCGCTGGGCACTGTCAAGCATGGGCTTCTTAGTAAGATCAATTCTGAGGAGGGAGAGTTCACCCAGAGTGTGCTGCCAGGGATAATATGTGCCTGCACCGGGAGATCGAACATATGCCACCTCCTGCGACCGGGCCCGGTCCTCTAGTACCTCAAGAGCTCATTCCGCCCCTCCCCTCCTTGCTGCTATACGTTTGATGTATTCCCCTCTGAGCCAGGCCTTAAAGGTGTCCCAAACTACCAGGGGGCCCGAGGACTCCCTATTCGCCAACCAAAAATTACATATCTCTCCCGGCATAGCCTCCTGGATCTCTAAATCTGCAATCCAGTACCTCGAGAGCCGCCAGACCCCCCCCCCGTCCCCTAGGAGAGGCTGCACCCACCGAAACCAGCAGGGGGGCATGATCAGATATGCCCCGGGATAGAATCTCGGTAGATACAACCTCGCCCAGAAGGCCGGAGGAGGCAAATGCCATGTCAATGCGAGACAATGTTCTAAAGGTAGTGGAAAGGCATGTGAACTGCTTGTCAGAGGGGTGAAAGTGATGCCAGAGGTCAAACATACCAAAGGTAGATGCCCACCCGGCCAGGCAAGGGGTGGGGGACTGGGGAGGGCGGAGCATATCACAGGTATCCGACATGACCAGGTTAAAATCGCCCACCAGTAGCACACACTCCGTCAAACACTTTTTTTGCAAAATCCAAGTATACTACGTCCACAGCCACCCCTCAGGGTCAGGGGTCTCCAAACTTTCTAAACAAAATGCCAATTTACTGTCCTTCAGACTGGGGGGGGGGGGCAGACTGTAGCCAGCAAAAGTAGAACATTCCTTTGCATCAGTAGAAGTAGGCCATGTCTCAGGCTTTATGGTCAGTGGGAGTAAAAGTTACATAGCACCTGTGGTAAGTATGAGGAGGAATACTGCCCTTTCATTGGTATTAGTGGGAGGAATGGATGTCGGTGGAAGGAATAGTACCCAATCATTGTGTCCACAGAAGACCTAATGCCCCAATGTAGATGTCGGTGTGTGGAATGGTGCCTCATCATTGGTGATAGTGGAAGGAAAACTCCCCCAGAGCTGTTCAAAGAAAAATCCTTTGATCTGTGTTTTTAGAAAACTTCAGAAGTGGCTACAGATCAACAGATGCAATGCCTGTAGGACGACTAGTTGTTTTCTGTGTTTAATAACCTGAGACCAGTCACTTCACTGTGTGTATGTAGGGATTTACAACAACTTTAGTGCAATTATACACGTAAGGGAATAAGGATTGTTATTTAAAAGTATAACTACCTGTGTTTGCCGGTGTATAAGGCGACCGGGCATATAAGACGACCCCCTAATTAAAAAAAAAAAAAAAAAATTGAGATTTTTTTGCCTGCACTCAAAGTATAAGACGACCCCCCTTCCTAGGCTTCCGACACTTCATATTTCTTCCTTCTGTAGCCATATCCTTCATTCTGGCTGGAGCTCTATTTTTTTTCCTTCTTGCTGGAGCCAATCACGGCGAGTGATGTATTCTATTAATAAATACAAAGCCTGTTTGGATTGGCAGAGGCTGTAACATCATCAGTCCCCCCCCCCCCCCTTTTAAAGCCAATCCGAGCAGGCTCTGTATTCATTTGAATACATCGCTCACCGGGATTGGCTAAGCGATATATATACTGTATGTAGCTGAAGCTACATACACTATTACCGCACATCCAGCAGGCATCCGAGCAGCTCACCCGGCGTATAAGACGACCCCTGCTTTTTGGCCAGTTTTTTTAAGTGTAAAAGGTAGTCTTATACGCCAGCAAATACAGTATATCTTACACTTGCCTTGGATGACGGGGCTTCCTGTTTCAGGAGCTGTGGCTTATACCACACCAGGCAGTGCTCTAGTACTTCTCAGCTGCAGTACTGTCCATGTGGCTGTGGACTCCTTAAAGCCATTTCACTGCAGACTTGTGTTAAGGTGTTATGGGAGAAGAAACCGCAGGTCTTTAGGCTCTACTGTAACTCAGGGAATATAGTTACTTTTTCTTGATACATTGTCATGGACCATGAACAGATATCCCAGGTTCCACAGTCCATGCAAAGAGACATCAGGCCCTGGGGCTTGTCTACTGCTGGATGAATATCAATTCATCCAGCAGTAGTCAAGCCCCAGGGCCTGATGTCTCTTTGCATGGACTGTGGAACCTGGGATATCTTTTATTTTTTTTATTTATTTATTTTTGCAGCAGACCAAAGTTTCCACAAACGTGCATTACAATTTGTGTAAATATCTGCTACTATACTTTTTACTAGAGATGCACCGAAACATTTCGGGTGAAAATGGTGTTATCAGCATTTGGTCGATAAGAGGAAAAGGTGCTGATATTGGCACCGAAACCGCATGCAATTTTGCACGACTTTACCATGTATTTCTGTGCTTATGGTGTGTTTTCTCATTGGTTTTGTGACTCAAAAACATCAGAGGCGAGTGTTAATGTGCTCTTTGCTGCGTTTTCAATACATTTGAACTGGGAGGTGCATTTTATTTTTTTCTTCTTCGTTTGGCACCAAAATTTCCTTTTGGTGCACCTACTTGTTACTAGTTAGTGGTTAATGCCAGCCCTGAGTATTGCACTTAAAATGGGACATGTGTCTTTTTTTATTTATTTATTTTTCCCCCAAGACAGGTGTTTAGTATTAACAAAACCGATACTTTCGTGTCTGTCGGTTACTTAAAACTGTCAAGAACACTGAAAAGGCAATAGTATGGTGTATTTTGATTAAAATTAATTTGCTGCTGATAGTGATCTCTGGATATGGAGTGCATTAGATGTACAGTATAAACTAAAGCACTATGATTATTCATAAAGATACAGTGTGGTCGGGGCAGTAGTGAAGAGAGGGAAGTCTTTAGAGATTAGTCCAATATAAACGTCTTGATATTCTGCAGACAGTCTGAAGACATGGATGAATCCTATAGCTGATTTGTATTTTATCCACTGAGGCTGGTTTAGAAACAAAATCATGAAATCTTCTTTGTCGTTCTGTAATGTGTTCATATATTTTTTAGCTGCATCATTTCAGTGATCTTTACAGTATTGGTAGTCTTTTTGTAATGTTTTTTCATGCTTTGACACTAGTGCCATTTTTGTTGCATGGCTGTAATAAAGTGAAGTCCTAAAACAAGTTTATGATAAAGCTGTAAAATATCCTCCCGCTTTTATCAGTCACATAACAAAAGGCACTCTTGAGCCCAGTCACATTTATTTTTTTATTTTTTTCTGCCTCAGAGAACTGTCAGAAGACTTAATCAATTATGCGTTCATTCGCGGTCTCCATCCTAGTTCGCATCATAGTTGGAAATACTTCATAACTTTATTACGTATATATTTTAATATAATAAGCCTATTCTGGACCAGGATAAATATACCAAAATACTTTAATTTCCACTTATTAAGAAAATCCCCCTGCCCTACTCTCTCCGACTATCCATCTTGTATTAAATCTCCCTTTGCCCATTGCCCTTCTGACTCCATTTTATCCTGTCTACAAAACTCTGTGAAAGCTTATATTTAACCCAATCCTGCCATTTCAGTTTAAATTCCCCTTCCTCCCCCATCAACCTGAGCTGTTCATTGTAATAAATATCATTTATTTTAAAAAGCCAGTTCCTCACCGTTGGGCACTTGGGGTCCTTCCACTGTCGGGATCAGACTTTTTGCTGCATCTAATAAATGGGGGAGCAAAGTTCTCATATATTGTTTAGTAGACATTTTGGTCCCGTGGAACAGACAGACACATGGGTCAGTAGGTATTTTCACCAAAGATGTGCCATAGTTCCCGGTTCCGCACAGCCCCTCCAACAAAATTTGGAGTTTTCCCTTTGGTAATAGCTATGTCCGGGGTTATATACCAACGTGCTAAGCATTTGAAATTCATTTCTATCGGCGTGCAATTTGATGTAATATGTGTCATTTTTAATATTTTCCCGACGTCCATCTCAGTTTCACCTGTTTCCAGCTCCTCTTCCCACTTTTTAATATACGGAGGTGACCCCCATTTTTTTAATCCCATCAGTATTTTATAAATAGGAGAAATCCCACCCCTTCCATTCGGTGCTGAACACAAACGCTCTAATGAGAGCAAATTTCCATCTGACCTAATCGGGTAGGGGAGGGATTCCAAAAAATGTTTCAGCTGGAGATATTGCCACCTATTCAGCTCAAAAATTAATTTTTTTTATTCCTGATAAGTACACATTTTTCCTTACTTTCTCTGGTGCAAAATAATTTGAATCTTTTAATGGGGAATTGTAACCCCATTTTTCCTTTTTGTGTACCCTATCCCATATTGACATAGATGTCAGTGTAATCATGTGCATGTGCTCTTTTTGCTGTCTAAATTGTGCCAGGATCCAAATCTCTTTCCCTAATATTGACTTATTTAGGCTACTTTCCAATTTGACCCACCTTTTCTCTTTATTTTCTTTAACCCAATCCGCCACCCGTGCCATGTGAATCGCCATAAAATATGTATTAATGTCCGGTACTCCCAGACCTCCTTGTGCCTTTTCTCGAATTAAAATTTCCATACTTATACACGTTTTTTTATTCCACCAAATAAACCTATTTAATAACTTTTTAATATTTTAAAGTAAGCTTCCAGAAGTGCAATCGGTAACATTTGTATTTTATATAAGATCTTAGGGAGAGTTAGCATTTTCAAGCTATTTATTCTCCCTAACATAGAACTTTGGATGCAATTTTCTTTAAATCCATTTTAATATCGTTCAATTATGGGATAAAATTATGTAGGTAAATTGACTCAAGTGATGATGTAATATTGACTCCTAAATATTTTAACTCAGCGTCTCTCCAGGTGAATGGGAAGTCTTGTTTATATCTACATTCATCCTGTACATTCACACTAATAAGTATTTCTAATGTTAAGGGATTAATTTGGAAGTTTATTACCTCCCCATTTAATTTAAGAGTTTTTAACCACTTAAGACCCGGACCAAAATGCAGGTAAAGGACCAGGCCCCTTTTTTGCGATTCGGCACTGCGTCGCTTTAACTGACAATTGCGCGGTCGTGCGACGTGGCTCCTAAACAAAATTTACGTCCTTTTCTTCTCACAAATAGAGCTTTCTTTTGGTGGTATTTGATCACCTCTGATTTTTATTTTTTGCGCTACATACAAAAATAGAGTGACATTTTTGAAAAAAAATCTATTTTTTACTTTTTGTTATAAGAAAAATCAAATAAACTAAGTTTTAGTCAAACATTTAGGCCAAAATTTATTTGGCCACATGTCTTTAGTAAAAAAAAAAAAAATCACAATAAAAAAAAAATAGCTACCTAGCGGGAACGGCGACACTAATACAGCGACACTAATACAGCGACACTAATACAGCGATCAGAAAAATGATCGCTTAGGGACACTGGCAATAGGGAGTGAAAGGGTTAACTAGGGCGGTGATCAAGGGGTTAAAACTTTATTAGGGTGGGTTACGGGGGCTACCCTAGACCTAACACTGACTGTCAAACTGCCTGTCACACTGACACTAACTGCAGTGATCCGTACATATGATCACTGCATTCAGTGACACTGTGACGGGGGAGGGGGGTGATCGCAACGGGTTAATGTGCCTGCGTGTCCTGGTGTCAGTGTAGTGTTGTGCAGACTTACTATGTGATGTGATCTCTCCTCAGCGGCGGTTGGAAAAACCACCGAGAGCAGAGATCACATCACTTCCTCCTCCTGTGTTTACACAGGAGGAGGAAATGACACTGCAGGGGAGCGCGCGCACTGGGAGCGATCCGGAGGGGGCGGACAAAAACGAACCGCCGCCCCCTCAGCACGGATCGCTCCTACAGCCATCGGGACCGTCGGATGTACCGGGGGGTCCCGATCGGACCCCCGACCCACGTCAAGGCAGCCACGTACAGGTACGTTGATGTGCCTGTCCGTGCCATTCTGCCGACGTAAATGTACATGCGGCGGTCCTTATGTGGTTAATAAGTTAGGTAGAGTTATGGTTGGATTTGTTACATATAGTAGAATATCATCGGCGTACGCCGCAAGTTTGTGTTCCCCGTCTGTCTGGATCCTGCTAATGCAGGCCGTGATCCCTTGATAAAATTTCCCAAGTTGTGGGGACCCCCAACAATAAAAAAAAGTTAACGTGGTTTGTCAGCAACCAAGGTAAGACAAGTAGTTTGCGTCCCTAACCCAGGGACATTTAGCGCTCCATGAGTCCCTTACACCTGTACAGTATTAAAACCCCTTTTGGTACATTTTAGGATGTGCCTCTCATTTCTTTCCCTTTTTTCCCTCTCTACCCTAATTTAATGTTTTTTTGTTTGTTTTTTCCCCCATCCCTCTCTAGCCGTCTTTTTTTTCGTTCTCTTATTCTTTCGCTCCCTTTTTCTTTGTTCCTCTCCATCTATTCCTCTCCTTTCCATTTATTCTGGTGGAGTTGGGATCAGTGGCAGTGGCTGTTAGGGGGGTGGGATCAGTGGCAGCACTAGGGGGAGTTCTGATCAGCCAACTTGGGTGCTCTCGATCAATGTGATCTGAGAACTGTAGTGGGGACTTTTAATGGCAACTATGCCATCATGTTATGCACTGTTTCTCTGGCTGTACTGTGTCTCTGACTTTGCAGTGTCTTGCAGCAGTGACCCCTATGCCAAAATCAGGAGATAGTCTCCTCCAGCCTCTCCCACTTCACATTCCTCACCAGTCAGCTGATCTCTAGTCTCTGCCCCCCAGCCATGCCATGAATTGAATGGGTGACTGTGAAGAGGCTAAGTGGGTGCCCGCGGGCTCCAGGGACAGCCCTGTTGGGAGGCCGCGAGAAGCCTGGGAGAGCGGTGCAGGCTTCAGGAACAGCCAAGGATTCAGGGACCCCTGGCAAATTGTCATTCGACCCCCAAGGGGTTCCCGACAATAAAGGGGACACCCCTGTCGGGTCCCGTTGAACATCTCAAATGGCCCCGATACCGTCCTGTTTCTACCTTAACTCTAGCCCAGTCACATTTAACTATTGTTCATGTGCGTTTCCCATGCTCTTAAAACCGTGCCAGATGGCTGGCACCAAACACTTGTTCAACATGTGATATGATTTTGTGTTCACATCCAGTAAATCTCCTAAAGAGTTCATCGGCCGAAACTGTGTTTTTTTTTCTTCTCAGCCATGATCTTGAGGAACACACACACACACACACACACACACACACTTATATATATTGTTTTTTTTCTCTTCTCATTCATGCATTCCCTGCATTAAGGTAAAAAAATATTTTTAGCTGACAAACATGCGCTAAGGAACATAATTACACCGCAAACACAAATTTATCATTTGTAAACAAATATGCTAAGGAAAGTAATGCTCTAGGTTTTTGTCCCTGCCAATGAATCGTCTGGCTTTTGCTGAATTGGCTGAACTGACTTGCAGGCTGAGCTGGCTAATCGGCAACTTTGCTTCAACACCAGTCCACCCTCGCATTATAGATCTTATTATGGAGAATTGGTTTTCTTCAGATACTGTTTAATTTTGTCATGAGAGAACTATGGACTCTGTTGGTTCCTTGGCTGTCTTTGCCAATCCAAAAAATGTTTGGTGAGGTCAGAAAACCTGAGCTGCTTACTTTATTCTTGGTCAGTGACTTAAGCAGAGATTGGCATGGACGCTAGAGAATAGATCTTTTCTGATGGAACTAATGTGTAAGGTGACGTGGGAAGAGCGTTTCTCAATTGCTTTTAGTAGCACTATTGTTACTATAGCATTGCCTTGTCATTTTGTGCAATCGGTCCACTTTACCAGCAAAAAACGTTTTGTGTTTTTTTGGTCTAAAGATCTACTGTAACACTATGTAGGTTTTTGAGTTTGACATTTCCTCTTTTCTTTGTCTCACAGATATTTGAAATATTTGGACCAGTCCCACATCCGTTTTATGTGATCCGCTTTAATTCAAAGGATCATATTGAATCCACTGGAATTGAGATAAAAAACACTTTGTACTTTGCTCCAGCTGTTGAAGACTTCACACAATATATCATACCAGATGCTTTAAAAAGGTACGATTTTATTTTCAAGCCAGATGTAAACTGTTAAGTTGTGAACTGTATTTAGGTGTACCACTCTGAAGTTCAACATATTTTGAATAATTTTAAAGTTTTCCGGAGTTGAACTGTGCGATAAACAACAACCATTGGACCACCACTGTGAAGATTATCAGTCCTAGACTACTTTTACTCATCTCCTCAGTTTAGAATTAACTTGAGATGCTCTCAGCTCCCTCACAATCCTGGCACAGGGTGCAAGTATATATGTACATTTTTGTTATGGGTAACAAATGAAGGGCCACAAACTATATACTCCTCCACTTTTTGACCCTCAGGTCTGCCCAAGATATTTTCCTAATATTTTTAGTCACACAGCCAAGTGACTAAAGATGGCCATAGACGTGTTTTTGTGTGTGTGTGTGGTTTTTGTTTGTTCAGCGAACAAGGTTGATTGGCTGGGGAAGTTCCAAACCCCCTTCCTGGGATGTGATATTCTGACTTTGGCTCTTGTTCCTGTCAGAATACACTTAGCAGCTACAGCCGCTGATTCCAACTTTCTTCTTTGACAGGACAAAAAAGATCATACTGCTTCTTAATCAAATTGCGACCACGTAAAACATATATGCAGTGTTAAAGAAGTCGACTTTCTTCTAGGTGGCGCATTCATATACTCCTGTGTTAAGGCTGGAAGTGCACTCAGTCAGGCTCCTAACAAAGGCTGAGCTGTCTGACCACTCTGGGTCTCGTACTTATGATCAGGAACCTGGAGAACCGAATCCTGCTCGTGTGACTACTGTGATTGGCTGTTTGCTAGTGCAGTTGCTCCAGAGCTTAGTAAGAGGAGATGCTTCACTTTACAACTAATACTCAATAAAAAATAAAACATTTTTGGTACATGATTGAATGATGGAAGTCAGCAGAACTTCCCCTCATTTACTAAGCTCTGGAGCACCGGTCTATTTGCCTTTAGTAAATCAACCCTGTTGAAAAAAATAAAAGATCAACTATTTCAGGGCTTGAGCTCGTTTTAATGAAAGTTGGTGTAAGTATGAGCGAGTGTGTGTTTAGGTAGGGCAATAAAAAAGAAAACGTGGGCATTTTTCTTGGCCGTATGGCCCGCACACACTCCGAAAATCGGACGAACAATACCGCTTTGGACGCGATCATACAATAATCGAATCATTGGTACAGAGCTTTCAAGGGCCGAATACGACAGTTAATCTGATATTCGATCGGACAAGCACAAAAATGTTCCTCGTACAATTTTCGTTTTAGTCAGCACAGTTGTCCGAAAACGCATTACTTCCCTTACAATTTTTTTTTTTTTTTTGTCGTACAAGAATTTTTGTGACTTTAGTGACCTATTAAATTTCTACTTGCAACTAGTAAGCGACAAAAGTCGAACTATCTGTCATCCAATTTACGGATGAGGTGTACAGGGCATTACTACCATTGTGAAGAACAAAAATGCGCACACATTCGATCGTGATTGTCAAAAGTAGGCACATTTTATTTTGAAGGGGGTTTTTTCTAGTAGCATAAAAGTTTACAGCAATAAAAATGTACAGCTATTTTGGGCCATTTTATCCTTTTCATAATTAACTACTTCATCTCCGGAAGGTTTTAACCCCCTTTTTTTTGCGCTACAGCACTGCATTATTTTAACTGACAAAAACAATATATATATTTTTTTTTAACTCCTTTTTGACAATTTTTTTCACATCTCTCCTTCAGGCTGGAAAGCATCAGATTAAAAAAAAATGATCTGATGCTTTTCTAGCTGAAATCTCGTCTTTGTTTACTTGTGCGGCCCGGATGTGGCGTCAAAACGTTGTGCCTGGGCCTCCAAGCATCATAGAGATTGCCAGGGACCATCTGTCCCTCGGAAATCTCTGCCTCTCTTCCGGTGTCCGCCGATGTGTTCTCCGGGTCCCCGATTGCACATGAGTCTGGAGAAGCAGTGAACGATCAAGCGGCTAAACAGCTGCTATGATCATTCTTATTGTGCTAAGAATCGCAGATTAGAAAAACAATATCTGGATGGATATCTGTAGCTACAGGCATCATTTATATTTCTCCACTAAAAGCCAAAGATGTCATATGATGGCCTGCGGCATGGAAGTGGTTAAGGATTCAATTAATAGGCGTTTGGAGACATCCCTGCAGGTCCAGCCCTGCAGCCAGCTATTTACATTCTGCCAGTGGCTATGGATTGGAGAAGGCTACACCGAAGTATCTCCAGCTTTAGATAATCCTGTTCTTTCCACAAGACTACATGTTTTAGCTTTAGTTCTACTGTTCTGCATAGATACCATGGAGACTATCGGCTCTTCAGAATGTCCTTACTTTTTGTTCATACTGTATACAAAGCATTTTATGGTTTAGAGCATGGGTCTTCAAACTATGGCCCTCCAGATGTTCAAGAACTACAATTCCCATCATGCCTAGTCATGTCTGTGAATGTCAGAGTTTTACAATGCCTCATGGGATGTGTAGTTCCGCAACAGCTGGAGGGCCATAGTTTGAGGATCCCTGGTTTAGAGCTTGACTCGGCTAACTGTGCTTGAGAAAGTTGTGTTTTGTGAATGACCTATTAAATGTGGGCTCCACTAGACCTGCTCAGAAGCCGCCTTCACAATGAAGGTTTTTTTAACAGAAAGGTGTTTTTATTCACAAAACAGCATTACAAGATATGCATTAGTCGACAATAAGGTTTGCAGAGAACCGGTAACAGTCAGAAACAAGCATTATCAGCGTTTGCAGATACTAAAACAAAGGAGAATCAAAAAAGGGGAAATAATAAAAAATAAAATAGAGTCCATGTTGTGCACTAGGGTAAATGACCATCGCCCCTGCGCCTAATCCTCACAAATCCAACCAGAACCCGTGAGTAACCCAGCAGTTGATCGAATCAGGTGGCGCCCCGGGAGAGAGGGGAGGGGCAACGGCCCCCATGCCGGGCGGGGGGAGAGTCCATCTCTAGTCACCCACCCCCGAGCATCCACCCAGGCCGACCAGACTTTATCGTACTTAGCAGGGCACCGCCTACTCTCATACGTGAGTTTGTAAAGGGGCAAAGCCGAGTTCACCGCCTTCCTCCAGGAACCAAGGGTGGGAGGTCCCACCGACTTCCACCGTAGCAGTATCTCCCTCCTAGCATAAAACCGTGAGAATGTAATACATAGCTTAGTATATCTGTCTCCCTCGACCTCACCCAAATGACTCAGAAGGAGCACCATAGGGTCCAACGGCACCCTGGTCCCTCCTACGTCGCTAAGCCTCTCTGCTACCCCCGCCCAGTACGGCCGAAGCTTCGGGCAGTACCAAACCATGTGCCAGAAGGTCCCCACCTCGACCCCACATCTGGGACAGTTTGGATCCAGATGTGGGTATATGCTGGCCAGTCTGAGGGGTGAAGTAGGCCCTATGTAGGAACTTGAGCTGGATGAATCTGTCTTTAGCTGCTATCATAGACGGGATATAGGTGGAGACACATTCCTCCCATTCCTCCTCCCCCAAAGCTGCAATGTCCCCCCTCCATCTATGCATCACCCGGGTAAGTGTAACATCGTGGCCCACCGTTAGATACATATACAGAGTGGAAAGGGGCTTTCCCATTGCGCTTGACGTCAACAGTCGCTCGATTGAGTCAGGTTCCAGGGTCAGTGTGTCCGGGAATTGGGCCCTCATCGCATGTCTCAGCTGGTAGTATTTAAACTCGAGGGAGTACTGTCGTCTCAGCTCTTGAAAGGGCTTGATCCTACCGTTTGCTGTGACATGTTTCAGGGTGGTGATCCCGCGCCTGGCCCACTGTGAGGGTCCAGGCAGGTCGCAGAGGTGAGGTAGGTTGGGATTACCCCATAAAAGGGTGTGTGGAGAGATAAGATTCGGTGTAGAGTAAATAGCTCTGGCCACCCGCCACACTCTAACAGTCGTCTTCATGGACGCCGTCAAAGGGTGAGGGGCACCGGGACCACTGTACACCAGATTGGACAATGCAGCATATGATCCCAGTATTGCCGCCTCAAGTCTCACCGCCGGATTCTGTCTGGGCTGGGAGAACCACCAGCGTACCGTAACTAAGACAGCCGCCCAGTAATACAAAAGAAAATTTGGGAGAGCCAGCCCGCCCCCCGGTAGGGGGAGATACAGTATCTGTCTCACCACCCTGGGTGGCCTCCCAGCCCAGATGAAAGAAGTCGGCACCCCCTCCAGTCGTCTAAAGAAGGATCTGGGAATGTGGGAAGGGGTATTGCGAAAGAAATATAAGAACTTAGGGAGAAACACCATTTTGAGCATGTTCACTCTGCCAACTGGGGTCAGTGGAAGGGTGCGCCAAGCTGTGCATTTGACAGCGAGGTGAGAAAGGAGAGGCTGTACGTTCCTCTCAATATATTCCTGTGTGGTGTTGTTAATCCGAATGCCTAGATATGTGAACTCTCCCACCCACTGGAGGGGGGTACCAGTATCTACCCTTGGAAGCGAGGGGTGTAGTGGGAATAGAACGGACTTACCCCAGTTTATGCGGATTCCTGAGAACCGGCCAAATTCCTGAAATAGTTCTAGTGCTCTCCGTAGCGACTGAGAGGCATCTGCTAGATAAAGTAGGGTGTCGTCTCTATATCCCCCACCGCTATACCCCTGACTCCGGCCTCAGCCCTCAGGGCAATGGCGAGGGGCTCGATCGCCAGGGCGCCCCGAGCCAAGGGAAAAGAATCCGAGAGGAGGCCATTCGTGCGGACCCTAGCCCTGGGATCAGCGTAAAGCATCCCCAACCATGCCAGGAAATTTGGCCCAAAGCCGAACCGCCCAAGGACACCCCACAGGAACTCCCACTCCGAGTCGAAGGCTTTTTCGGCGTCTAGGGACGTGCCCTGTCCATATGCGTGAAAAGCCTTCTAATGTTAATGTCCGTTCCCCTACCCGGCATGAACCCCGTTTGGTCTGGGTGCACCAAAGCAGTTATAACGGTGTTTAGCCTCCTGGCCAAGACCTTGGCCAGGAGTTTCGCATCAACGTTTATCAGTGAGATGGGGCGGTATGAGGAGCACAAGGCCGGGTCCTTACCCGGTTTAGGGATCACTACCACCACCGCCTCACTCAGGGAGTGTGGGAGCTCCTGCACCCTCTGTGCCTCTGTCAGCATACCGAGCATCTTGTCTGTCAAATCTTCAGAGTATTGTTTGTAAAATTCAACTGGTATACCGTCGGGGCCCGGCGACTTACCCGATTGGAGGGTCTTGAGAGCTTTCAAGAGTTTGTCTGCAGTTATGGGGGCGTCAAGCAGCTCGCAGTATTTAGTGGTCAGGACTGGGATGTCGATGGGATCTAAATAGGAGGCCAGGTCGTCACTAGAGTACCCAGCCCAGGAACTGTAGAGGTTTTTATAGGAGACGAAGCAGTCGTTTATCTCATCAGGGGCATACAGTAGGTCCCCCCCCTGGTCCCCGTATGCAGGGCACGCACATCCCCCCGGATTGTTCCCGTGACAACCAGGCCAGGAGCTTCCCGGACCTCTCCCCCTGCTCGAATATACGCTGCGATTGGGCGAGTAAGCGTTTCTGTGTGGATAGCCTCCATAAAATCGTGCCCGGGGCCGAGGAGATCTCCACCGTCAGGAGAAGCGGCGCATGGTCTGAAATGCCCCTAGGAAGAATCCTAATGTCCTGAACCTTAGGCAATGCCAGGCCCCCCAAGTACGCCAGGTCTATTCTGGAGAATGATCTGTGAGATGCAGAGTGACAGGTGTAAGCCCTGGAGTGAGGATTCCTCCAGCGCCACACGTCCGTCAGTCCAAACGGTTCCGCCCACTCCACCAGACCAGAGTGGGAAGGTCCACTCAGGGACATCCTGTCCAAGCTCTGGTCAGGGACCATGTTAAAGTCTCCCATTATGATCCAGTTGTCACTGGCAAAATCGGCTATTTCCGAGGTGACCCGATGTAGAAGAGAGATCGATGCAGGAGGGGGCAGGTACACCCCTGCTATAGCCAACCTCATGGACCGGATCTGTGCATGAATTATTACATATCTGCCATCCGAGTCAAGTACCAAGTTGAGTAGCCTAAAGGGAAGGGACTTGTGCACCAGGATGCTAACTCCCCTGGCGAAGTTTGAATAGGTGGAGTGATAGTGATGTCCAATCCAGGGTTTTTTCAGGGCCAGCGTTTTACTACCCACCAGGTGGGTCTCCTGGAGGATACAAATATGTGGGCTATGGGCCCTAATCAATTGAAATACCAGCGACCTCTTCGTCTGAGAATTTAGACCCCTAGTGTTCCATGACAGTATGTTAAGGGCTGACATATCCGCACCCGGGGGGAATTAATGCAGGATGAAAAGGGCGCCCACCCCCTGAGACCACTCTCTTGACTCGGACGGGACAGCCAAAACACATACCGGACACTGACTTACGTAATGCATATTCAGAACCTACTTGCAAGACACTTTTTTGTAAAAAAACTAAAGTAAAACACAAACCGTAAACCATCCCCAACGTGGGAACCCTCCCCTCCCCCCACCCCACCCAACCCCTTAAAACTGAGGCAGGTTTCCATCCCAAACCAAAAAATCAGCTCGCCGGCTGCAAAGGGGGGCCCTGTGCAAGAGCCGCTCCCAACCAACCCCTCACAAGTTCAGCGGGGCTAAGAGTGAGTTGTGCTATGTCCTCCTAGCTGTAGCATCCGCCGGGATATATCTCAGACTGTCAGGGAAGGAAAAAAAAAATTTTTTTTTTGAAAAATTCACAAAAAAGTATATGTAAATGAAGATTCCCTCCAGTAAGAAAGGGGAAAAAAATTAACTATCAACTCGGAAGGGCCGCAGGCCTGTCTATCAGATCCTTTGGTCGACAGGAAGTCTCAGCTTCGGAAGTCTCCTGGTTCGTCTAACCAGGGGCACCATCTTAATGTCCCACATGCGGGGAGTGCCTGGGCTCGCCACGAAGGTAACCACAGCATCAACGGGCACAACGGTTGCAACAGACACTGCGGGCGCTCAACAAAAAACAGATAAGTGGTGTAATGCTCGTCAGGCGAGTCTAAGCGCGGGGCCCAGTGTAAATTAAAGGTCGTCAGTGAGTCCTCCCATCTCAAGCTCTTGAGTGATGATCGCGAGGCAGGGACTCCAACCAGGCGGAAGCCTTTCTCGGAGAAGTGAAGAAGCTGGTCGTCCCACCATCCCGGACCCTCAGACGGGCTGGAAAGAGAACACTGTATCGGATGTTGTGAGCCCTCAATGCAGCCTTCACATGATCAAATGATTTCCTTAACTTCTGCGTTTCTATAGAGTAATCAGGGAAGATCATCAATTTGTTGTTCTGGAACCTCAAATCCCCCACCGCCCTGGATGCATGAAGGACCTCATACCTGTCCCGGAAATTGAGGAGTTTGAGGATAAGTGTGCGGGGAGGAGCACCCGGAGGACCAGGCCTGGGTGGGATCCTGTGAGCCCGCTCCACTGCATAATGAGGGGACAGGCGTGCGTCAGGCAAAAGGTTGCGGAGCATGTCCTCTACAAAGCACGTCGGATTGTTGCCCTCCGTGCCCTCCGCCAGGCCAACTATGCGCAGGTTATTGCGTCTATTTCTGTTCTCGGCATCTTCAGCCCTGTACTCCAGGGCTTTGACCTTAGTTTGAAGCGAGTGAAGTGTCGCACTGTGTTCCGCGACTATATCCTCTGTGTTGCCGACTCTGTTCAGTTTCTGTCACCCTGGACCTGAGCTTATCCATGTCCTGCCTGATGAGGCCAACATCCATTTGAACTGCCTCTATTTTAGCCGTGAGTGTGGAGTGACACATGGCTATGGCCGCCATAACTTCTGCCAGCCAAGGGGGTCTCCCTCCCTCTGCCTCCATTGGGCCTGTCTGTGACGCCCTGTACCGGCTGCGAGTGGCCCGAGGGGTATCCAGGGGGTCCGACGTCAGCTGGGGGGACTCTGAGAGAGGAGGGAATTTATATTTTTTCCCCTTACCACCCGTTGCACCTGACCGGCCGCGCCTCATCCAGGTGTCTCTGCGATTGCTATGGAGGCCCCCAGACGCCCCGCCCCCGCAGTCCTTGTCCCGAGTGAGGGTCAGGTTCCCGGGAAGCGCTGGTGACAGGCAGCCGTGGAGGGGGAAAACAGAGTCCAGCAGGCAGCACTCCCGGGCAAACACAGCAGTATCACCCCCCAGGTGTGGAGACTCCAAGGCCGCAGCTCCCAGTGAGGGGGGGAGCCAGAACAAGCGGGGGAGGCAGAGGTAGCTAGCAGTCCCTCGGAGCCGCCTGTGTGCTGGGCGGGGTCGCGGCCACAAGTTGTAATCGAGGCCGCGGCCTCGTTAAGGCCTAGTTCTAGTCCCGTGAGGAAGGGCAGGAGCGGGCGAGGAGGACACACGCGGCCTCCCCCTGGATCCGGAACAGTGTCCAAAGATGACGGGTCTCCCTCGCCCGTGAGCTGGGCGCGACCGCGGCGCCGTAGGTCCGCGAGTGAAAATCGAGGCCGCGGCTTCGTTGCAGCCTAGTGCAGGTTCCGTGAGGATAGGCAGGAACGGGAGGTGAGATGCCCGCGGGGGTCCCCTGGAACCGCATCAGCGGCACAGGTAGTCAGGTCTCCCCCACCAGAGCAGGATGTAGTCACTGGAGGCCCGGAGCAGGCCCGATCCACGCGCCACGTGTGGGGGGCCAGGCCGGACCGGGAGAAGGCTGGACGGCTCCCACCGCAGCAGAGCCAAAGAGGAAGGGTCCGCCGACCGGCTCCCCAGGTCCACAACACTGCAGGGTATGACCAGGAGTCAGCAGAACAGCAGTCCCGAGCTGATGGCTTGGATGTTAGAGCGGATGCCAGCGGAGCTCAGAGGTCAGCTTCTGCTCACAGCGCCATCTTGGACACGCCCACACACAATGAAGGTTTACTCTTATCCTCTGTGGTGGGGGGACATTTACTGACATTTTCTCCAACTTGGAGTAGAGAGGTCCTGAACCATTATTTCACTGTTTCAGAGAGGTACACAGTCTCTATTGCTGTTTTCTATTACCCATAAAGGAGGATATTTTACCATACACCACTTAATAGCATTGTGTCTGTCTGGTCCCATGTTCAGATGTCCAGGAACACTCTCATTGCCACTTCTTGGTTCCCCCTTCATTCTCTTTGCCTACTGCTGGTGGCCTCTTTTTGTTTGTGTGTGTGTGCTTTTCCTCGCTATGTGGTGAGGTCTGCTTTATTATCGCTTACTCCTTATTGCCATAACACATCTCCCAGGTATGGAAACCTTGGACTCTGCTCAGAGTTCTGTTACATCCATCTCTCTTATTAGAACTGTGAATCGCAAATTTCAATTTTATGGGTTGAGAAGCCATTTCTGGCTCTTAAAGCGGAGTTACACCCAAAAATGGAACTTCCGCTTTTCGGAACCCCCCCTTTGCGTTGTCACATTTGGCACCTTTCAGGGGGGAGCAGATACCTGTTTAATGCAGGTATTTTCTCCCACTTTCGGACATAGAGAACCACATTATCTGTGGGTATCTACGCCACTTGCGCCCCCCCCCCCCCCCACAGGTCTCAGAAGACAGCAGGGACCATTCAGATTGCGCAGCGCGAGTCGCGCGTGGGCAGTAGGGAACCAGGAAGTGAGACGGCAAGGCTTCACTTCCTGATTCCCTCACCGAAGATGGTGGCGGTAGCACCCGAGAGCCAATCGATGGCTCGGCTTCGAGTGACAACATTTTTACAGCTGCCTATCAAGCAAATTTTCCATAATTTTGTATAGTCTTTATCTCCCATTTGTGGGCACAAACCTAAAAAAATGAGAGGGGGTTCTTCAGACTTTTTTTTTTTTTTTTTACAAAAACTGTAGCTGCTTACTTCAAATAGTCACTCACTTGTCTAAGGATCCATTGGCATCCTCACCCGAGCTGGTTTCTTCACCAGTCTGCAGTCCCTGGTGCAAGCAAGGGCAGCAGGTCGTGACTTTTTCCTGAGGTTTCCAGGGGGGTGGGGGGAGATTTTGGAGGAGGAATATTTCCGCTCAGATCTAGGTCAGGGTAGAGAACCCTTCAGAGGTTGAGATCTACCTGAACAACATGGAGAAAATTAAAGGGGGGAGGTGGGGTGAATGTAGGTTGAGTGAGTGGGGATTTCTGGACTGCACCCTTTGAAAAATAAAAGACCTATCGGGCTACCAATAAATTGACGGCATGAAGAACACAGTGTGTAGTGTCCTCTGCCCCCACCCCCCTTCAAAACGGTGTGTTCTGCTTCAGTTTAACTTTCCCCTACCTACTGTAGTGTTCTATGCCCCCCCCCCCCTTATAGCAGTGTCTTGTGCCCCCCACAAAGTGTGTTCTCTATCCTCTGAAATCAGTGTCTTCTGCATCCCCATTCCCTAAAGCAGGGCAGGAGTGGAAGCTGCCATAGTTGACGTTTCATAACAAGCTAGTGATTGGTTGCCAGGACTGACCAGCGCTTTAAAAGCAAAAAAAAAAAGGCTTTTGATTTATTTTTACTTTAGTTTTCATTGGTAGTGGGAGGGTCTTCTGAACTTCCATTGTTTATGGTTTGCTTTTCTTGTCTTTTTAATTTTATACACACGTATTTCACAATTTTCATGCTTTATATTCGTCTTTGGAAACAATGATTTCAATTTATGCATTTTTATAATTTTTTCTTTTGCAGAGATAAGGGGTCTGATGCTTCTTGGACGAATGATCAAGAACCACCAGCTGAGGTAAATTAAAAACATATATATCTATACTGAGGAGCTGGGCATTCAGACTGCTCACCTAATTTCTGTAATTTACCGTAAACCTGTCGCCAAAACAAATGTCTAAACTCTCATTCAGGCAGACTTCTGTAAGATAAGGGAATGTTATGTGCAACTATAGCTGCTCCCATGTACATACAGTTGTGCTCATAAGTTTACATGCCCTGACAGAATTTATGATTTCATTACCATTTTTCAGAGAATATGAATAACACAACAACTTTTTTCTTTCACTTGTGTTTAGTGTTTGGCTGAAGCCATTTATTATTAATCAACTGTATTTACTCTCTTTAAATCATAATCGCAACAGAAACTACCCAAATGATCAAAAGTTCCCATATTTTGGCCTGATAACATGCACACAAGTTGACACAAAGGGGTTTGAATGGCTATTAAAGGTAACCATCCTCACCTGTGATCTGTTTGCTTGTAATTAGTGTCTGTATAAAAGGTCAATGAGTTTCTGGACTCCTGACAGACCCCTGCATCTTTCATCCACACTGGCAAAGTCCCGTACATCCCAGGGTTTAAGGTTCACATTTTATACTCTGCATAAAAGACAAGCCCCTGATATTTGGGGGATGGTTTTTAAGGTTAAAAAGTCATCTTATACACCAACCATATACGGGAAATGATCAATGACTTTGGAAATATAGGGCCAGATTTAAGTAGCCCGCCGTAAGTTTGTGCGGGCGTAGCGTATCTTGTTTACGCTACGCCGCCGTAAATTAGCGAGGCAAATGCTGTATTCACCAAGCTAAGTTACGGCGGTGTAGCGCAAATGGACCGGCGCAAGCCCAGGTAATTCAAATGTGAATGAGGTGGGCGTGTTTTATGGCAATGTGTTTTTTTTAACTGCCCATGCGCCGACTGTGGACTTATCCCAGTGCGCATGCTCCAAATTATGACGCTACGTCGCATTGTTTTCGGTGTGAACGTAATTGACGTAAATCCCCATTCACGGACGAGTTGCGCAAACGACGTAAAATCTGAAAAATTTGACACGGTCCCGACCTCCATACTTAACATAGGATGCGCCATCTTTTTGGTGGTTTATCTTTACGCCGGAAAACGCCTTACGTAAACTGCTTAAATTCACTGCGTCGGCCGGGCGTACGTTCGTGAATAGGCGTATCTCGCTGATTTACATATTCTAGGCGTAAATCAGCGGGAACGCCCCTAGCGGCCATCTTAAAAATGCAGTTAAGATACAACGGCGTACAATTACGCCGCTCGTATCTTGGCTCAATCCCAGCGTATCTTGTTTTCTGAATACAGAAAAAAGATACGCCGGCGCATCTAAGAAGTTACGCGGCTTCTCTAGAGAAAAGCCGCGTAACTTCTTACTGAATCTGGCCCATAGTATAGAAATATGAGCTTAGTGTAAATAACCTTAACATGTGCAATAATATACATGTAAAGTATTGAAAAGCCTATAGTTTTTCTTTAAAACTTTTAGAAAACTTGCTTTGTCCATAGCCATCCTGGCTACATGTCCAGCAAAGGTGTATTCTTGCCAATGGGATGCCTTGGAGATGTGGGGCATGTTGATCATTGAAGACTTCTTTTTAATTCTGAGAATATCCAATTTTCAGGCAATTGCAACCTTTTAAACCAGCTTTTCCTGGACTATGGGTCACTCCTAGTCCATTTTTTCCATATGCGTCCTAAAGCCTCGTACACACGATCAGATTTTCAAACAACTGTTCATTTTTTATTTTTTTTGTTGCATTCTAGTCTCATGTCGAAAGTGACGAGGTTACCCGCCATAAGAAAACTCTCATATGAAAGAATACAACTTCAGAAGTGACGTAATGCGTTGAATAGTTTTGTATGTTTTCTGAGCATGCATAGTCCCGGCTCTTACAATTTATTTATTCGGACGAATTTTTTTTACTTCCGATTGTAGACTTCTTTTAATAGATAAATGAGTCGGGAAAGTATGCACCAAATTCAGAGAAGCCCAGTTTTAAGCAGTTGATTGCCAAATTACTGGTAATTCAATTTGCCACTCACAAGTGGACGACGCCATATTATTATTATACAGGATTTATATAGCGCCAACAGTTTGCGCAGAGCTTTACATCAGGGAAGACGGTACATTCACAATACAAATCAATACAGAAGGGATCAGAGGGCCCTGCTCGTAAGAGCTTACAATCTAGAAATAGGTAATTTATTCATTGGCCCACACAAATCTAAGTTTGAAATTGTGTGTCCTCTGGAAGTTACCCTCCTTGTTGTTTCCACTCATTGGGCCTAATGCGTACCCTGTCCTGTGTGTTTTTTGAATGCCTATCTGTGGTGATGCAGCCATTTTTATCTTCTGTAGGCATTGGATTACAGTGATGATGAAAAGGAAAAAGCAGCAAAGCAGAAGAAGAAATCCCAAAAAGAAGCAAAAAAGAAGCAAAAACCTGAAAACGATAAATCATGTAAGTATTGCAGTAACTTTAAAAAAAAATTGTCTCATTAAAGTAGTTACAATGTGTGTATTTCTGTTAACTGCTTTTTAAAAACTAGCAAACAAATTTGGTGTGGCAGAGGAGGAGGAGTTATTTGATTGCAAATTTGAAATGACAAAGTCTTCTGTTTTTGTTATTTTTTAACCAAAAAAAACCTGTTCTACTTACCTGCTCTGTGTTGTGGTTTTGCACAGTGCAGCCCTGTTCCTCCTCTTTTCGAGTCCCTCTTCCTTGCTCCTGACCCCTCCCTCTTGTTGAATGCCCCTACAGAAAGCAGCTTGCTATATGGGGCACCTGAGCTGAGCCACAGCTTCCTGTGTCCATTCAGACGTGGAGCCGTGACCAGGCCCCACCCCCTTTCTCTTCTCATTGGCTGATTGACTTTGATCAACAGCAGTGGGAGGCAATGGTGCCACGCTGCTGTCTCAGCCAATGGGGGGGGGGGGGGTCTGGGCAGACGAGACGCTACTACAAAATCGCTGGATCTTGTTGGGGCTCAGGTAAGAGAAGGGCTGTGGGGGGTGGGCTGCTGCACTCAGGTTTTTTTATCTTTATGCATGGAATCCATTAAGTTAAAAAAAACTTCTGCCTGTATAATCGCTTTAAGTACTGTATTTGGGAACAAGCAATGTAGCACACTGCTGTACATGAATGAAGTGTACACTTTGTCACTTTGTATGTTTCAAATAAAGTTCTTACAAAAAAAGGAGCCATGTGATGGGCTGAAATGGGCACCACACTGCCTTCTACCACAGTCGGCAATGGACAAGTGCCAGAGCAGTGAATTGTTCAAACAGCTCTGCGTTGCTGTGTGATGCGTTATGATGATGCCATTGGGTACAAATTTATAGATTCTTCCTGTAGTGGAAATTTATGTAGTGGACCTTTAGCAAAGAACTGCTAAATTAAAATTTCTGCCCCATAGCATGTCTATTGGCCAGCTCTCGCATGCAATAAATTAACCAATACATACAACAATCTGTAAAAGCTTAACCTAGAAAAAGATTCTACTTAGATAAAGTTCACATGGCTTTGAAAAAAAACAATGTTTTCCTGTAAACTGTTACCATCAGTAGGTTTTCCCTACAATTATATGGCTTCCTATGTCTAGAGATATGAATCTAACGATGCTTTTAACATTTTTATTAAACAATTAAGTTAACTAATGCGTAATTTCTTCTTCAAGTCCATCCATAAGTTTACATATTGCTTTTCTTTGAAACTAATTTACCCAGCATGCAATTCAAGAAAGCTTTGTCTTGTGTGTTTAAATAGAAAAGAAAATCTTGACAGGAAAACAGCCTTGTCATCTGGAATATGAGTATTTTAAAATAGAAAGTTGTGCATAGATGTCATATTGCTATGGGAACTACATAATGTGACATATTTAAATGATGCATCTTTTAATCTGTTTGTACAAATTCATATTTAAATGGGTGATTTTTCTGTGCATATTAATATGTACCCTTTAACCACTTGCCGACCGCAGCACGACTATTTACGTCGACAACATGGCACAGGCAGACAGATTGGCGCACAGGTATGTCCCTTTAAATCTGCCGTCCAGTGGGGGGCGCGTGCCTCGCTAGTGTGGCCGCGGGTCCCAGGAACTCAATGTTCCCGAGAGTCCCACGATTTGCAGTTGGCAAGGCCAGAACAGGGGAATGCCTTTGTAAACAAGGCATTGCCCTATTCTGCCTAGTGACACGGTCACTGATGACCGTTCTCCATGATCGGGAAAGGTCATCAGTGGCGTGACACGTGTAGCCACGCCCCCTAACAATAAGAATCACTTCCTATGGAACACTTAAAGGGGTTGTAAAGGTAAAAAAAATCCTAAATGGCTTCCTTTACCTTAGTGCAGTCCTCCTTCACTTACCTCATCCTTCAATTTTGCTTTTAAATGTCATTTCTTCTGAGAAATGCTCACTTCCTGTTCTTCTGTCTGTAACTCCACACAGTAATGCAAGGCTTTCTACTTGGTGTGGAGAAAGCTTCTTGAAGGGGCGAACAGAAGTGTCAGGACGCCCACTAACACACAGCTCCTTTCTTTATCTGCAAAGTAGAGAGCCTTCCGACCCTCCTGTTTGCCCCCTCCCACTCAAGAGGCTTTCTCCACACCAGGGAGTAAGTGTCGCATTACTGTGTGTAGTTACAGACAGAAGAACAGGAAGTGAGGATTTCTCAGAAGAAATAAGGATATTTAAAAGCAAAATGAAAGGATGAGGTAAGTGATGGACTGCACTAAGGTAAAGGAAGCTATTTAGGAAATTTTTATTTTATTTTTTACCTTTACAGCCCCTTTAACTCCTGCATCTCCACCTAGTGGTTAACCTCAAAAAATTACAATGGTCCCAAAATGGTGTTAAAAGTGTCTGATGTGTTCGCCATAATGTCAGAGTCACAATAAAAATCGCTGATTGCCACCATAACTAGTAAAAAAATATATATATATTAATAAAAATGCCCTTAAACCGTCCCCTTATTTTGTAGAAGCTGTTTGCGCAAACCAATCAACGCTTATTGCGATTTTTATTTTTTTTACCAAAACTATGTAGAAAAATACGTATACGTATGGCCTAAACTGTGGAAATTTTATTTGGGGGGGGGATTTATAGCAAAAATAAAAAATATTGCATTTTTTTCCAAAACTTTCACATTTTTTGTTTATAGCACAAAAAAATTTAATCGCAGAGGTGATCAAATAACACCAAAAGAAAGCTCTATTTGTGGGAATAAAAGGACATTGATTTTGTTTGGGAGCCACGTCGCACGGCTGCGCAATTGGCGGTGGCCTGGTCTTTGATCACCAAAATGGCCTGCGGCTGAAGTGGTTAAAATATTTTCAGTAACCCATACCTTGTTTGTGTGACACTAACCTGCTGATTGTTGGGGATAAAAAAGTTATTTTTTTTCTTGGACTATTCTATACGTTGCAAATAGATATTTGTGCCATGCACTCTTAGATATAGAAATCATACAGGGAACACAGTAAGGATGAAAGCTGTAGGTTTTTACGCTGTTATAAAGACTTGCCACCATGTCTGTTTAATTTTCTGTGACATCCAACTAAAGTGTCGTCTTGACAGTTTCAGATTATATTTATCATCAGTTTGTCATAGAGCTATATTTGTATGCCAGGAATACAAATGTTTTGAAAAGATTCACGGGGAAAAAAGGATTTAGTACAGTACTTGCCTATCACTGTGCCCATGCTGCTGATGACCCTGGTAAAAAAAAGACCTGCATCAGAAACACGTTGGATATCTGTTCCTCAGCTGTTCCACCTGACAGCCTTTACATTTATCTCTGTGAAAGGTCAGTGGATGGAACTGCAGAGTGCAGTGGGGTTCCCAGGCATCCCACCCCCCAGCAAGTTTAGGGTGCAAAAGATTCTTTAGTCAGTGGTATCTCCCAAATACAGAGAAGATTCCCGGCCCTAGGAGCAGGATAGGTAGGTTTTTCTATTTTTAAATGATGTACATTTTAAACCTGTCAAATGTGTTCATTTGATTGTTTTTTTTTTTGCAGGAATATCGCCGGCAATGCGCCTCTGCAGAAACGCATTGCCGGCGGTAGTAACCCTTTGGCCGCTAGCGGGGGTTAAAACTGCACCGCTAGCGGCCGAATATCGCAGTAAAAACAGTATAGCGGCGCTAAAGATAGTGCCGCTATACCGGCAGCGCGCCTCCTGCGCCCAGTGTGAAAGGGGCCTAACCTTTAACAATTTTGCAGCTTGAAAAATCTGAGCTCTTTCCTTTAACCACTTACCGACCGCGCTATAGCAAAAATACTGCTACAGCGCGGTCGAGCTACTGTGACACGACGTCCCTGGGACGTCGTTGTGCACTTTCGCGATTGCGCGTCCCCTGGGACGCGCTCGCGAAAGTGTCCGTGCTTGCCGGGTCTAGAAGACCCGGCGCATCACGGATCACGGTAAATTGCCGCTGATAGCGGCCGTTTACCATGTGATCGCGCCGTCGAATGACGGCGCGATCACTTGTAAACAAACCGGCGTCATTTGATGACGCCGGTTCCTCCCTCTCCTGCGTCTCCTCTCTGTACCGTTCGGTACAGTGTGCGAGGAGAGGAGGGGGGAGGTGGGTGTCAGCAGCTGAGCTGTGGCTGGATCTGTGACAAATGCAGTCACAGATCCAGCCATCCCTCCATCCATCCCAGCTCTGCAGTACCCCAGTGCAACCCCAGTACCCAGCAACCCAGTACCCAGCAATCCCCCAGTACCCTGCAATCCCCCAGTACCCGGCAATCCCCCAGTACCCGGCAATCCCCCAGTACCCGGCAATCCCCCATTACCCGGCAATCCCCCCCGTACTCGGCAATACCCTGCATGATACTTTGCAATACCGCAATACCCTGCGCGATACTCTGCAATACCGCCTATGGGGATTTTTAGGTAGCGAAGTTTGGCGCCATTCCACGAGTGTGCGCAATTTTGAAGGGTGACATGTTGGGTATCTATTTACTCGGCGTAACTTCATATTTCACATTATGAAAAAAAATTGGGCCAACTTTACTGTTTTGTTTTGTTTTAAGCACAAAACTGTTTTTTTTAAAAAAACACGCGTTCAATAAATTTCTGCGAAAATACCGTGTGAGATAAAAAGTTGTAACGGCCGCCATTGTATTCTCTAGGGTCTTTGCTAAAAAAAAGAATATGTATTGTTTTGGGGTTCTATCTAATTTTCTAGCAAATAAATGATGATTTTTCCATGTAGGAGAGAAATGTCAGAATTGGTGTGGGTGTTCCAGAACGCCTGGTGGCGTTCCCTGCATGTTGGGCCTCTGTATGTGGCCACGCTGTGTAAAAGTCCCTCACATGGGGTATCGCCATACTCGGGAGGAATAGCAGAATGTGTTTTGGGGTGTAATTTGTGGTATGCATATGCTGTGTGAGAGAAATAACCTGCTAATATGACAGAAACAAGTTTTTTTTTTTTTTTTTTTTTTTTTTTCAGTCGTTTTTCTTTTATAGCGCAAAAAATAAAAAACCCAGAGGTGATCAAATACCACCAAAAGAAAGGTCTATTTGTGTGAAAAAAAGGACAAAATTTTCAAATGGGTACAATGTTGTATGACTGAGTAATTGTCATTCAAATTGTGAGAGCACCGAAAGCTGAAAATTGGTCTGGTTAGGAAGGGGGTTTAAGTGCCCAGTGGTCAAGTGGTTAAGGCCAGTGAGTAGTGATGCCCCAGAGCCTTCCCCTATTTTAAACAAAAACCACTGTGATAACTTATATTTCTGTCCCCATGGGTTCCCCTCAAGATAACGGCTTAAGGCTGCACTCACATCTGAGCGACAAGCAACGCCGCTATTACATTCCTTTTTCTTTTTTTTTTTTTTCAAATCATCCCCATTGATGTCTATGGCCGAACTCCAATGTCGCCTGGAAAAAAAGGGTCCGGGACTTTTTTTTCAGGCGACAGGCGTTTCAGAGATGTGAACCGTCTCTATAGACATGAATGGGGATTCGCCCCTCCAGCGGCATGAGCGTCGGGCGATTTGTCGCTCAAATGTGAATGCAGCCTAAAACCCTTTTCAGTTTGCCTGCCAAAAAACGTTTGTAATTAGTGGTTCACTATACACTCCAGATGTTCTTTCCTAGACGTGTGGAGTGTGTGTACTGTTGGTGGTATGTTGAAGCATGCAGTTAAAAAATTCTGACTTGGTAGTTACGTTTTTAAACGCACATTCCTAAAATATTGTTTACATTAAGGTGTGTTTTTTTTCTTTCTTTTTCTTAAAACAGCATCTTCCCAGGAGTCTAACCAGAATTATGGGGGCCAGAAATTTTCAAGACCCTACTCAAGAAATGGTTCTGCACCACGCTTCTCCAGTGGGCAAGGTTCTCGCATGCATGTAAATACATACAGACAACGTCAAGAGCAGTACTTTCCACCACAGTTTCAGGGACCACAGATGCACCAGCATTACGCCTACCATAATACTGGTGTTCAGGATTATTCTATGACCTATGCAAATAATGGTCACCAACCTCCACCTCCCCATTTCTATGGACACTATCAAAATATGCAGAATTATCCTACTCCTCCTTTTCCTCCTCCGAACATGGTTTGGCCTGAACAAAACATGCATTTTTCTTATATGCAGAATTACCATCAACCCCCACCACCTCCACCTCCTCCTCCCCCTCCCCCTCCCCATCAGGGAGAGTCAAACTATTCTAATGGGACTCATTCCTGAACTGAAGAGTGCTTGGTACTTGTTAACTGCCATTATTAGCAAGGTGCTATGAGATTTTTATAGAGGTTTTTCTTCGTATATATATATATATATTTTTTTTTTTTTTTTTTTTAAATACATGTAAATAGCATCAAAGTGGTTTAGAGGAATTGTCTAATTTTGTAATCCGTTATAAAATCAGATTTTTGTATTTAAACAATAACACTGAACAATGACTTTCTGTTAAAGCCCAATTCCAGACATTTTTCTTTTGTTATAATCTCGGGAAATAAATACTGTCCATGATATTGTTGGCCATATTTTATCTCTACCTGTCCCTGTTTAGCAGGAAAATCATCTATGGGGGGGACTGGAAGTCACCGCAATGATCTGACGATTTTAACCCGTGTGCATTTTTACTGTAAAAAAAAAAAAAATTGTATCAGTTTAACAACTGGATTTTCTCTCATCACTTTCTGCTCTTACAGTAAATTTAGGATAAATGTCCTTGATGGACAAACCACAAATGAGAGGATCTTTTCCTTCAAAAACTATAGATCAAATCTATCTGCAGTTGTTTATAGCTTATACAGAACTGGATAGTTTCTGGTGGGTAGCTTGGCAACCTGCTATTTTTAGAGTATTTTATTTAGAAAAAACAACGTTTCCATACCTGGAGGACATTTTACTTCCATCATACTTGCATTATTGTAACATAGGAAAATTTATTGTAAAAAATGTGTTTGCAAAATATTCTGGTATACAAATATATTTGTATGTGTTTTTTTTGTAACAGAAGATTATTTGCGTGTTGCATAAAGTGAATCTAGAAAACAATATTAAAATGTTTAGGTGGTCTCTCCTATGTTTTCTTTTTAGAGATTTCTTCTTTTGGAGCATTAATAACTGCCCCCCCCCCCCAATAGCCTGTGTTGCAATTCAGATTAAATTGGTTGGTTGTAAACCTCAGTAATGAAATCTGAACAAAGCACATATCTGGAGTGTTTAACTGTCTATCTCAGAAGTTGTAAGTGTAATTTCTCTCTGGTGCTTTGTTCATCTTAGCATGAGTCACTTCTGAAAAGTTTTTTTGACACATGAGATACATTTGTGTAGATGGGATAGAACTCTGCACACAGCTTGTCTATTTAGAACATGGATCTGTAACCTTTTCTTTGTTCCTGTGCAGTGTGCGAACGGGGTGTGTTTCCCTTTCCTCCAGTCAGCTCTCGCACACTAACTGCAGCTCTCCACCCCCTCCTCTCTGCTCCTCACAGACGCAGAAGAATTTTATCACAAATCTGCACTTTTGAAGGGATGGCTGCAGATAAATAAGTAAAACTTATGTGGGAAGATCTGTTTCACATCTGTAACACCTGAAGCGATTCACTTCACTGGGTATATGAGAGGGTTTACAACAGGGATGCCCAAGCAGTGGCCCGCGACCTCCTGCACTGAAATTTTAGATTTTTTTTACATTCTTTATTTTTATTTTTTGCATGTGTTTTATTGCAGAAAGTAAAAAATATAATTTTCTTTCTCGTACATCACGGGACACAGAGCGGCATATTCATTACTATATGGGTTATATGGAGTACCTTCAGGTGTGGACACTGGCAATCTCAAACAGGAAGTCCCCTCCCTATATAACCCCCTCCCCTAGAGGGAGTCCCTCAGTTTTTTCGCCAGTGTCTTAGGTGTTGGTCACGGAATAGCTTTGCTCCACATCCTTGGGATTAAGGGCGGGCTAACCGGATCTGTCCAAGGAGCCTCAGTGCCAAAGTGGACAGTACCCGGGCCCCAAACCGTGGGGTTTTTGCCTATAATGCTCCTCTTTGGAGGGCTGGACCCTGGGCCCAGGACTTGGAATTTGCAAAAACCATAAGTTCCTGTTTGCCAGGGTGCTATATAGGTCCAGGACAGTGGGTACCTTCATAGGACCCCAGGGCCTGAAGGTCTACTACGCTACCCACGGAGATGGGAGAAGATTGGATCAGTTTGCTGGACAAACATCCTGCAGCATGGAGCAGGTAAGGGGGAGCCTGCGGGACTTGGTTCGACAGCAGGCTCTCCGGGGTAACCTAAAAGGGGGGATAGCCTAAGTATGCTCTGCATGGGCAACCTTGTTCACTATGTCTGAAGAGAGACAGGATGACACCTTTTCTCCCCCATCACTAGGTTCCCCTGTCTAAGAATGTGTTGCTAGCTAACCTGCTGTTTTCTTCCTAGGACTAGTAAGGATCCCTAGGGGCCTTTTGGAGAGTCCTACCTGGCCGGGGGTTTGAATCTGCCGCCTGTTTCTGCAGTCCTGGATCTCCAGCAGCGCGGCTCCTCCATGTTCCTCCTGTTTCCGGCATACGCGCGCGCGCGTGCGCGCGTCACGTCTTATAGACGTTTTTTCGCGCCGTTCACACAGGAGGGCGGGGGGGGGCGTGCCTGCGGCGTCATACAGGGGCGCGCCTTGTGCTGTTATAGATCAGCAGGCATTGTCAGTGCTCAGTCTGAGGCTGATTTCAGAAGGAGAGGACGCAGAGCGGCAGAACAGTGACTCCCGGTGGCGGAAGAGGGGTAGTACATGCTGGACTTTGTTCCAATGCCTTTTTTTGTTAAGCCAAAAAATTCCCCTTTTTGCAGCAGGTTGGAGACTGGCAAACTAAGTTTGGGGTCACTGTATGTTTTAAAAAAGAAAATATATATAATATATATTTAAAAAAAAAAAAAAAGAGAAAAACATACGGGATCCCATCAGTTTTTGGGCATTAGTGATCTATTGTCCCCTAAGCTCTGGTTTTGTACTCCTGGCCACTACAGTCTGTTGTGTGGGCGGAGTCCCTCGATTTTGTATTATGGCTTCCAAAGGTTCGGGGTCAAAGGGTACAAAAAAGACCAAAAAAAAACAAAGGGGTTCCCCTTCTGATTCTGATGATATGCCGATACTTTCCCCGCAACTTATTAACATAAAGAGCGCCTTGGATGAGCCATTAGGGGGATCTGGTGCGGAGGCTGGCCCAGATCAGCCCAGCCCTGTGTTTATCACAGAGGAGATGCTAGCCGTATCCCTAGGGGGGCTAGAAGAGAGAATAGCAGCATTGATCGCTAGAGCTATTCCTGGTAAGAAACGGGTTAGATCCCCATCACCAAGAGGTGTATCCTCAGATGCTGAGATTCTCTCTCCGGAGGAATTAGAATCACAGGAGGATCAACTAGACCTGAACCAAGAGGGTTCAGGGATTGAGGGATCTGCCTCTGAGGAACCATTTTCAGACTCCCAGACAGAAAGATTGTGGGTACAGTCTTTGACGGACATGGTCCGCTCGGCATTTAGTTTACCATTGCCAGAGCCTCAGGTTCCTCCGGTATCCTCTCTGGGCTCTTTGAAAGCTCCGTTAAGCAACGCAGTTTTTCCGGTCCATCCTCTCTTGGAGGAATTGATCTTTCGGGATTGGGTACGGCCGGACAGGATTTTTCTGCCACCGAAAAGATTTGCGGTCATTTACCCCATGGAGGAAAGATTCTCCAAGAGGTGGAGGCTCCCAGTAGTGGATGCAGCCATCTCATGTGTGAATAAATCACTAACTTGCCCGGTTGAAAACATACATATGTTTAAAGATCCGGTTGATAAAAGGTTAGAGACACTTTTAAAAGCATCCTTTGCTACGGCAGGAGCAGTGGTGCAGCCAGCTGTGGCTGCGATTGGTGTTTGTCAGGCGTTAAAGGACCAGACAAAGGAAATGTTAAAGGACATGCCTACCCAACAAGCAGAAGAGTTTTCTGACATTCCCAGAGCTCTGTGTTTTGCTGTAGATGCTATAAAAGATTCCATCCAGCAGGCCTCTCGTTTATCACTATTTTTGGTGCACATGAGAAGGCTCTTATGGTTGAAGAACTGGGCGGCGGAGCCCCCATGCAAAAAGCTTCTGGCAGGGTTTCCCTTCCATGGAGGACGACTCTTCGGAGAGGATCTGGATAAATATATTCAGACTATTTCAAATGGCAAGAGTACCCCTTTTACCGGTCAAAAAGACATTTCGGGGGCCTACATTTAAAAGGCAGCTCTTTCCTGTCTCGGGGCCCTCAAATTCCAGGCAGTATCGACGGCCGCCTGCACGATCCAACTTTAACAGTAGATCGCAGGGACAGGCCCCTGGGGGTAAGAGGCCATGGTATCGCAAGCCGACAAAGACAGCCCCTAAGTCTGCCTTATGAAGGGGCGCCCCCACTCTCGCGGGTGGGGGGAAGGCTTTGTTTCTTCTCAGAAGTTTGGGAAGCCAAGATCCCCGACAAATGGGTCCGGGCATCTGTAACCACAGGTTACAGACTGGAGTTTCTAAGGTATCCTCCGCCTCATTTTCAAGAATCAAGGCTACCAAGGGATCCAGCAAGGAAGGCCTCAATGCTGGCAGCTTTGGATCACCTGCTTTGCCAGGACGTAATAATAGAGGTGCCAGCCCAAGAGCAAGGGCTAGGTTTCTAGTCCAATCTCTTTGTCATACCAAAGCCCAACGGCGATGTCAGGCCAATCTTGGACCTAAAGGGGTTAAACGGTTACCTAAAGGTTCGTTCCTTCCGGATGGAATCCATCCGGTCAGCAGCCGCCGCGCTTCAGAAAGACGATTTTCTGGCCTCCATAGACATAAAGGATGCTTACCTTCATGTACCAATCTTTCAGTCGCATCAAGGATTTTTACGCTTCGCGGTGGGGCAGCGACACTTCCAATTCAGGGCGCTCCCCTTCGGACTGGCCACGCCCCCCCGGGTATTCACGAAGATCCTAGCCCCAGTTCTGGCCAATTTAAGGATCCAAGGGGTCACAGTCCTAGCATACTTGGACGACCTTTTAATCATAGATCACTCACGACCGGGTCTGCAAAAGGCAGTAAACCTCACGGTTCGGTACCTCGAAGAATTCAGCTGGGTCCTAAACCGGGGAAAGTCAGCGTTCCAGCCTACAAAGCAGTTGGAATACCTCGGCATGAGGTTAGACACAGAACAGCAAAGAGTGTTCCTGCCCCTGGTAAAGATCGAGGCTATCAAGGGGCTGGTTCAGTTGGTTCTAAACAAGAAAAAACCAACTATTCGCCTGTGTATGCGATTACTAGGCAAGCTAGTGGCCACGTTCGAGGCAGTACCATACGCTCAGATCCACACTCGCGTCTTACAGGCAGCCATTCTAGCAGCCTGGGGCAAGAGGGCACATGCCTTAGAGTCCCCTTTGACGCTATCATCAAGGGTCCGACAAAGCCTGGCCTGGTGGTTGAACCCCCAGAATCTTCTAAAGGGAAAATCCTTCAGCCCTGTTGTCTGGAAGGTAGTTACCACAGACGCCAGCCTGGCAGGCTGGGGGGGGGGCGGTCTTCGAGGGGTCCTCTCGCCAGGGAACTGGGGTGAAAGCAGAGAGGCAGCTCCCCATCAATATCTGGGAGATCAGAGCTGCTCGCCTAGCCCTTCTGGCATGGACCTCCAGATTAAAGGGGTTCCCGGTGAGAATCCAGTCAGACAATGCCACGGCGGTGGCATACATAAACCACCAAGGGGGAACCAGGAGTCGGGCCGCTCAGAGGGAGGTGAGCTTGATTTTTCAGTGGGCAGAGGTTCATGTACCCTGCATTTCGGCGATATTCATTCCCGGAGTGGACAGCCTGCAGGCAGACTTCTTAAAGTCGCCAGAGTCTGTCGCCAGGGGAGTGGTCTCTGCATCCCCAGGTCTTTCAGACAATCTGCCAGAGGTGGGGAATGCCAGACGTAGATATAATGGCATCCAGGTTCAACAAGAAACTAGACAGGTTCGTGTCTCGAACGAGGGATCCTATGGCCTGCGGAACCGATGCGTTGGTTTGCCCTTGGCATCAATTCAAACTTCTATATGCATTTCCTCCGCTACAGTTACTCCCTCGCCTGTTGCGCAAGATCAGAGTGGAGCACAAGCCAGTCATTTTAGTAGCTCCGGCTTGGCCCGGAGGACTTGGTACTCACTAGTCCTGAAGATGGCAGTGGGAGACCCTTGGACTCTTCCTCTACAACCAGACCTACTCTCACAAGGCCCGATCCTCCACCCTACATTACGGCGTCTAAATTTGACGGCCTGGAGGCTGAATCCCTGATTCTCAGGGGTAGAGGTCTGTCTAGGCAGGTAATCCCTACCCTGATTAGGGCTAGAAAGCCGGTCTCCAGGGTGATTTATTACAGGGTGTGGAGGAACTACGTAGGCTGGTGTGAATCCAAAAGATGGAATTCCCGCAAATATACTATTGATAGGGTGTTAAGTTTTCTCCAGCTAGGAGTGGATAAAGGCCTGGCACTAAGCACAATCAAGGGACAGATCTCAGCTCTGTCAGTGTGGTTTCAGAGGCCGCTGGCCACCCACTCGCTGGTAAAGACCTTCTTACAGGGGGTCTTGCGTATTAATCCTCCTGTCAAGTCACCACTTTGTCCATGGGACTTAAATCTTGTTCTGTCATCCCTACAGAAACAACCTCTTGAGCCGTTGGCTGAGGTACCTTGATTTTACTGACTAGAAAGTCGGTATTTCTGATCACCATAGTTTCGGCCAGGAGAGTATCGGAATTGGCAGCCTTATCTTGTAAGGAACCATATCTCATTTTGCATAAGGATAGGGCGGGGTTCCGTCCTCATCCTTCCTTTCTACCAAAGGTTATATCCAGTTTCCACCTGAACCAGGATGTGGTACTTCCATCCTTCTTCCAAAACCCACCTCTAGAAAAGAGGGGTTGCTGCATACGTTGGATATTGTCAGGGCCGTAAGGGCCTATCTTAAAGCTACAGAGAAGGTTCGGAAAACAGATGTGGTGTTCGTTTTACCGGAAGGGCCCAAGATGGGTCAGGCAGCCGCTTGATCCACCATCGCAAGATGGATTAAACAATTAATTGTTCGGGCCTGCGGTTTGAAGAGGTGCCTCCTCCTTTGTCGGTAAAGGCCCATTCTACCAGGGCCAGGGGCACCTCCTGGGCAGCACATCATCAGATCTCTATGGCTCGAATATGCAAGGCAGCAACGTAGTCATCAGTCCACACGTTTACAAAATTTTATCAAGTGGACGTAAGAAGGAATGCGGATACAGCCTTTGGGCAGTCAGTACTACAGGCCGCGATTCAAGCTCCTCAGGATCTGAGGGGGCTCCCTTGATTTGATTTGAGATTTACATTTCTCGTTTAAGTTGGATTTACTAGTATCTGAGTATACCTCTAAAATTAAATCCTTCTTTGGAAGATGTCTCCCTCCCCTCATTAAAGCATTGCTTTCGGACATCCCATATAGTAATGAATATGCCGCTCTGTGTCCCGTGATGTACGAGAAAGAAAAAGGGATTTTTAAATACAGCTTACCTGTAAAATCCTTTTCTTGGAGTACATCACGGGACACAGAGCTCCCACCCCTCTTTTGGGTGACCATTTTGGGAGGCATACTGCTTGCTACAAAACTGAGGGACTCCCTCTAGGGGAGGGGGTTATATAGGGAGGGGACTTCCTGTTTGAGATTGCCAGTGTCCACACCTGAAGGTACTCCATATAACCCATATAGTAATGAATATGCCGCTCTGTGTCCCGTGATGTACTCCAAGAAAAGGATTTTACAGGTAAGCTGTATTTAAAAATCCCTTTTTTTATTTGTTTTTCAAAATTCTAAAAAAACACGGAGGTGATCAAATACCACCAAAAAGAAAGCTCTATTTGTGAGGGGAAAAAAAGGACATTTTTATTTGGGTACAGAGTCGTCCAACCGTGCAATTGTCAGTTAAAGTAACACAGTGCCATTTTGCAAAAAAAATTGCCTGGTCAGAAAGGGGGTAAAACTTTCCGGGGCTGAAGTGAATATAGCGTTTGTATACCTCTGGCTGGTTTTTATTTTCCTTCCTGCAAAGTAAAGATCATAATGTGCTAATATGCATTGCATATTGGCACATTATGTGAAACTTAACTTACCAGTGATGTCACTGGCTGCATGCAAGGCAAATCTCTCCTAAACTGTACATATTTAGGAGATATTTACACGACCTATAGGTAAATGCAGCAGATAATGTTTACTTCTTTAAGAAATGGCCAGTGTCTGTCTGTCGTAGATCTGGCCAATTCAAACTGGAGTTCACACTCTACCTCTTCTCCCTTAATGATCTCAAACTTGTCTTCTTCCCTGTGATAGTAGGCAGACCTGCTGTCTCAACAACTTTTGAATCAAGGTATCCTTACCCTTATACCTTTCCATAGCCCCTCGTGTTTTCATCAAGGTAAATTGTTTCCCTTTTTTTTGGGCTCCCCTTCATTTTCAGGGGATTCACAGTGTGAGATAACTAGATGATCTCCATTCCAGCATCCTGATGGCATGGAACAAACGCTTAGTCCATGGACTGCCTGATGTGTCTCGACTCCAAACCCCCACTCTCCCTGATATGGTGGATTTCCAATCCGGTGCTGGAGTTAGGGAAGCCTTTTCACAGTTGTGGGTATGTTCTTATGGTGGATACCCACCTGTTGGGCTGGTGTGCAGTCCTTAGCACCTTGCTGCACAGAAGAAATCCTGTAGTGGGTAGAGAGCATACAGTACATCTGCTGTCTCTTGCATGCCATGCTGCTGTCTAGTTTCAAGGGCAAACCCTAGTCATCAGAGCTTGTTTCCTCGTGATTGCATGTCTTTAAATAGCCAATCCACGACTGTCTTCAATTATAAATTACCTTTGGGCATAGTTGCAGCTGGAACTACATGACTCTCAATAGAGTACATTTAACTCCCAATTAACCTGTTCACAGTGGAGCATCTGCAACTGAAAATACTGATTACAATATATGCCACATGAATGATTCATCTTATTTCTTTAGCACATTTCACCAACATGCAGAATTTGCCAGCACATGTTGGCACATACTTGTGCACATTGTGTCCTGGTCAGGATTAGAACCCAGGTCCTCAATATTCAGCCTTCTTGCAATGGTGAGAACCTGGGTTCTAATCTTGGCAGCTGGAGCTTCATGACTTACAAAAAGTCACCGAAAGTTGTTCCATTCTGAACGTACACACGGTCAGAAAATCTGAAGTTTATTTTTTTTATTCTGTCCGATCTGCCAATTTTCTGATCGTTGGTAGTCTGCTTTTGACAGCCAATTACGAATTTTCGTCAGACAAAAACTGGATGTGCAGGCTCCAAAATGTTGGTCTGATGTGACCACAACGTCTGATTTTCTTTTCATTAGTACGGTTTTCTGTCAAAAAAAAAAAAGACTAGGCATACTCAGAAATTAAGGTACATTTTCTGATGGTGAGTACCCTCTTCACTTTCAATTTGAGACTAGCATCCAACAAGAAAAAATTATGAAAATGTGTCCAATAATCTGATCATGTGTACCAGGCTTTAGAGAAACAAACTTGATCCTCTTGCAGTAATAGTGTACTTAAGGTAATGGACTTGGATCTTTTATTGAAAAGGTGTGGTTGTGTTTGATATACTATACCCTTATGCTGCGTACACACGATCGGAAATTCTGACAGGAAAAGTTTGAGCTTTTGGTCAGAAATTCCGACCATATGCAGGCTCCATCTGACTTTTTCCGTCGGAATTTCCAACGCGCAACAAAAACACGCATGTTCGGAATCATCGAACTTCATTTTTCTCGGCTCGTTGTAGTGTTGTACGTCACCGCGTTCTTGACGGTTGTAATTTTGTGTGACCGTGCCTATGCAACACAAGTTTGAGCCAGGCATGCGCATCGGCATGTCGGTGGCCCGGAGGAGCGGAGGCCGTAAAAAGACGGCCTCCCAGAGATTTAGAACCACCCTGCGGTTGCCAGGAAGTGGTTAAGCAAAAATCTTTTTTTTTTTTTAATATAACCATTGAACCTCCACCTGTATGCAGCTTTTTGCCCTTCTTTAACATTTACTGGAGGTTGAAAATTTAGAGACGTAACCCGTAATTGTACAACATTCTCCCATTTATCAAATGGCTAGAAGTAAAGCTGTACAGAGAAACCTGTTCAAAAGACCCATTAGTATTCAGCTTGGTTATTTGAAGAAATGTATCCACAGTGTACAGTGTATCCAGAAAGTAATCACATTGCTTAATTTTTTCCAAATTTTGTTATGTTACAGCCTCATTCCAAAATGCAGTGGATTATGCTCTGAATATGACGCTCAGGACGTGCACGCAACTTCTTTGGTCAACCAGGGATTTTGTTTTGGGTGTATTGGGGGAGTGTAAGATGATTTGTGCTGGTGGGGATTGGGGGGGGGGGCAGAGAATTTGTTCCAGGATGGGGGAAGGGGGTTGAGGGATATGATTTGCGCTGGAAGTAGGATTTAAACTGGGGGGTTTTGAAGGGGGGTAATAAGGGTTTGTGCCAGGACGAGGGCATGGATTTGTGATAGAAATTGGGGAGAGGTTTTGTACTGGGGGGGTTGTGCCAGTATGAGGAGTTGTGCTGGGAGGGGTAATTTGGGGGGTGGAAGAAGATTTGGGCTGGGAAGGGGGATTTTGGGGCGAGGATTTGTCCTAGATGTGGGGAAAGGGATTTATGGTGAGAGGGGGAGGATTTGTGCTAGAAAGGGGATTTGTGATGGGGGGATTTTACTTGAGGGAGGGAGAGAATTTTGTTGGGAAGTAAGCATTTGGGGGAACTAGGATTCTTGCTGGGGGGAGATTTGGAGAGAGGAATTGGGTGGGGAAAGATGTGTACTGGTATAGGGCTGCACAAGAGGATTTGGGGATGGCAGAGGATTTGTACTGGGAGATTACACACTCCTGTCCCCTACATTCTGTGCATAACACTACTATCCCCTACACACATTTGCATTATGTACCCCTGTCACCTGCATTCTGTACATTACTGACTTCTGCTCTCTGTGTCATGTACTTTTAAAACCCAGCACTGGCCATATCCCTCTGTGCGTTACATATTCCTGATCCTTGAACACATTGCATTACATACCCTGAAGTCTTGTACTCAGTGTTATGTATCCCGAAACCCGACACTGACTGCAGCATGTTGTAGTATATGTAGTGATGTGTTTATATATATATATATATATATATATATATATAATTTATTTATTATACTGTATTATGTGAGTAAAAGATTGAACAGGCCAAATCTTAGTAACCTGTAATTGCATTACACATCAAAAGATACTTCCATTGTCCATTATCAAATGGACAAAGAGAAGGATATAGGAAGTCCTTTTTGCACATCAGACCTGTAATTCACATTAAGAGACGCTTGCCTATTGTCAAATAGCCAGCTGGACAGGATGTGCTCGTGCTTACATATCAAACCATTTCTTAGGCCACAGGTAATATAATTACTTATTAAAAGAGAGCTAATTGGTATACAAGGATGTATACGGGTTGGCTCCCGAATACTAAATTGATTCCTGCTGGGAGTGACAATTACCTGACGATTTGCAAGACAAGACGCTGGGTCATGTCTTTCAGATCAAAGACGGCCAATCAAATTGTTAGCTATTCAGTGAAAAGGATATTTATTCTGTTAGTCAGCTTTGACATTCAGGTCCTTTGACATTCAGTATGGGGGCGCAGGTAGAAATCTGAATTACTCTGTTGGATTTTTGTATCATCTATGGACTTTGGACTTTATGTATTGAAGTCGTTGAATTAAAATTGCGTTCTCTGGAGGGCCTAGTGTGTTGCTGCGGAACAACATCATTTATAATCATCCTACTAATATCTATACATCAATTATCTAATCGGAGGATACTACACTTTATGAATTACTACACAGCACTCTGTGTCTTATGTAATCCTGACCTTTGCAATCTGAGGTGAGGCCGGGAACCTGTTTGAGGGAGTCGGACAGAGATGGAGGGGCAGAGGATAGCAGCTGGTGCTGGAGGACAGATGACAGACAGAGGGAGGAAAAGGGGAGGAGGAGGAGGCGGCCAGAGGGATCATCTGAGAGGAGCATCATGCTATGTGTGCTAAACTGAGGAATTTGAGCCTGCTATGCTGGGATTTGTAGTGTTATAGAGAATCTCCTCTCTCTGTACTATAAGGTGTTTTTTGCTGTAGTAGTGGAAGGGACTCGGAGTGCTAAAAGTCCATTAGTTAGGGGGCGCAAATTACTTGTCTTGCCCCAGCGCTGACAACCAACGCTACGCCACTGGTGAGCATAGCCTCCAAAGGACAGAAATTATATTATTTACAGGATTACCAACTAATGAAGCCACCAATATATTATTATATATTTCTTTTTGTTTGAGTTTAAAGATTATTTAAGATGCTTTAACCCGTTTAGTGGCAGGTAATCCTTGTCATGTTTATCTAGTAGCTTCACTATATTTAGAGCCACTGACCCAGAAGCATGTAGATTAGGAGCTTACACTCTGACTATTCTGATCCTCATGCTTGTTCTGGGTGATTCTGAAAGTATCAGAGTCCTTAGACCAGTGTTACAACCTAGTAACTGTAACTGTCATAATAAAACATGGATACTGACATTGCTGACCTCTTCTAAAATGAGCTACTAGCCAGGCCTCAAGAGTTACTTGCCACCAGTTGCCCCACCTAATTCATACACTGCCCTGCGCCTATTTGCACCTGTAAACACGCCCTCGTAGATTATCTCATGGAATGACAATGTTTTATGCAGAATCAAGTTACAAAATTAAATATTACCAACAACAACTTTAACAAAATAGGACAGGGCACTGGGGGCAGACCAGAGGGACAGGGCACTGGGGGCAGATCAGAGGGACAGGGCACTGGGGGCAGATCAGAGGGACAGGGCACTGGGGGCAGACCAGAGGGACAGGGCACTGGGGGCAGACCAGAGGGACATGGCACTAGAACTGTCTCTCATCCCCATTCTCTTGCTGTCTCCTCTGCAACTCCCATCCATTCTCTCTCTCTCCCCCATTCATCTCATCATCAGGAGCCTGTGTGTGCAGCTCCACGCTTGAATGTACCCACTTCCCCCTTTTATTCAGGCTGGCAGAGAGGAGAGGAGCTGCAGCACAGCGGGAGGGAGTACAATCCAGCGCTGAGATCCACACAACTGCATAGCCATTGACACCATAGCACAGCGCACACTGACACCGCACAGCACACATTGAGACCAGTCTGTTCACAGTGCTCAGGCTGAACTGTTGGACACTTACATAGAGCACAAGGAGAAGAAAACTGCACAAACTGGAAGGCTGCCGCTCTCATGTCAGGGCAACTTTCAGTGAGCGCTGCACCAGAGTGGTAATTTTCGCAATCCTCCACCTCACTCATTACTTTCTGCTCTCCAGCTACATTGGTCGGGTCCCGGGGGGCAGGCTCAGAGAGGTCATACTGTTAGGTCCCATGGCTTAATGAGAATTGTAAGGAGAGCAAATTACTTTTCAAAAACGTAATTTAAAATGATCGTGTGTGGGCAAAACGTTGTTTTATGTCTTAAAAAAAAACGACCAAAAAAAAATTTGACCATGCTTGAATTTTTTGTGTCCTTTTTCAAAATGTCATTTTTTGTGTAATAAAAAGTGACGGTGTGTGGGCAAAACGACGTTGAAAACAACGTTTTTAAACCCGTGCATGCCGTCAAACGTGGTGTACGTCACCACACTTTGCTAGAGCATTTTGGAAAAACGATGGTGTGTATGTAGCGTCGTTTTGGAAAATGAAGTTTGATAAACGTTGTTTTGTTTCGTCACATAAAATGTCGTGTTTTTTTCATCACAAAAAGTGATCGTGTGTACGCGGCATCAGTGTAGGCACAGATTGCAGGGAGATTGGTCATGCAGCCCTGTCATCACTCGCCCCCAGCTTAAATCCACTCGCCAAATGCTAGTAGGCGAGTGGAAATTTTGAGGGCTGTATATAGATATATATATATATTTTATGTGGCCAATGAGTATCCACAGAAATAAATATAAAAGATGTCAAATCTTTTGGTTTTGTTACCTCAATTTTAATAATTTTTCAAGGCTAAAAAGCTTGTGTGCATGCTGAAATGAGAACACTTCCCCACATCATGTTTGGTGTATAACATTTGTGTTTACCTCTGTTTTGTACACTGATGTAACTGGTAGCTTTGTATCTGCCTAAACCTTTATAAAGAGAACAACTAATCTTAAAAAAACTGGTGTAGGGATCACTTTAAGTTTTTGGCTTCTCATCGTCACGTGGTGGAGAATTTTAAGATTTGGCTATCTGAATTTCTCTTACATATTTCTGTGGACTTTATTTCATCAATTTAATTATTCTTCCTATATATTGTTTGTTTCACACACACACACACACACACACACACACACACACACACACACACACACACACACACACACACACATATATATATATATATATATATATATATATTCATTTAAATATATTCCTATGGGTTTTGCGCTGCACTGGTTTTTCTAGTTATAAATATAGTTCACCTCAGGCAAGAAAAATTGGGCCATTGGGACTTTAAATGGGGCATGGACGGGTTTGTAAAATTATTGAGGATATCAACAGTAAAGAATCTATCACAGTCCTATCAGGGAAATCTCTGTGGTCAAAAGAAATTGCTTGGTGATCAATCCAAAAAAGAAATTGAAGGAGTCAAATGTAAACTTAATATTGTAATTTGTATCATAATATATAATACAGAGATCATGCAATCAAAGGCATAATACATGTAGTCATAATAACACAGTATTTTCTAGTTATAAATATAGTTCACCTCAGGCACAATCACATGTTAACGAATATTTTTGTATACATACAGTACTGTGCAAACATTTTAGGTAGGGGTGAAGAAATGCTATAAAGTAAGAATGCTTTCAAAAATATGTATTGTAGTTTGTTTTTATCAAATTATAGAATGCAAAATGAGCGAACAGAAGAAAAATCAAACGAATATTTGGTGTGACTACTCTTTGACTTCAAACCAGCATCAGTTCTTACATTTGCACACTTTGTACATTTGTGCAAAGTCAGGGATTTAGTAGGATTAGTCAGGTGTATGATTAACTAATTATACCAAGCAGTCAATCATCAATTTCAGATCAAAATTTTAAGTGGGCCTAGCCAAAAAATGCTTTGAACACAGGGCGACTAACAGCTGTGAATGCAACCATGAAAGTGTACCAGCATCCCGATAATATGCAAATGGAAATAAGTCTGGACTGCTAGAATGGACTTTGAGGGTACAAGTATTAAATATAAAATCTATACATATTTATTCATAAAATAAAGAAAAATATACAACATTTTGTGAAAATAGTACATAATTGGCATATAAAAACTCAGTACATTTTATAGAGATTGTCACAGCAAAGCTTAGACTTATGCTGATATATTTATCATCTTGCTTTTACGACATGTTTCGTGTACAGGACGCTTCATCAGGAGCAAACAGATAGGTTTAACAGATCTAAGTGGAATAGATCGTTATTAATAAGGAATGGTATATACAGCGTTGTTGCCAAAAACAGCCTGATAAGGCAGGTATTGGGTCATTTGAAACACTGTTGCATATGGCGGTAGAAAAACTTGGGCTGAAGCATGTATGGTTTAACAAAAATAGTAGTGAAAAGTCAGCAATCGGTTATCCCACCCAAAGTCCCTAAAACGTGTCTGGAACTGGTGTGTCACCATATATACAGTTGATTGGGCGTCGAGGTTAATAAGGTGATGAAGTAAACGGTAATGAACCCAGCACAGCATAGAGGGTCAACACTTGACAAACGCAGTAGTGTCTGGGTGTCCAACGAGTAAATATCCAGCCGGGACCAATAGGAAGCATAGAGGGGATAATGTATCCAGATTGCACTATCGAGTGCAGCTAATACCGCGATAGTGCAATCTGGATACATTATCCCCTCTATGCTCACTATGCTACATGGTTTGATACCATAAATATAAGTATAAGCTTTGTTGTGACAATCTCTATAAAATGTACTGAGTTTATATGCCAATTATGTACTATTTTCACAAACTTTTGTATATTTTTCTTTATTTACCTTTATTTTATAATAAATATTTATAGATTTTATATTTAATACTTGTACCCTCAAAGTCCATTCTAGTAGTCCAGACTTATTTTCATTTGCAATTTCAGATCTAAGTTAAAACACATTCATTAACTGAAACAGAAACAGTTGCGTAGGAGGCTTAAAACTGGGCGAGGAACAACCAAACTCTGTTACCAAGGTGAGGTTGTAGAAGACCGTTTCATATTACAGGTCATACAACACAGAAAGGCTAAGCACAGCAACAAGCCACAAGGTAATTTTGTGCATCAGCAAGGTCTCTCCCAGGCAAAGATTTCAAAGCAGACTTGGGTTACAAGATGTTCTGTTCAAGTTCTTTTGAAGAAGCACAAAGAAATGTGCAACACTTAGGACTGTAGACACAGTGGCCAGCCAAGGAAACATAATGCAGCAGATGAAAGACACATCACGCTTATTTTCCATTGACATCGGAAGATGTACAGCAATGTCATCAGCATAGAACTGGTAAAAACTAGTGGGACCCAGGTGCACCCATTTAATGGCAGGATAAGTCTGGCCAGAAGTGTTCTTCAAGGAAAAATTGGGGCCAAAAAGTCATACCTCTGACATAGAGAAGCAAGGCAAGGAGACTTGAATAGCCATGAAAACATAGGCACTGGATGCAGAAAAATTACAGCAGGTGCTCTGGACTTGTGATTCAAAATGTAAAAGAATTGGCTGTTGCAGGAGGCAGTTTGTTCACTGATGGGCGGGATAGCAGTACAATAATGACTGCAGGCAAAAGTGAAGCATGATGGAGGTTCCTTGCAAGTCTGAGGCTGCATTTCTGCAATTGGAGTTGGAGATTTGGTCACGATCAATGGTGTCCTCAATGCTGAGAAATATAGGCAGATACTTATCCATAATGCCATACCATCAGGGAGGCATGTTATTGACCCCAAATGTATTTTGCAGCAGGACAATGACCCCAAACATACAGCCAGTGTAATTAGGAAGTATCTTCAACGTAAAGAAGAAGAAGAATAATGCCGCGTACACACGGTCGTTTTTTGCGATGAAAAAAAACGACGTTTTCTGTGAAGTAAAAAACAACGTTTTTGAAACGTCACTTTTCAAAGACAATTTTGCATACACACCATCGTTTTTTCACAAAAAGCAAGGTTACGTTCACCACTCTTTTCCATTGAAGCTCGCTTCATAACTAGCTTCTGGGCATGCGCGGGTTGAAAAACGTCGTTTTGAACGACGTTTTTGCTACACACGGTGACTTTTTGTGAAACAAAAAACGACGTTTTGAAAAACGACACAAAAAATTCAAGCATGTTGGAATGTTTTTTTGGTCGTTTTTTTGAAGACAAAAAACGACGTTTTGCCCACACACGATCAATTTAAATGACGTTTTAAAAAACTTTGTTTTTTTTTCATTGCAAAAAACGACCATGTGTACGCGGCATAAGTCCTGGAAGTGACATTTTGGCAGCCTCAGAGCCCTGATCTCAGCATTCTCTAGGATTAAATAAAGAGACAGAATGAGTTGAGGCAGTTTAAATCCGCAGAAGATCGGTTATTAGTTCTCCAACTCGACTATCATTTTGACATCTGTAAATTGCCAACAAGTGTGAGTGGGAGTAAGAGGGGTAGAAGGACAGAACATACTATACACTTTTTTGGGGCATATGTAGCATGCCAAATATCCACAACTGCTTAAGATAATAGACACTCAGATGTTACCCTAGTGTAAACTGATTGGTAAAATTATAGGAAGAATACAACATCAAAACAAATGCATTATTGCTTTCAGAGGAACAGAAGACAATAAACCTTTAAGAAAATAATTTAATGGATACATCAGAGCCCTCAAAAATTAGAAACATATCTATTCCACAGAAGCCAATGCAGCAGTGGAAAAAAAATGCAACCTGTGAAATAAAAATGTAATTATAGCAGTAAAGCTGACACATCTTGACTTAAAACATACTGTATACCCTATACCAAGAACTACTTTGAAAGAAGCTTTCTCACTTGTTTCTGTCATCAGATACCAAATACAGAATCGTTGTCTAAAAGCTGGCTTTGCATAATAATCTGTTCTCTTTGTTGTTCGTGCTCATGGGTAGAAGTGATAAAATCATATGCATTGCACTCTTGTAGTTTTAGTAATCTAAGGAAGAAAGCTTAGAAAAACTCTAAAGTCTTACTAAAACTACTCCTATTCCAAAAACACAGAATAGCCTTGGCTATTAAGGGGTTCAAGGTATATACTTTATCCATTAAATATCCCTATCTTTCAATAAATGCTACTATCATTATAGGTATTTGTATTCTAGGCATGGAGTGGTCGCTCTTTAACCACTTAAGACCCGGACCAAAATGCAGGTAAAGGACCTTGCCCCTTTTTGCGATTCGGCACTGCGTCGTTTTAACTGACAATTGCGCTCCCAAACGAAATTGGCGTCCTTTTTTCCCCACAAATAGAGCTTTCTTTTGGTGGTATTTGATCACCTCTGCGGTTTTTATTTTTTGCGCTATAAACAAAAATAGAGCGACAATTTAAAAAAAAAATCAATATTTTTTACTTTTCGCTATAATAAATATCCCCCAAAAATATATAAAAAAACGTTTTTTTTCCTCAGTTTAGGCCGATACGTATTCTTCTACATATTTTTGGTAAAAGAAATCGCAATAAGCGTTTATCGGTTGGTTTTCGCAAAATTTATAGCGTTTACAAAATAAGGGATAGTTTTATTGCATTTTTATTAATTTTTTTTTTTTTACTACTAATAGCGGCGATCAGCGATTTTTTTCGTGACTGCGACATTATGGCGGACACTTCGGACAATTTTTACACATTTTTGGGACAATTGTCATTTTCACAGCAAAAAAATGCATTTAAATTGTTTACTGTGGAAATGACAGTTGCAGTTTGGGAGTTAACCACAGGGGGCGCTGTGGCTTTGAGTGTTCCCTGTGTGTGTGTTTACAACTGTAGGGGGTGTGGCTGTAGGTGTGACGTCATCGATCGCGTCCCCCTATAACAGGGATGACGTGATCGATGCTGCGGCCACAGAGAAGCACGGGGAAGCCATGTTTACACACGGCTCTCCCCGTTCTTCAGCTCCAGGGACGGATCGCCGCACTGCAGCGGCGATCGGGTCCGCGAGTCCCGCGGTCCCGGTCCTGGAGCTTCGGACCGGGTCACGGGCACGCGCCCGTGACCCACGGCTGGGTACTAAAATCAACGTATATATACGTTGATGTGCCCAGCCGCGCCATTCTGCCGACGTATATGTGCAGTAGGCGGTCCTTAAGTGGTTAAAAGATATCTGTATTTGTAATAGTTACATATTTTAACTATGAATTGTACACAGTAGGCTTTCATTTCAATAACTATACAGTAAAGTCATATAAAAACCCAGGAGGCATTTCATAAATTTATTGCAGACCTTTTTATTGTTTTGGTAATCCCCTGCTTTGCTATGAGATTATACATTTATAAAGTAATCAACCAAAAGTGTTTGTGGGAAGTAATAATTATAGGATGATAAAATCTATAACTTCTGACTCTAGCTGTTTAATAAGTCTATAAAAGAATACATAATGTAGTTTTTATAGTTGAATCGCTACTTTTAAAATGGTACATGGCTTTTCGAACAAAAAAAATCTCCTATCTGATGAGAACATGAAGTCTACTAGCAGAAAATATATGTACTTCGAAGAGATATTGGTTATGAAAAGAAAGCAGCGAGTGCTCCACACCAGCTTAACTGCAAATATAACAGGAAAGAAATGTCAGCGTTTAGTAATGGATCACATGCGGTTTATTCAAAGTTGTTTGAAGTAATGGTTTTTATTCTGTAGGTAAAAAGTAAAAAAAAAATCTGTTTAGAGAGAGACTCTTTTTAAAGATGCATTTGGAGATTTTATATGTTTCTGAAATACTTCAATGTGTTGTGTAACTACATTTCCCACTTCACACTAACTTTATGATCCCCTTCACTCTGGCTTTTGTTCTTCTCATTTCAAAGCAACTGTATTCCCCACACGAACCAATGATTTTTACAGTGCTAAATCAAAAGTTTACTTTTTTTTATTCTTCTCCTTGACTTCTCCTCTGCATATGCCACTACTGATCAATCTCTTTAGGGCTATTTTATCTTAGGCACTTATCAGGCTGCTTTTTTTAAGGTCTTCTTTATTAGTGTCTCATCCTCTACCACACCCTTCTCTATGAAAATCCTGCCCCCAAGTTATGTCGTTATGTCTAATTTTAGCGTTTTCTTTGGCTTGCAGTAGCACCTTCCTCTATCTGTCCCCAATTTAGTTAAAGGATCACTAAAGAGATTTTTTTTTCTTAAATAACAAACATGTTATACTTACCTTCACTGTGCAGCTAGTTTTGCACAGAGTGGCCCCGAACCCGGTCTTCTGGGGTCCCTCGTTGGCTGTCTCAGCTCCCCCCACAAGAACTTTCCACCTTCATGCGAGCTGTCTCACATGGTGGAATGTTCTTGCGGGCTCGCTCCCGTGATACAGCCGGCAGCTATAGCCGCTCACTGAATCACTTGGCCCCTCCCCTGGCGCTCTGCGTCATTGGATATGAATGACAGCAGCACGAGCCAATGGATACGCTGCTTTCAATCAACCAATGAATGAGCCAAGAAGCCTGCACGTTCATGGCGTGGGACTTTCGAAGGGTCAGGTAAGTAAACAGGGGCTGGGGGGGGGGGGCACTAATACTGAGATGTTTTTTCACCTTAATGCATAGAATGCATTAAGATGATAAAACATGTACTTTTACAAACCCTTTAAAACTGCCTGTCAGACATAGAGTCCTCAGCATAAATGAGTACACACCTTTTGAAAAATAAGAATTTTTTGAATATCTCAATAAACACAAGAGCCATTTTCCAAAATGTTGACAAAACTGAGTTTTAGAACATTTGTTTAGATGATTACATGAAAGTAAAGTTAATAATATAACTTACGTTACAAAATCAAATTTTACTCAAATTAGTTGATGCAAAAATGAATAAACCACACAACAAAAACTACTATATATATATATTACCCATAGGTGTTCGATTGGGTTTAAAAATCAGTACTTGGCCACTGAATCACTTTCACCCTGTTCTTCAGAAATGCAGCAGTGGGCTTAGATGTGTGTTTTGGATCATTGTGAGTGAGGGCACTGAGTGATGGTAGCATCTTCTCTTTTAATTTAGAGCAGTACATCTGTGAATTCATGATACTATCAATGAAATGCATCTCCCCAACCCCAGCAGCACGCATGCAGCCTCACAGAAGGACACTGCCACCAACATGTTTCACTGTAGGCACCATGCATTTTTCTTTGTACTCCTCACCTTTGCGACACTAAACAGTTTTGAAGCCATCAGTTCCAAAAACATGTATCTTGATCTCATCAATCCAAAGTACAGAGTCCCAGTAGTCTTCTTCTTTTCCAGCATGGGCCCTGGCAAATTCTAAGTGGGCTTTTTGTGCATGGGAGGGGCTTCTTTCGTGGACGACACCCATACATGCCATTCCTCTGCAGTGTACGCCATATTGTGTCTTGGGAAACAATCACCCTAGTTTAGCTTTCTACTTCTTTAGCTAACTACAGTGAACTTACATGAAGATTTTCTTCAATCCTTCTAATCAGAAGACACTCTCCTATTGATGTGTTAACTTCCTTGGGTGGCCTGGACGTCTCTGTGAGATGGTTCCAGTTTCATATTTGTTAAATGTTTGTATCACTTTTGCTACAGTATTCTGACTGATAAGTAAAGCTTTGCTGACCTTGTAGTCTTCACCTTTCTTGTGTAAAGAAATTATTTTCTTTCTCAGGCCTTGTGATATGTGGTGCCATTGCTGACAGCATAAATTGGAAAGGGTTTTTCTTTGATAAATAACACCCTTTTATAATTAACTGCCTGCTGGAAAACTGTTTAATGATTAATATCTGTAGTTGAATTCTTGTTAACTAGTATTTTGTTGTCTAAAATTTGGCTTTGCGCCTAAGACTTTGATTAGGGTGTATTCATTTTTGCAACATGGTCTTGAATGAATTTGTTAGAAAAAATACTTTTTTGTGTGTGCAAATTAACAAATCTTGGTTGCAATTAATGTTGATTCTAAAAGGAAAGTAAAGGTTTTCTGAAAATTCTGTTGGGGTGTACTCATTTATGCTGAGCACTGTGTCTTCATGGTTGCCTGAAGGGTTACCTAAAGCACAAACAAAACTTAGCCAATTATTCTTCCTCCTTTGCCCTCAAAGTCATTGCTTCATATCTCTTTTATTGGAAATGGCACTATCACCCTACCTATCTCACAAGTTTATTGTTTTGGTGTCACTTTTGACATTGCTCTCAACTTCATTTCTCATATCCATAACATCTTTACATTCTGCTGCTTCCACTTGCACATCTCCAGGACTCTCCCCCTCCTAAATCACAAGGCCAGTAATTCCTTACCTCATAACCTCTTTCTTTGACTTTTCTATATTTTCTTCTCTGAACAAACTGTTTATTTATCTCTGAATGTTGTCATGAATGTTGCAGCATACCATATCTGTCTCTCCCATCACTTTCACCAGTAAGGCCGCGTACACACGATTGGTCAAAACCGATGAAAACGGACTGAAGGACCGCTTCATCGGTCCTAACCGATCATGTGTGGGCCCCATCGGTCAGTTATCCTTCGGTCAAAAAAAAGGGAACTTGCTATAAAATTTGACCGATGGATGTCTGACCGATGGGTCAAAACCGATCGTTAGTATGCAAAAGCATCGGTTAAAAGGCCGCGCATGCTCAGAATCAAGTCGACGCATGCTTGGAAGCATTGAACTTTGTTTTTTTCAGCACGTCTTTGTGTTAAAACACGTAAACGTCACCGCGTTCTAACACGATCGTTTTTTTAACCAATGGTGTGTAGGCACATGAGACCATCAGTCAGCTGCATCGGTTAACCAATGAAAATGGTCCTTAGGACCGGTCTCATCGAATGGACTGATCGTGTGTACGCCGCCTTAAACCTCTGTCAGTCTGTTCATTGAATTTCAATACTTTTTAAGTTACTATAATTTACCTTGAAAATACTTCACAATTCCTCCCCCAGATATTTTTCTATACTTATGCACAAAATCCCCAAACTAATTTATCCATTCCTTCACTGATCTGTTAATGTGTCCTTGATTCATTCCTAAAGTGGGAATAAACCCAAAAGCAAACATTTATTTTATTGCAGCTTATCAGTTCTTACGTGTAGTGGCGGAATTAATTTTCCTTTTTTAGCCCAGGTTCACATTGGGCTGCGGGAATGAAGCCGTGTGAGTTCAGCTGAACTCACACGATTTCACTCCCGCCTGCCAGTCCTCATTTTGGACGCGATTACAGAGACATCTGTGCAGGTTTCTGTACAGAGATTACTTTTTAAAATTGGTGCAGCGGCGCAGATATAGCGCTGCACCGATTAGGAGGGTGCCATTGCCTGCAAATGCCACCGATTCAACATGTCAAATTACATGTCAAATCGCACCAGTGTGAACCAGGGCTTATGCCGCGTACACACGATCACTTTTTGTGATGAAAAAAAACGTCATTTTATCTCACGAAACAAAACAACGTTTTTCAAACTTAATTTTCCAAAACAACGTTGTCTACACACCATCGTTTTTCCAAAAAGCTCTAGCAAAGCGCGGTGACGTACACCACGTTCGACGACACTCTGTTCCATTGAAGCTCCGTCTCATAACTTGCTTCTGAGCATGCGCGGGTTTAAAAACGTTGTTTTAAACGTCGTTTTGCCCACACACAATCACTTTTTATGACACAAAAAATGACATTTTGAAAAACGACACCAAATATTCAAGCATGTTCGAATTTTTTTTGAAGACATAAAACAACGTTTTTCCCACACACAATCTTTTTAAATGACGTTTTTTAAAACGTTGTTTTTTTTCATCACAAAAAGTGATCGTGTGTACGCGGCATTAGTCTTTCTTCTATTTCCACGTCATTCCTTTAAAAGTTTATGAATAAATGAGCTACAACTACCCTTTGCCATTGCAGCATATGGCTTGTAGTCCTCATTGAAATGCAAGGGCCCCAGGTGCTTTCTCTTTGGTATCTGTCTGCCTGTACAGGTAGACAGCTATACTCAGAGTCTAGAGGAGCCTGGTATTTCTCCCATGATCTACTAATCATGGGTGCAATGCTTTCCAAGCTTCTGTGGGGAAAAAAGGAATGTGTATTTATTATTTTTTCCCTATAGGTGAACCTAGCCTTTAGGTGCAACAACCATTCCTTGAAATTTTCTATGTTTTCCCCCTCTTCATCCTCTTCACTTTTGACTACTAGTTCTGATAATGACTTTGACTTGTTGACCACTCCATATCTATGCTTTTCTTTGCACCCCACTGCTCATCTAATACCAAAACTTTGCTTATTCCCTGTCATGTTGTAGGGTTTTAAGACTTGGCCCTGGAGATATTTGGCTTACACTAGACAATATGTACTGTTTACCTCACCTCTATACATAAACTATAAGAATGACTACTCATTAGTGTCTGCTTTGTTTGTTTGATTTACTGTTTGAGTTAGAAAGATACTGATTTACGTCAAATTTTGGCCTGCAAAATTCCCCCTTCCACCACTTATAATCACAGTAAAAGATCAATTGTTACAGACACACAAGGCATGCTAAGGTTGGGATTCAAGAGGCTGAGACGGACAGTTGGTCTATTATGTTTTACTACACCTTTAACTAATTAGAATATTAGCACACATTGTTGTCCCCTTCTGCTAACAGTTCAGTTCTAGGACTGACCCAAAGTGGATGATTTGTGAGTACACAGTATGTTATTTTACCAAGAAAACACACATTCAGTACAGATATTTCTGGAACAAACCAAATTACACTGCACGTATAGCAATTTTGATAGGAGGAAAGAGCAGAGATCATCAGTTTGCTGCATCTCCTTCCATTGTCCACTTACAGGCTGTAGGAAGAAACAAAAATATGACATACAGAAAACAATTATTTTACATGTGCCTCATTCACACCATCAAGCTGGTGTGATATACAGGGCAATGGTTCAGAGCGGGGTGGAAAATTCAGACATGCTGTATTTTTTCACAGCATACTGGCTCGCATCGGATGTCATCATAAAAAAATTGCTCTGCGATAACATAAATTTTGAACCTTCAAATTAATAAAAAAAAAAAAAAGTAAAGAATAGGCAGAAATGTGCATCACACCACCCTCTGCCCTTCATTGTAAAATGATGCATTGTGCCACGGGGGCTACTGTAAACAAACCATTCATAACCACAAAAGAGAGAAATCAGACAGAGCTGCACTTTGTGGCAGAGGTTTGTAAATCTCAAAAGTGGATAGACAGAAATACGAATTACAGTAAAACAACCCCATATATGTTTTAATTTGTATATAGTTTTTATAGTTTTATATATATATAAATGCTCCTAAACTAAGAAAAAAAATATTTATGCTCTAAAAAGTTGAAAATTACTACATGGTAGCTACAGTAATCCAATTGATCTTTTTTTCATATATACCCCTGTTGATATACAGTAGCTTCAATCTGCTGTTTAATAAAAATGTTTGAAATCACATTTAATAACTAAATACATTAATGTAAAGCAACATTTTAGTAATCTGCCGTTGTGTATAAACGATCAAAGTGCGTAATCATAAAAATGATACTTACAATATTCCCACGTAGTCTTTGAAGCTGAAATTGAAGCATTGCAATGAAAGAACTTCCTACATTGTCACAAGGTTCACCATAGGAGTTCTCTAATGAGGGATTTTCTACAGGAACTGAAAGGGCACCATAGCATATTCACAAGGTATAATTGCTCCTAGGAGATCCAGCTCTACAGGTATAGATTTAGGAGCTTTCCAAAAGGTCAAAAATATGCAAGTTCAGTGCATAACATAACTTGTACTGTGAAAAGTTTACCTATAGTTATCAATTTAAATATTTTAATTAGGAGCCCCTGATTATGTCTGTTTATCAGCAGGGATTATTAGAAAAAAAAAATTGACCAAATCCCATGCAATGTTGACATCAGGTTTCTGACCATTCGAGCTCCAGTCCCAAAATCAGTGTAATGCAAAAGACTTGTTCGAATTATGGCCACCTTAAAGTAAACTGGACTCTGTTTAAAATGTTTTTTTAAGGTATCAACAGTACTAAAATATAAGGACACTGTGATGCTTGCAAGTACCTATGTTAATCTTCAAATTGGTGGCTATGCAGCCCTTGAATCTATACCCATACTTTAATGCATCAAGGCCCCATTCATTTCTACTGTTGAGCTTTATTCAGCAGGAAGAAAAAAATCTGGATGACTTTAGCCTCATACACACAATCGGACTTCAAACAAACTTTTCCATGGATTTTTGTTCGATGAGCATTGGCTGTGAACTTGGCATGCATACACACGGCAGGACTTTTTCAGCCAACAAACATGAACGTAGTGACGTAATTGACGTACTACGTTTTTTTTTCTGCTCTTTAGTGCCACCCTTTGGGCAACTTCTGCTATTGCTGGTTGATATTTTGCATTGGTTCTGAGCAGCGAAACTGTACGACGGCGCAATCGTACATTTCCAGTAGAATGTTCCGCCTACAAGCTAAAGAAGAATTCTAATGTTGTATGACACTAGTAATAGTTATATGTATAAATTATTATTACTAGTCAACCAACATTCAAATTCTTCTATAGCCTATGGGCCAAGCATTTGACTGTAAATGTACGATTGCGGCGTTGTACAGTTTAGCTGCTTGTCTAATCTTCTTAGAACTTTTTCACAGACAGCATAAGCTTTCAATGACAGATTCAACGTTTGCATGTTTTTTGCTGCTTCGTTGAATCTTCTTTGTTCATGTCGCATGGTCTACCCCAACACTGTCTCTATAATGTCGAATCTTTTCTCTCTATGTAGAATAATCTTGGACTAATAGAGTTAAAGCGGATGGTTCACAAAAAAAAAAAATATTAAAAGCCAGCAGCAATAAATACTGCAGCTGCTGACTTTTAATATTAGGACACTTACCTGTCCTGGAGTCCAGCGGTGTCCGCAGCAGAGGACGAGCGATCGCTCGTCTCCCTGCTGCTCCCCCCTCCATCCACGGTGAGGGAACCAGGAAGTGAAGCGCTCCGGCTTCACTGCCCGGTTCCCTACGGCGCATGCGCGAGTCGCGCTGCGCCCGGCGATTGGCTCCCGCTGTGTGCTGGGAGCCGAGAGTTCCCAGCACACAACGGGAAAAGCCCGTCTTTTGCCCGAGACTGCGGGCCGGAAGTGGGTGCAGATACCTGTCTTTAGACAGGTATCTGCACCCCCCTCCCCCCTGAAAGGTGTCAAATGTGACGCTGGAGGGGGGAGGGTTCCGATCAGCGGATCTTCACTTTAGGGTGGAGATCCGCTTTAATGTTAGGCACATTCGACCATAGGTTCGATAGACACAGACTGCTATTGTCAGCGTCATGTCAAATCTCCTATCTATATCGAACTGTTGTAGCAACGAAAACGAAAATATAGCATTTTTGTTTATCTCGGATCTTTCGGATTTCGGATTCTGCACGTTCGTTTGTTAAAACGATAATGAAAATACCGGAAATTCGGACGAAAATGTATTTGGACGAAAACGAATGCACATGTCTATCAATGAGTATCATCACTACTCTCTTGTCATTTCAAAAGCAGAGTGATACTTTAATTCAGGTACCATGGACAGCTCTTGCATGTCATCACAACATTTCTCACAAAATAATGTAGCGCTACCCCTGAAGGAGCCGCTGGTTAAATACTGGGATTGGCACGCCAAGTTACCCTGGAGATGTCTAGGGGTGAAATACCAGTGGCGGAGCAATGAGCGAATGTCCAGACAGTCAATAAAGTTTTCTTCAATGCCCTTTTTTATTCAGCAGCCATGCAGCATGAAAACATCATCTTCAGTTTAAGGAAAGGAAAGTTGATGAAGGAAGGATAAGAGAACCTTATGGTATCAGGCCTGGATGTGAACAGGGCAGGCCTGCCCTCGACAATAGCAATAGTTGAACTCGTTTCCACTCCCGAGTGGAGTGTGTAAAGTGCCCACGAGCAGGTTCCCCACACTAACCTGGCACCCGAGGTGTCACTTCGGATTGCTGGGAGGAACAGATCTCAGATCTGGCTCTAAGGCCCTTGTAACCGGCCAATTTCTTTAGTAAGTTGGATGGGTGAACGGAGCGAATCCTCCCAGTAAATTTCCTTTAGCATAGGTTACCGGGTGACAGCAAAGTGTACCTGTCAGCATCCCGGTCACCAGATCCCCGATTGGTTTGTTCAGGCCCTGTTGGACAACCTGCCTCTGGGTTCCCCTCAAGCCGATCCCCCAATCGTATGGCACCCAGCCTGGGATCTCCTCAAAAGAACTGGGAACCCAGTAGAGTACTGTGGTCCCCTTTGACCTCCGGTTGAGGTGCGGCATAGCCTATGGATTTTCCAGATGGGTCACACTGGCGGGGTCCATGGATGCACGCACCCTGAAGGTGGATGCTGCACCTGGAACCGGGACCCCGCAGAACTGCCTTGAGCACATGACACCTGTCACAGATATATCCCTCCCCAGCATGCCCCGCGAGGGAAAGCTCCTCCAATTGGCTACTGGGGAAAGCTTGCTCTGTTAGAACCCCCTCTGCTGTCCAGGGATTACGACACATCCCTAGAATGCAGACTGGCCCAGAGGATGCTTCTGAAATAACAGGGGTCACCATCTTAACAATTGTGTGAATGGGAGCAAGGTAACTCTCTCATTCTTGCTAAATTTAGACTAGTGCACGCACTGAAAGTAAAGGGGGTGCTACAAGAATAAAAGTTTAGTTTACAAATTAGCAAAATAGGCAAAGACAATGGGCTGTGAAAAGCAGTTGCAGCTATGACTGGCCTTTAATTCACCTTAGAGTTTTCATTTACTACTTTTTAGTGATGTGTAACCAAAGTAAATATTATATAAAATGTAAAATACACTGAGTCACAATTTTAAAACATACATGAAATAGTTATAATATTTAATTTGAACTGGGTTGCAAAGCAGCCTATGCCTTTCAGAAGAAGAATGAAACAAGTTATGTAAATGTCTCACCAGAAGTCAGATCAACGTTTGCATTTTCAAATATTTTACATATTTACTGTGGACGATAAAATGATCCATATGTTACGTCTTCAGTTTTAATTTGAATTCCCTGAAATACAACATCAAACACATGCAGCAGTTTGACTGCGAGGAATTCTACTGGGAGGTAATTAGCTTCTATCACACAAAAACACCACTATTAAGTAATATCTGTCTGAATGTAAAATCTTATCTGCAGATGATTTGATGCTCAACAAAAGCCTTATTAAAAATGACTTAATTTAATGGAGCAGTTATAGTGTTTTATTTTTAAGTTGACATTACAGATTCAAGTGTTGTCTAGCCATTGATTTATGTTTATGTAATTTACGTTCTAGACTGTTGAGATATAGTTAAAAGAGTACCTATGATTCATATTAGCTTTAATGTTAATTTCTCGATTAATTTATCTACCACCAGGTCACTGCCACCCTCCTGCCACAGCTTCAGGGGAAGGCCTGGGCTAGGAAGCAGATATAGTTGTTGTCCTTGTAGTTTGTTATGGCTGCACAATCATTTAGACCTCATCAGAGAAGCAATAGCTAGGAGAAACGACAGCTGCAATGAATGAAATAGCCGCTGTCTTGCAGTTCACCTAGGCCCCTTTCACACTGAGGAGGTTTTTAGGCGGTACAGAGCTAAAAAATAGCGCCTAAATACCGCCTGAAAACGTCCTGCCCTGCCTTCTCAATGTGAAAGCCCGAAGGCTTTCACACTGAGGCGATGCGCTGGCAGGAGAGAAAAAAATCTCCTGCAAGCAGCATCTTTGGAGCTATGAGAGGAGCGGTATGTATACCGCTCCTTCCCATTTAAAACAATTGGAAACCGCGGTATTACCGCCCGCAATGCATCTCTGCAGAGGCGCATTGCAGGCAGTATTAACCCTTTATCGGCCGATAGCGGGGGTTAATAGTGCACCGCTAGTGGCCGAAAACCGCGTCAATTCTGACGGTATAGCGCCGCCACCACGCCTCCCGCCCCAGTGTGAAAGGGGCCTTAGTGTAATGTGTAAATGGCAATATCAGATCCATTGTACTGGCTACAGTTTCAGTCTGATTGGTTAAACATTATGGGCCAGATTCTCAGCGGCGCTACGACGGAGTATTTTAGATACCCCGTCGTATTGCCGTTTTTTTTGCCTCGTATCTATGCGAGTGATGCTTAGCATCACTTTGGCATAGATACGCTTCAAAATCCGACAAATGTAATACCATTACACTTGCGGATCGTAGTTGTAATGACAACACCAGTCACTAGGTGGCCTTTACGTTGTTTTCTCATTTGCATATGTGGCTAGTACGCCGATTCCCGATCGCTTTTATGCCGCCCCGTCGTCGCGTACGTCGTTTTCGTCCGCGTAAGGTTACCCCTGCTTCTATGAGGAGTAACCTTACGAAGTACCGACGGATGCCGTCGGGTGCCGTCAGATGCCATGTTAAGTATGACGTCAGGTCAGCGTCGGCTTTTACTAACTCGTTCGCGAATAGGGGCATTGCGTAGTGACGATCACGTCGTTTTGACGTCGGTTTCAACGACGCTTTCCGACGTGAGCTGGAGCATGCGCAGTTAGTTCGACGCGGGGGCGCGATTAATTTAAATACAAGCCGCCCCATTTGAATTACGCGGGCTTACGCTGGGCCATTTTCGCTACGCCAACGCAAACTACGGAGCAAATGGTTAGAGAATACAGCACTTGCTCTAGTACGATGCGGCGGCGTAGTGTAAATGGCTTACGCTACGCCGGCGATTTTCTTAGAGAATCTGGCCCTATAATATCAGACTCTTTCATCCCTCCCTGTTCAGGGCATTTTTAAGTTTTCAGAGCTGTCACACTTTGAATGACAATTAGTCATACACAAATGAAATTTTTATAACTTGTTTTTAGACAGATAGAACTTTCTTTTGGTGATATATAACCACTTCAGCCCCGGACCATTTGGCTGGCAAATGACCGGGCCACTTTTTGCGATTCGGCACTACAGTATGTCACTTTAACTGACAAATGTGCGGCCGTGCTATATGGCTCCCAAACAAAATTGACGTCCTTTTTTCCCCACAAATGGAGCTTTCATTTGGTGGTATTTGATCCCCTCTGCATTTTTTTTTGCACTATAAACGAAAATAAAGCTACAATTTTGAAAAAAAAAGCAATATTTTGTACTTTTTGCTATAATAAATATCCCTATTTTTTTTAAAAAAAGGTAACATTTTTTCTCAGTTTAGGCCGATACGTATCTTTTGAAAAAAAATTGGTAAAAAATAGCAATAAGCGTATATTGATTGGTTTGCACAAAAGTTATAGCGTCTAGAAAATAGGAGGTAGTTTTATGGCATTTCTATTATTATTATTATTTTTTACTTGTCATGGCGAGTTTTATTATGACTGCGACATTATGGCAGAAACATCTGACACTTTTGACGGTGTTTTGAGGCCATTCACATTTATACAGCCATCAGTGCTATGAACATGCTCTAATTACTGTATAAATGTGACTGGCAGTGAAGGGGCTAACCAGTAGGGATTAAGAGAAGGGGTTAAGTGTGCCATAGGGAGTGATTCTAAAGACCTGTACACATGATCGGATATCTGATGGAATCTAATCAGATGGATTTTTTTGTCACTGACTTTCATCAGCCGTGCCTACACACCATCGGTCAAAAATACAACCATTTCCAAACCCGGTGACGTAAAAACACTACAACGTGCTGTACAGGGCTTAACTGTTAGACCCCTTTCACATTGAGGAGTTTTTCAGGCGGTACAGCGCTAAAAATAGCACTGTTATACCGCCTGAAAAACTCCTTCACGGCATCCTCAATGTGAAAGCCTGAGGGCTATCACACTGAGGCGATGTGCTGGCGGGAGAGAAAAAAATCTCCTGTCAGCAGCATCTTTGGAGCGGTGAGAGGAGCAACGTGTATACCGCTCCTTCACTGCTCCTTCCCATTGAAAAGAATGGGAAACCGCGGCAATACCGCCCACAATGCGCCTCTATAGAGGCGCATTGTGGGCGGTATTAACCCTTTCTCGGCCGCTAGCGGGGGTTAATACCGCACCGCTAGCGGCAGCAACTCGCGGCAATTCCGGCAGTATATCGCCAATATTTTTTTTGCCGCTATACCACCAGTGTGGCATCCGCCGCAATGTGAAAGGGGCCTAAGAATAGCCTGCACACTGAATACACAGGTGTGTGCAGGGCTTTTAGTAGTGACCTGGCCATAGTTCCTGGTTCCACCCTGGCAGACAGAAGGTCATTACCAAGGATACAGGAGAGCTTCACCTAGGAAAGAGGTGGAAAATAGAGCAGAAAGGGGCTTCTAGTTGTATGGACAGAGTTGGTGAGCGAACAGTCCGTAGAATACAGACAAGGGCCTAGTGTGTAGGGCCAGAGCGGCATTGCTGCTAATACAAGCCAGAAGGAATGTCATTTGTTCTTGGATGCAAGACATATGTTGAAAACCCCCTGTGTGGGGAAACTGCTGAGTTTTACTTTTAAACTTTCTTTTAATAAAATTGGGCCAGAAAAGCCCTTAAGAAGATGAGAATTCAAGTGGCGGTGTACTTATAGCTCTACTGTTTGATGCAAGTTCTCACAATTGTCTAAAGAATTTTTGCTAATTTAGAAAAAGAAAGCTTTGCAAGTTTATTGACAAACACAGGTCCACAGCAGAACTGTAAAAATGTATCTGGTCCTTAGGGGGTGTGGGAGGTGTTCCCACTGGGAAGATTCACCCCATTATCTGTCCTGGGACTGATCATTTTCACCAGGACTGAAAGGGAGGGAGAATCCAAAATGTTGAGTTGTCATTGGGAGAGGAATTGAGTGAAAATCTTCCAATAAGGGACATGTGCTGCAGTGGCAACTATCTAAGAAAATTTCCCCACACTTTGTAGAGATTTCTTCCAACTTCTTGTATTAGCTACAGACTCTACCCAAAACCAAAAATGTTTTCATTTTAAACAGTTTATGCTTCATTGACATTGTAGCTCTCTGTATCCATAGTTTTACGTTTTCCTCTTTACCTATTAGGGATGGTTTAAAGCGGTAGTAAAGAATAAAAATAAAAAATAAAAATAACAAACATGTTATACTTACCTCCACTGTGCAGCTCGTTTTGCACAGAGTGGCCCCGATCATGGTCTTCTGGGGTCCCTCAGCAGCTGTCTCTGGTCCTCCCCGCAAGAACTCCACACATTCATGCGAGAGAACTTGCATGGTATGAAGTCCTTGCGGGCGCGCTCCTGTGGTACATCGAGCGGCTATAGCCACTCACTGTATCACTCGACCCCGCCCCCCGGCGTGCTGCGTCATTGGATGTCATTGACAGCAGCGCCAGCCAATGGCTGCACTGCTTTCAATCCATCTGTTCTAGCCAATCAACGGCCAGGCTGAGCGGCAAAGAGGATGTCAGGGCCGAGCGTGGGACTAGGTGGGACCAGGTAAGTATAACGGTGGGCCGGGGGGGGTATTGCCTTAAGTTTTTTCATAGGATGCATTAAGGTAAAAAACGTTTGCCTTTACAACCCCTTTAAGTTCGCCGTTGCAATGGGTTGGAAGTAAGTCCAGTAAATAGCTTTTGCTCTTGGTCAGCTTAATCAGAAGAGCCTACAATTTGAGACAATAGACAACGCATCCCCCTTTCTATAAAATTTTACTTTTTGTTTTTCCAAAAAGCTTTTGATTTTATCAATAAACACAGTTTCTTAGCTTCAATCAGCTGACTGTGCCCAGTTTCCTTAGTCTTCCCTCCCATAGGGATCAGGCTGAAACACCGTAAGTTTGGACAACAGGATGCTGACTTTTGTAAGACATTTAAAGTGGAGGTTCACCCAAAAATCAACTTTCTATCATTAGATCCAGCATACTGCTAACATCTGCAGTATGCTGTTTTTTTTTTTTGTATTTTCCTTTTATGAGCAGTTGTTATCCGGCTCCGAGCGGGGAATCCTGCGGGGGAATGGGCGTTCCTAAGCCAAGAGGAGTTGATTGACGGGCTGCTAAGGCGCGTCACGCCGTCCGAAAATACCCAAAGTGATACTCGGGTGTTTACAGCGCCTGCGCCTGCCAGGCGCCGTAAACACCCGAGTGTCACTTCGGGTATTGTCGGAAGGCATGACGCTCTTTAGCAGCCCGTCAATCAACTCCTCTTGGCTTAGGAACGCCTATACCCGGTAGCGATCCCCACTCGGTGCCAGATAACAACTACTCATAAAACGATAAGTAAAAAAAAAAACAGCATACTGCAGATGTTAGCAGTATGCTGGAACTAATGTCAGAAAGTTGATTTTTGGGTGAACCCCCGCTTTAAGAACCAAGCCAAAAATTGTACAGGCATCATAATTTAAATGACTGCGTTATCTCAGAGCCAGCATCTCAGTTGAGAAAGTAGATGGTGACCCTGAATAATGCTTGAATTTATTTATTTACTTACTTACTTATTCATTTTTATTAGCTTTGGTGAGGTTTTTGTTGTTTGATATTTTTTTTGTTTTTAATAGTCATAGTCTCTGCAAATCTATAAATAAATGAATAAATAAAAATTTGTGAAGCACTTTAAATTCCTATGGTTTTGTGTGGGCCTTTTATATTTACCGTACATACAGTATATGCAGTTTGTAAACTGTCACCTTGAGTGGAATTTCAGATTTTATTTTATCTCCGCTACATATCTATCCATAATCCACCTGATGTCTTAAAACATGACATAATAACACGTGGAAGTTAAATGGGAGATGACTAGAACTGAAAAATGTGGTAAATGAGAATGTTTTGAGACTACACAGCTTACAATTTCTTTCTCCCCCTTAATTATTTTCCTTTTACTAAGGCCTCTTTGCTTTTCTCTGTCCGTTTATGTATAAAAGTCTTTCTTCGTTCACTATGACAACCAGATCCTTCCTTTTTAGAGCATGTTCCACGCATATTAAGCTTTTATCTCACTTTTTCTCTTCCATATTATTAGCATGCCTGACACTCAGTGTTTCATCTCCACCTGTGTATTACTATTCAGTTCTCCTCTCATTAACCCTAACTTTTAAGCAGAACATTTTGGAAAGTTGCTGATTCTACTCTCATCATTAATCAGCAACAGCCTTGTTTCCAGTGGTTTGGCCTGGGCTCTCCCAATGTGTGATGTCTCAAGCTTGCAGCTTTTTTCCCAAAAGACATTTGTACAGTACAGAGATGTAGGCTCTCCTGCAATAAATTTCAGGCTGTAGTGTACCCTGGGCATTTATTATATGACAACTTTTGCCTTCCATACTTCCCTATTATTATACTGCTTAATAGCAAAATATACATTTTTAAGTCTGAAATGTCTTTTCATTCACCACTGACCCTAAAAATGGAATTGAAATTGGATCCTGCACCATTGATGTAAAATAATTTATTGCATTCAACATGGTTGCTATGAGGCCACCCATCATATACGCAAATTACATCAGGTTGTCAGTTTAGTTTAGCCCCGTACACACGTCCGAGCTTCTCGGCAGAATCCAGCGAGAAGCTCGCTGGGAGACATATTCTGCCAAGGTTCTCGGTCGTGTGTACACTTCCGACGAGCGTCCCGTCGGGAAGCTCGTCGAGCCAAAAAAAAGAGCACGCTCTCTTTTTCCTCATTGTTCAATGAGGACTTTGGCTCGATGAGCTTTTCCGACCGCTCATCGGGAACCTCGTCGGGCGAAACGATGGGTTTAGCCCGACGAGATTCTCGTACGTGTGTACGCGGCCTCACGCTGTGTACGCGGCCTCACGCTGTGTACCAGGAGTTGTCAGGGCTTACGATACTCATAACTGGGTTGTCAAATTATGCAGTACTCTAGAAACATAGAGTGAGACCCATGTATTTAAATGCTAGCTAAGATACATACAACTTCCTCTTGATACAATCTGCAGGACTGAGCAGAAAGATCTAACTCTGTGCTTCATGCTGCAAGCAGAGCAGAGCTTTTCACCCTGACGTTTTCTGAAGCTGGACACTGCGGCTACCTGACAGCCGGCATCCCTCCCGGCCAGTTCTACAAGAAGTCGGACCGTCTGGTTTTGTTGGGCAGAAATCACAATGGAGTACCACTGCAGGATTTGAGGTCATTTGTGATTTACACTGAGTCATCAATCATCCCTTTGACGTGCTAAATCAGGATCCCTTGGTTGAATTATATGCCTTGTGACTTTGTAAGGTCGAATATGTGAGGTGAGAGGCCATCTTATGCACGGTGGAGGATATTTCTCTGGTCACATATATTTACCTGCACCAGTTGCGTAACCAGAGTTATGGGCGCCCGGGGCAGAACTTTTTTTTCGCCCCCCCCCCCCCCGGCGTTAGCACATGACCACATACGCCTAATCACAGGGCGCCATCTGCCGCAAAATGGTGGCCGCGTACCATACTCGCTCGGGACACAGTACAGTAGGGGTGCAACGGTTCAAAAAACTCATGGATCGGATCGATCCTCAGATCAGGAATCACGGATCGAAACATTTTCGTATCAGCAAAAAAAAAAACCAAGACAAACATACGTTTTGTCTTTTTGTTTATGACATTAGTAATAATAGGCTAGCCAGTAGTTTAACATTGTCCCCATGTGACATTAGTAATAGCCAGTGGTATAACATTGTCCCCACGTGACATTAGTAATAGCCAGTAGAACAACATTGCCCCCACATGACATTAGTAATAGCCAGTAGAACAACATTGCCCCCACATGACATTAGTAATAGCCAGTAGTATAACATTGCCCCCACATGACATTAGTAATAGCCAGTAGTATAACATTGTCCCCACATGACATTAGTAATAGCCAGTAGTATAACATTGCCCCCACATGACATTAGTAATAGCCAGTAGTATAACATTGCCCCCACATGACAATAGTAATAACCAGTAGAATAACATTGCCCCCAAATATTAGTAATAACTCACTTGTTGCAGTCTTGCAGAAGCATTAGCGCGCGCTCTGGTAGGAAGAGATCCACAAGCAGAGTAGTGATGACGTCATCGCCAGGGGCCAAGCCAAGCCAGCACCGGGGGGGGGGGGGGTGCGGCCGGTAGAGTGGCGCAGGGTGACCTACCTGACACATACCCTGACATAACCTGCATACACTGACTGACGAGATGTGGCGTGGTGCGGCGGGCATACATCTGCACACATTAAGCCAGAGGAGGCTCAGGAGCTGTGGAGACACCGGAGAGCCCCCGAACCGAGCAGGGATATCGCATGGCGGCAGCACGTGCATCTCTGGACCCCTTTACATTACACAGCTCTGGTCCACTTTTACATTACACAGCTCTGGTCCACTTTTACATTATACAGTACCCTGCACCTCTGGACCCCTTTTACATTACACAGCTCTGGTCCACTTTTACATTATACAGTACTCTGCACCTCTGGACCCCTTTGACATTACACAGCACCGCACCTCTGGACCCCTTTGACATTACACAGCACCGCACCCCTGGACCCCTTTGACATTACACAGCACCGCACCTCTGGACCCCTTTGACATTACACAGCACCGCACCTCTGGACCCCTATGACATTACACAGCACCGCACCTCTGGACCCCTTTAACATTACACAGCACTCTAGACAGTGGCGGCTGGTGCTCACATTTTTTTTGGGGGGGGGAGGCGCAAACGAAAAAAAAAAAAACAATTGCAGCCTCACTGGGCCCATCAATTATCACCACTGTGCCATGCCATCAAACGCAGCCACTGTGCCATGCCATCAAACGCAGCCACTGTGTCATGCCATCAAATGAAGCCACTGTGCCATCAATTGTCACCACCGTGCCATGCCATCAAACACAACCACTGTGCCATGCCATCAAATGCAGCCACCGTGCCATCAATTGTCACCACTGTGCCATGCCAAACGCAACCACTGTGCCATGCCATCAAATGCAGCCACTGTGCCATCAATTGTCACCACCGTGCCATGCCATCAAACACAACCACTGTGCCATGCCATCAAATGCAGCCACTGTGCCATGCCATCAAATGCAGCCACCGTGCCATCAATTGTCACCACTGTGCCATGCCAAACGCAACCACTGTGCCATGCCATCAAACGCAGCCACTGTGTCATGCCATCAAATGCAGCCACTGTGCTATCAATTGTCACCACCGTGCCATGCCATCAAACACAACCACTGTGCCATGCCATCAAATGCAGTCACTGTACCATGCCATCAAACACAGCCACTGTGCCATCAATTGTCACCACTGTCCCATCAATTGTCATCACTATGACATCAATTGTTTCCATTGTGCCATCAATTGTCACCACTGTGCCATCAATCGTCACCACTGTGCCACCAATTGTCATCACTGTGCCCATCAATTGTCACTGTCCAGACATCCATCCACCTCGGAGCTTTATATTATAACCTGCTGGGACTTGTAGTTCTCCATCGTCTCCTGGGGCTCAGGTGCATGCGAGCCACCATCTTTGTTCAGTTTTTCTCACTGCTGGGACTTGTAGTCCCATAGATGGTGGATCGCATGCACCTGAGCCCTAGGAGACGATGGAGAACTACAAGTCCATTGGATCGCATGCACCTGAGCCCTAGGAGACGATGGAGAACTACAAGTCCCAGCAGGTTATAATATAAGGCTTCGAGATGGATGGGTGTCCGGACATCCATCCACCTCGGAGCCTTATATTATAACTTGCTGGGACTTGTAGTTCTCCATCTTCTCCTGGGCTCACAGTGCATGCAATCCACACCCATCCACCTCAGAGCCTTATTGTATGTATAACCTGCTGGGACTTGTAGTTCTCCAATCTCCATCTTCTCCATGAGCCCCAGGAGAAGATGGAGAACTACAAGTCCCAGCAGTCTTACTAAAATGACAGGCTCTGAGGTGGATAGGTGGGGATCAGGCAGTGCACCCCTTTAGATTTACACCGACACCCCCCCCGTTTCTCTCTCTCCCCCCTGCGGTACAGGAGAGTGTTTTGCTTACCTTGCTGGCGATGGAGAAAATCAAACTTGCCACCGCCGCCGCGCTGTAAACACATGTTCCACGTACAACGCCTCCCACTCCACCGCCCGCCAATCAGTGCTCCTGCGCCATTATGTTTTTTTTCAGCCCCTCCCCCTGGTTGGCTGGTGTTTCCCGCCACTCCCACATCAAGGGAGACAGACAGTTCCACCAGCTAACCAGGCGGAAGGGCTGAAAAAAAAACGCTCCGGAGCTAGGCCAAAGCCGCGGCCTTTACTAAGGTGGCGGCGCGTTCTACGGATGCCAGGATTTCGCCCCCCCCTCCGCAATTTTTTGCCCGGTGCGACAGCCCCCCCTGCTCCCCCCCCCCCCTGCTACGCCAGTGACCTGCACTGCATGCTGAGAATCAATTGAACCTTTCTTCACTTACACATATGGACTCTTTTTCTCCTTATGGATTTGAGTTTTTTAGTAATTTTATTTTTGCGCTGCACTGTTCTATTGTATATTTGGCTTGGGATGTTTTTTATGAATTCATCCTTAGTGCTGGCTTGCAATTTTTATCTTTATATTTCTTTCTGTAAATTATTTTTTCAGCGCTGAATAACTTTTATTGTTTTTTTTTTTTCTTCATGCGCAATGACAATCGCTCCCTAAATAAATGAGCCATACGAACTCAAAATCTACAACTTCAAAAAACTTTTAGATGTCTTCCTGAGGAAGCAGGATATACAGGGCTATAGTAATAAAAATCACCACACATAGGTTAAACTAGATAGTTGTTTCTGTTTAGTCCCTTATTAACCACTTCATTACTGGGCACTTAAACCCCCTTCCTGCCCAGACCAATTTTCAGCGCTGACGCATTTTGAATGACAATGGCGCGGTCATACAACACTGTACCCAAATTATATTTTTGTTATTTTTTCCCCACAAATAGAGATTTCTTTTGGTGTTATTTGATCACCTCTGCGGTTTTAATTTTTTGCGCTATAAAAAAAAAAGACAGAACATTTTTAAAAAAAACAGTATTTTTTACTTTTTGTTATAATAATATCCCAATTTTTTTAATGTTTTTTTCTCAGTTTAGGCCGATACGTATTCTTCTACATATTTTTGGTAAAAAAAAAAAAAACGCAATAAGCGTCTATTGATTGGTTTGCGCAAATGTTATAGCGCCTACAAAATAGGGGATAGATTTATGATAAATTTTTTTTTACTGGTAATGGCGGCGATCTGCGATTTTTGTCAGGCCTGCGATATTGCGGCGGACACATCGGACACTTTTGACACTATTTTGGAACCATTCACATATACACAGCGAACAGTGCTACAGTAATGCACTGATTACTGTATAAATGTGACTGGCAGTGAAGAGGTTAACACTAGGGGACGAGGAAGGGGTTAAATGTATTCCCTGGGTGTTATTCTTACTGTGGGGGGAGGGGACTGACTGGGGGAGGTGACCAATCTGTGTCCCTATGTACAAGGGACACAGCATCAGTCTCCTCTCTCCCTGACATGACGTGGAGATCTGTGTTTACACACAGAGCTCCATGTCCCTGCTCTGTCACTGCCGATCGCGGGCACCTGGCGGACATCGCGGCCGCCAGGCAGACGCATCGGCATCTCAGCAATGCGCCGGGCACAGTTTTCCCCCGCTACACGCGTGTGGAATACAAATAAAAGGACCCCCCCCGGCAGTTGAAAGCCGCTGTGGATGTCTTTCGTCTACAGCGTGGGTCTCAAGTGGTTAAAAATCAAGTAAATCCTCTGTAACGAAACTAAAAAAAAAAATACCCTGCAAGACAAAGACATAGTACTAGCTCATTATAAAGTACTTACCTGACATCAAATCTCATTATGAAGTACTGACCTGACATTGAAGCCCCCGCAGCCATCCTCGTTCGCCTCCTCCGTTGCCGCCTTGATACCCGGAGTGAACTCCGGGTATCGCGGCTCCAGCGCTGTGACTGGCTGGAGCCGCGATGACGTCACTCCCGCGCATGTGCGGGGGAGCTGGCCACTAACGACATGTCCCATTCATTAACGGTACGCTCAGTGCACCTGCACCGTTGTCTACGGCGCACATGCGCCGTAGAAATCGGTGCCATCTTTTCTGCAAATATCTCCTAAACCATGTAGAATTAGGAGATATTTCTTGCACCTACATGTAAGCCTTAATAGTGGTCTGTAAGGGTTTACAACCACTTTAAATCTTAGTTATGTGTTATATTTTCTATTAACCCTTTCTTAGTAATCTTAGTAACCCTTTCTTAATTAGTAATTTGCTTTTATCATTATTATGGAAATGTGTTTGCTTTCATCCATCTTGTTTGTTCTTGTACAGCCACAATAACAACATACACAAAATAAAACATACAGTACTTCTTTGGTAAATATCATTACCATGCTTCACACCAGAAACATGGATACAGAGGTCAATAGACATGCCATTGGAAATAAAATATTCATCTCATTCTACTGACACAATTATGCACATTAAAAATTGGTAACAAATAAAGCCCAAATCCAAGAAAAATGTTGTGTTTGTTGGAGCATGTTAGGGGAGGATTAAAACCTTTTTTTCCGGGCTTGTCAGGTTATTGTATTATATATACCTTGAAAATAAAATGGTAGCTGTTGCAATGTTTTATGCCACATTATATAGCCAGGAAACTCCCAGGAGTCAATTTGGCTTCTATCGGGGTGTCAGGAGAACCCTTATCCAGAAGCAAGGAGTGGACCGTGCAGCAGGCACTGCGACTAGAGCAGTGCTTCTCAACCTTCTAGTGCTGTGACCCCTTGATAACATTTTCCAAGTTGTGGGGACCCCTAACAGTAAAATTATTTTTGTAGCATGGGTTGTCAGCACCCAAGGGAAGACAAGTAATTTGCGCCCCCAACCCGCAGACATTTAGCGCTTCCAGAGTCCTTTTAATGGCAACTATGATCACAGGTAGTGTTACTCACTGTATCTGGGTCCACTGTGTCTCTGACTTTGTGGTGTCTCGTAGCAGTGACACATATGCCAAAATCAGGAGGTAGGGTCTCCTCCAGCCAATCCCACTTCACATTACTCACCAGTCAGCTGACCTCTAATCTCTGCCCCCCAGCCATGCCATGAACTGAATGGGTGCCTGTAAAGAGGCTGAGTGGGCGGCCGCTGGCTCCAAGAACAGCCCAGCTGGGTGGCCACAGGCTCCAGGAATAGTCCTGCTGGGCGACCGCAAATAGGCTGGGAGAGCGGTGCAGACTTCAGGAGCAGCCCAGGATATGGTGACCCCTGGCAGATCTTTATTCAACCACCGAGGGGGTCCCGACCCCAGGTTGAGAACCATTGGACTAGAGGCTACATGAGCCAAGTAAATCAGAAGTGCTGGGAAACACAGTCAGAGAAACTGATAGAGTGACTCAGCATTTTCAGCTGACTATTCATGTTGATGTAGAGGCACCCCTGTGTCGTCAACTGATGTTTATGTGAACTTTCTGTTATGTTCAGTAAAAGTGGGCTTTCATACCTTAACCACTTCAGCCCCGGACCATTTGTCTGGCCAAAGACCAGAGCAGTGTTTGCAATTTGGCACTGCGCCGCTTTAACTGACAATTGCACGTGCTGTCGTGCGACGTGGCTCCCAAACAAAATTGACATCCTTTTTTCCCCACAAATAGAGATTTCTTTTGGTGGTATTTGATCACCTCTGCAGGGTTTTTTATTTGCGCTATAAAAAAAAAAGGCGTCAATTTTGAAAAGAAAGCAATCATTTTTACTTTTTGCTATAATAAATATCCCCCCAAAAAATATAAAAAAAAAATGTTCTCTTCAGTTTAGGCTGATACATTTTCTTCTACATATTTTTGGTAAAAAAAATCCAAATAAGCATTTATTGATTGGTTTGCACAAAAGTTATAGGCCCAGATTCACAGAGCGATTACGCCTGCGTGACAGGAGATGCGCGGCGTAAGTCTAAATGTGCGCGTGCGTTTCGATGCACGGCATCCCCAAAACAAGATACGCAAGAAATCTACTTTTTTTGTCCAGCGTAATTTCGTTAGACAGGCGCATCCGTCTGCGCAAAGCTGCGCTAGACAGACCATTGATTTGCTAGTCAAATATGCTAATGAGGGACTTACGGGGATCCACAAAAGAACGTTGGTGCAGCGCAGGCTACGCGCTGTGCGCAACAGCAAAATGTCCTGTCTAAAATTAGACCATATAAAAGCTGGTCTAAAATTTGAAAAATCGTCTACATGTCAGATAAAGCAACACTGTTAGTGAGGAGCTGAGCAGTCACACGTGTTGCCCAACAAACTGTATGCCAACATGCCAGGGGCATCCATGCTCATAGCTATACTACTGACTTTAGATGAGCAAAGAAGGAGGAGGGAACTGAGGAGGGCACTGAGGAGGGCACTGAGGAGGGCACGGGAGATAGTTTTTTTTTTTTTTTAACCTTTTTTTTGCTTATATAAACTTTACTATTTAATCTAATTTAATACAATATTCTTATCTGATACAAGCCCCTCACTCTTCACTCTTCACGGGAGAGGATATATCACACACACATAGACATCTATGGCATGAGTGATTCTGAGGTGTCTCGCATCTTCAGATTCACCCCTCATGCCATCATGGAATTAACCACAACCTTGCAGGAGGACATCAGCAGCCCAACACATGACACTACCCATGACACCCATGACAGCTACATATACAATCATAGCCCCATCCCCACAGATTTCGAACAGAACATGTATGGGGACAGCTGGCTGGTTGGTGAGTGACATGGGTGGCAGGCATGACTGCCCCCCCCCCATGATGCACACATCACAAGAGGCACATGTACTACTAACATCCTCCTGTCTTTTCCCTTCAAGGTGACTCTGCATATGCACTGGGACCCCATCTCATGACCCCATCTCATGACCCCATCTCATGCCAGCTCACATATGCATCTTTGCACGTTAAACACACACATTAATCAAGGCACAATGAGAATGCATGCATGCACACCACTGTGGTCCCTAGCACACACACCCCACATCCTCATCACATTGGATTGGCACAAGCCCACCATGCAGGACTTGTGAGCAGCAACGCCACGCCAAGGCTCCAATTATGTCACTGTTCATTCATACACCATTCACACGGACCTGGGGATCACTTCTCCCTGGTCCTGGGGAACCCTTCTCCACCAAAATTGAGGGTGACACCCCTTTTCCGGCAGGAATGTCACCCCCACATTCAAACAGCATTCACAACACAAAAAAAAATGACCAGCAAAATCAAAAATTTTCCAGCAAAAAAAAAAAAGGAACAAAAAAAAGGGGATCACTTCTCCACCACAAATGAGTGTGACACCCCTTTTCCGGCAGGAATGTCACCCCCACATTCCCAAATCATACACAAACAGAACCGAAAAAAAAAAAAGCCCAGCAAAAATATAATTAAAAAAAAAAACAACAAAGAAAACACATAAAAGACAAAAATCACTCTGCAAAACAGTCCCCAAAGATCTCAACGACACGTCACAAACAAACAAATAAACGCTAACAAACAACAGAACAATAGCACCTTGCTGTATAGGGAGGGATACAAAGGGATGTACTTTTGCAATGGAAGTGCGTTTGTGTCTGGCTATTTATGCTGTTTGCGTAGTTCAGCAAAGTTGCCCGGGTCTACTTCCAATTTCACTGATTGCGCTGTTCCTGAGTTATGAGCATGCGCACAGAGGTGCTGACCATGGTCTCCTTCAAGCGCACATGCGCCAGCCGGCCGGCCCTTCATTTGCATGGGGTCACGGCTCATTTCAATGTAACACGCCCACGTCCTTCCCAATTTGTATTACTCCGCCTTACGCCTCTGAAATAACGTTACGCATGTGCAATTTTATGTGTAAAAGCGACGAGAATAGGGTGATTGCGCGGCTACATTGCGCAAGTCTAACGTAAAGGCGGTGCGCTACGCCGGTCCAATAATGCGCAGATGTATCTGAATCTGGCCCATAGCGTCTACAAAATAGGGCATAGTTTTATGGCATTTTTATTAATATATATATATTTTTTTTTACTAGTAAGTGATTTTTTTTACTAGTAAGTGATTTTTACTAGATCATCATTTTTTTTTATCGTGACTTCAATATTATGGCAGACACTTTTAGTGCTATTTTGGGACCATCCACATTTCAGTGTTATAAAAATGCACTAATTACTGTGTAAATGTGACTGGCAGTGAAGGGGTTAACCACTAGGGGGCTAGGAAGGGGTTACGCGTGTCCTAGGGAGTTATTCTAATGGTTAGAGGGCATGGCTATGAGTGACATGTCACTGATCGCTGCTCCCGATGAGAGGGAGCAGACGATCAGTGACCTGTCACTAGGAAGAACAGGGAGATGTTTGGCCAGATTCCCATAGAATTGCCGCTGGCATAGTGTAAGCCATTTACACTACACCGCCGCAATTTAACAGAGCAAGTGCCGTATTCCCAAAGCACTTGCTCCGTAAGTTGCGTTGGCGTAGTGTAAATGGCTTTGGGTATACCCGCGTAATTCAAAGGGGGCGGCTTGTATTTAAATTAAGCGCGCCCCCACGTCGATCGAACTGCGCATGCGCCGGCCTCAAAAATAGCCCAGTGCGCATGCTCCAGCTCACGTCGGAAAAAGTGAATGAAACCGACGTGAGCGTCGTTTATGTAAATCCCTATTCGCGAACGACTTAGTAAAACAACGTAACCGACGGAAAAAGACGACGCTGACCCGACGCCATACTTAACATGGCAACGACGGAACTTCGTAAGGTTACCCCTCATATAGCAGGGGTAACCTTACGCGTACGGAAACGATGTAAACGATGACGGGGCGGCGTAAAAGCGTTCGGGAATCGTCGGATTAGGCTCATTTGCATAGGCAAATGAGAAATCATCGTAAAGGCCACCTAGCGGCCGATGTCATTACATCTACGATCCGATAGTGTAAGTGTTTTACACATGTCGGATCTTTACTGTATCTATGCATAAGTGATTCTAGGAATCACACGCATAGATACCCAGTAAAAAAAACAGAGATACGACGGTGTTTCCTAAGAAACACCGGCGTATCTCTTTTGAGAATCTGGCCCGTTGTGTTTACACTGACATCTCCCTGTTCTTCAGCTCCGTGACCTGATCGCGGGACACCAGCGGACATTGAGTCCACGGGTACCACGGGCACGATCATGGAGCGTGTGACCACACGACGGCAAAATTAAAAGGGACGTACATGTACGTCCATTTGCCTGTCTGTGCCATTCTGTTGACGTATAAGTTTGGTGGTCGGCAAGCGGTTAAAGTACAGTTTGGACTGGCGCAACTCATTGAAAAAGTATCTACCACGAGCATAACCCCCCCAATATTACTATATAGTGTGTATATAAATATTTAAAAAATCCAAACACCAAATCACTGAGTTGAAAAAAAGATAACCCCCTTTTGTCAGTGTTTTTTTTTATTTCAATAGATTTTTATTGGATTATTTAAAATGTTTACAATAGTAGTAAATAAGATAACAATGTTGTATAGTATATAATAGGTAACTCAGTATATATCTTCAAGTACATAAATAATACGTAGTTTAGGAAGACGAGTACATGTAATATAGCATAAGAAGGTAAAATAATATTTAGTAATAATTATTATCAAAACTAAAGATGTAACATTAATTATATAAGGTAGTATTGGTTCTCCCGAAGTCCGAGGGGACTCCCATAAGAAATGTCAACTTAATAAAGAAGAATAAATATTAGAATTTAATCAAAGAATTAAATCAAGTCATATTATCGTACCAGAGATTCCAAGAAGTCCATTGGATCTCACTTTTGTCAGTATTTTGTTGAACCTCATTTTGCTTTAATTACAGCCTTTATTCTGTTTCGGATATGTCTCTGCTAACTGTGCACATCTAGACTTTGTAATTTTCCCCCATTCTTCTTTGCAGAAATGCTCAAGTTCATTTAAATTTGATAGTGACCATTTGTGGACTACAGTCTTTAAAGCCCCGTACACACGGCCGAGGTTCTCGGCAGAAACCAGCGAGAACCTCGCTGGCATCCTGATTCTGCCGAAAAACCTCGGCCGTGTGTACGAATTCGGCGAGCATCCCGTCGGGAATGCCGTCAAGCCGAAATAGAGAGCAGGTTAGCCCCATTAACACGGCCGAGGTACTCGGCAGAAACCAGCAAGAACCTCGCTGGCATCCTGATTCTGCCGAGAACCTCGGCCGTGTGTACGGATTCGGCGAGCATCCCGTCGGTAATGCCGTCGAGCCGAAATAGAGAGCAGGTTCTCTATTTGCTCGACGGCCCGTCAGGATGAATGGCTCGTCGCCCTTCCCGACGGGCTGGTCGCCGAATCTGACGGCCGGGCGAGAACCTCGACGGGCGGAACGATGTGTTCCGCCTGTCGAGGTTCTCTGCCGTGTGTACGGGGCCGTTCTCAATTTGCTCGACGGCCCGTTGGGATGAATGGCTCGTCGCCCTTCCCGACGGGCTGGTCGCCGAATCTGACGGCCGGGCGAGAACCTCGACGGGCGGAACGATGCGTTCCGCCCGTCGAGGTTCTCTGCCGTGTGTACGGGGCTTAAGGCCCCATGCACACGAGAAGCAAAAGCAAACACTTCTAAACTCAAGTTTTCAAACGCAAAAACCGGCGTTCAAAACGCCCGTTTTTGCCGCGAATTTCGCGGCGTTTTGCCGCGTTTAGCGGCGTTTTACCGCGATTGCGGCTATCAGCGTTCAGAACCACTGAATTGTAGACCCTCCCAAAGCTTATATATTTAACCATTTCTGCAATTTTCAACAGAGAGAGCAGCAGCAGCAGAGAGAGCACTTGCATACATTCATTATTCTCCTTTGTGAAATGGATCCCATAATGAATATATGCCAAGAAATTGTTCTTACTTTGCACTTGATGAGGCTTCAACGCCGTCGCAAACTACGTGGATGACCCGTTCGCAGAGCTCGTCGTCGCTATTGGACCCATCCGTTGATGGCACAGAGATTTTCAGTTGGGTATTTTACATTTCGAATTTTCAAAATTTCGAATTTTCAAAATTTCGAATTTTCAAAATTTCGAATTTAGAAAAATTCGAATTTTTGAAAATTCGAAATGTTAAAAATTCGAATTTTCAAAATTCGAATTTTAAAAAATTCGAAATTTAGAAAAATTCGAAATTTTGGAAAATTCGAATTTTCAAAAATTCGAATTTTCAAAAATTCGAATTTTCGAAAATTCGAAATATTGAACAATTAGAATTTTGAAAAATCGAATTTTGAAAATTCGAAATGTTAAAAATTCGAATTTTAGAAAAATTCGAAATTTTCAAAATTCGAATTTTCAAAATTTCGAATTTTCAAAATTTCGAATTTTCAAAGTTTCGAATTTTCAAAATTTCGAATTTTTCAATATTTCGAATTTTCGAAAAATTCGAATTTTCAAATTTCGAATTTTCGAAAATTCGAAATTTCAAAATTCGAAATTTCAAAATTCGAATTTTCCAATAAGTATTTTTTGACTCTGATACAGACTTCCATCTCTTCTGAAAATCTTTCACTGTACAAGGAAAAATAAGAATATGTCAGACATTTTAACTAGTTTACATCCCAACCAAGCCCAAAGCTGTATTAATCCTACCTCTTTTTTCTGGGTGATATGGGTTCAACTGGTTCCAGTTGGATGTCAATTCTTTTCCAATTTCTTGCCAAGTCCTTTGCTTGGCTGTCCTGTCTGAATATAGTTCATGGGACTTGTCCCATATTTGGGGATAAACCTGGACTGCCTCTATAAGTTGTACTAAAGTAACATCAGAAGTCATTTTTGAAAATTCGAATTTTTAACATTTCGATCTTTCAAAATTTCGAATTTAGAAAAATTCGAACTTTCGAAAATTCGAATTTTGAAAAATACGATTTTCGAAAATTCGAATTTTGAAAAATACGATTTTCGAAAATTCAAAATTTTGAAAAATTCGAATTTTGAAAATTCGAAATTTTGAAAAATTCGAATTGTGAAAATTCGAAATTTTGAAAAATTCGAAATTTTGAAAAATTCGAATTTTGAAAAATTCGAATTTTGAAAATTCGAATTTTGAAAATTCGAAATTTTGAAAAATTCGAATTTTGAAAATTTCGAATTTTGAAAATTTCGAATTTTGAAAATTTCGAATTTTGAAAATTTCGAATTTTGAAAATTCGAAATGTAAAAAATTCGAACTTTCAAAATTCGAATTTTTAAATATTCGAAATTTAGAAAAATTCGAATTTTAGAAAAATTCGAATTTTAGAAAAATTCGAATTTTCAAAATTTCGAATTTTCAAAATTTCGAATTTTCAAAATTTCGAATTTTGAAATGTCGAATTTTCGAAAATTCGAATTATGAAATTTCGAATTTTCGAAAATTCGAATTTTGAAATTTCGAATTTTCGAAAATTCGAATTTTGAAATTTCGAAATTTCAAAATTCGAATTTTGAAATTTCGAAATTTCAAAATTCGAATTTTCGAAAATTCGAAATTTCAAAATTCGAATTTTCGAAAATTCGAAATTTCAAAATTCGAATTTTCGAAAATTCGAAATGTGAAAATTTCGAATTTTTCTAAATTTCGAATTTTTAAAAATTCGAATTTTCAAAATTCGAATTTTTAACATTTCGAATTTTCAAAATTCGAATTTTCCAATAAGTCTTTTTTTAAAGTAACATCAGAAGTCAAAATGAAGATTTTGGGAGGTGGCTTGTGGACAAAGGTCAGGAAAAACACATGTCTTGGGGTTGTCTGCTGGCTAGACAGCATGCCAGGCATTCATATGCAAATTAGACACTGATTAGATTAGTTGGGCTGAATGGAAATGCAGGTGGACAGATGTTGTTGAAAGTACAACATATAGGTTTAAATTCAAAAGGAAAATTTTGGAAAGTGCAATGCTGGTGGTGTATTGAATTATTGAATGAATATATATCATCTTTGAATTATCTGAATGATAGACATAATTTAAAACGATTAAAATAATTTTTTTTAACATTTTTTAATGATATTTCCCTATTTTATTATGTTAAAAATAGGGTTCCTTTAAAAACGCTTATAAACGCAAACGCGGCTAAACGCGTTTAGCGGCATTTAGCGTTTAAAACGCAAAAGCAAACGCTTCTGAACCCAAAATTTTGCGTTTGAAAAAACGGCCCTAAACCCAACTGCTTTTAACCGCCAAAAAACGTGATTGTGTGCATGGACACATAGGATAACATTAAATGGGTTCAGGGGCAGTTGAAAAAAATGCCCAAACGCCTCTGAACTCGAGTTTACCAGCGTCTCGTGTGCATGGGGCCTAAGTCATTCCACTATTTTCAATGGGGTTTAAGTCTGGGGCTTTAACTATATCATGCAAAGTGAAAAATGGGGGAACTAGTGCGAAAACCAATAAGGGATATAATATACTAAAAACTAAAAAAGTAGCAGCCACCTAAAAAGTGTTTACACACTGAAAGGTATAATAATAAAAAGGGGGGTGAGGGGGTGCTTTCTATAAAAATAATTTTAAACTATATAAAATACAGTGCATAAAACATCAAATAATTCAGGAGTGATAATTGCAAAACACATCCATAAATGACTCTTCATAAAGGTGAAATAAAATAAAATAACACTGTGAAAAATTAATTTAAAAGTGCCACAATCCAGTGCAGAAATCATCTGTGTAAAATATATATATATATATATATATATATATATATATATATATATATATATATATATATATATATATATATGTAATCCTGTGTATGCAAAATACATACACTAGTAAAGACTGTATAAAATTGTGCAATGGACAGTCTTTAGTGCAGAAAAAACAATTCCATAAAAACATGCAAAATAATGCCGCCTACACACGATCTCTTTTTGTGATGAAAAAAAACGTCATTTTATCTCACGAAACAAAACAACGTTTTTCAAACTTCATTTGAAAAAACGACGTTGCATACACACCATCGTTTTTCCAAAAAGCTCTAGCAAAGCGTGGTGACGTACACCACGTTCGACAGCACTCTGTTCCATTGAAGCTCCGTCTCATAACTTGCTTCTGAGCATGCGCGGGTTTAAAAACGTCGTTTTAAATGTCGTTTTGCCCACACACGATCACTTTTTATGACACAAAAAGCCTCATTTTGAAAAACAAATTTTTTTTTGGTCGTTTTTTCAGAAGATATAAAACAAAAGTTTTGCTCACACACGATCATTTTAAATGACGTTTTTTAAAACGTCTTTTTTTTTCATCACAAAAAGTGACTGTGTTTACGCGGCATTAGTGCTGGAAAATCTCTAAGCCACACTCCACAGCAATGTGCAAAATAAATCCAAAAAGTGCAGATGAGGCCAAATAATTCAAGTTTAGTCTCATCTGACCATATCCATAATCCTACAGCTGAAAAAGATTTTCTGCAGGCCTCTTAGTAACCTCTCTGACCAGTTTCCTCCTGGCTCCTTCATCCAGTTTGGAGCGACATCCTGATCCAGCGAGGGTCTGTGTTGTACCAAATACCTTCTAATTCTTAAAAATAGACTTCACTGTGCTTCCAGGCATTGATAAAGCCTTTGATTTTGTTGGTATCCATCTCCTGACTTGTGCACGTTCACAACTTTATTCCTGAGATCTTTTGACAGTGCCTTGCCACCCATAGTTAATTTTTTGCTTCAGTTGCACTAACAGGGACTGAAATGCTCCAGGAAAGCTCTTTTCATGCTGAGCTAATCACAATGACCACGGCTGATTTTTTTTTTTTAAGAGCAGGGTGATCTTTTCCAACTTAGTGATTAGTTTTTTAGTTAAAAAAAAAAAAATCGGACATGTTGGTGTTATATCTTTCACTTGGATGTTATAAGTTACACAAGTAAGTTATACATGTAAATAACGCTGGATAAAGAAAAAACAGTGTCTTAATTTCAGGCCGCAAAGCAACAAAATGTGATCATTTTAAAGGGGGAGATTTTTTTCTATTCCCACTATACAGTATCTCACAAAAGTGAGTACACCCCTCACATTTTTGTAAATGTTTTATTATATCTTTTCATGTGACAACACTGAAGAAATTTGATTTAAAAAAAAACAATATCAATGTGTTTCCATCACAGGGGTTTACAAAACATTGGATCATCAGTCTCTTCCCTTACACATACATTACTGCGGCTCTGGCCTAAAGCCTGGTACACACGGACTGAATATCAGCCAGTTCAACAGAAACTGGTAGAATAAAAAGAAAAAAAAAACACCTTTAAGACAATGGCATAATGTGCTAGTATTAATCGAATACTAGCACATTATGAAATACTTACTTTAGAACGAAGCCCTACCAGCGGCACGCAATCACCACTGAGAGGGCTGACATCTTTCCCTGGCCTTTCTATCTGGTTTCTTCCGGGTTCCTGGGCTCGGACACTGTGAGCTGATGACCTTCAGAGTGCATGCGCCGGTGACATCAGCGCCTGCATGTAGGGTGAATATCTCTTAAACGGTGCACATTTAGGCGATATTCATTTTACCTACAGGTAAACCTTAATATAGAATTACCTGTAGATAAAAATAACAAAGAAGGCTTCACTACCACTTTAAGGTAAAGAAAAGAGTGGGCTATGGAATAAGATGTAGGGGAAATGTAAAAGTTACTAAGATGAGAATAGTCCAAAAACTTTTGGATAGTGATTTAGAAAAATGTATGACCTGATACAGATACAAAGGATAGCATGTGCTTGTTTTTTTTTCCAGTATAGTATTATTAATTTTTCATCTTTACAGAAAGCATCCTGGAGTATCTAAAGAAAACAGTGTTAACTGAGTAGACATATTAAATGATAATGGGAACAAGTGGCGGCTGGCGCTCTATTTATGGGGGGCGGCAAACAAAACCCCAACCCCCCCGTTCATTAGCTCAGACAGTCAGTCAGTCAGTCGGTCAAACCCTCCAACCCCTGCGTCGTTTGATCAATTGTCTGTCCGTTCGCTCATTAGCCCTGCACCACCCCATCCAGACCGCCGGTAACTTCAATCACTTCCTCTACATGCCCTCCTTGGCGCCTCCCCCTGCTCCCGGACAATATGGTTGCTTATCCTCGCCAATCGGGTTCCTGATTGGCTGGGAGGAGAAGCAGGAAGACAATAGCAAATATTTATTCGCTATTGACAAACAACTGGGTGGGCTCAGGGCGCAGTGCTGTACGCCCTCAAGCCCACCCTTTTTTTAAGCCAATTAGAGCACCAGGCTCTAATCACGTGCTTAAAAAAACATTGAAACCCATGCGTCCGGTGCCCTGCATGTAGATTAGGGGCCGGACTCATGGATTATGGACTCATGGATTATGGGCATGGCGTACCTGCGCCCCCAATGGAATGGCTGCCACTGATTGGAACATAATGGTAGTTGGGTGGCCTGTGTTTAACCTGTATTTAATTGGTATTTAACCACTTGCGGACCGCCGCATGTACATTTACATCGGCAGAATGGCACGTACAGGCACATTGGCTTACCTGTACGTCCCTGCCTTGACGCGGGTCGAGGGTCCGATCAGGACCCCCCCCCCCCGGTACATGCGACGGTCCTGATGGCTCTGGGAGCAATCCGGGATGAGGGGGCGGCTATTCGTTTTTGTCCGCCCCCTCACGATCGCTCCCAGCCAATGCGCTCGCCCCCCCCCCGCTCTGCACTTCCTCCTCCTGTGTAAACACAGGAAGGAGGAAGTGATGTGATCTCTCCCTCTGCGTTTTTTTCAACCATCGCTGAGGAGAGATCACATCACATAGTAAGTCTGCACAACACTACACTGACACCAGGACATGTAGGCACATCAACCCCTTGCGATCACCCCTCCCACCCCCTCCCCCCTGTCACAGTGTCACTGAATGCAGTGATTATATGTATGATCACTGCAGTTAGTGTCAGTGTGACTGGCAGTCAGTGTTAGGTTCAGGGTAGCCCCCGTACCCCCCCTAATAAAGTTTTAACCCCTTGATCACCGCCCTAGTTAACCCTTTCACTCCCTATTGCCAGCATCACTAAGCAATCATTTTTCTGATCGCTGTATTAGTGTCGCTGTTCCCACTAGGTAGCTATTTTTTTTTATTGCAATTTTTTTTTACTAAAGACATGTGGTTAAATAAATTTTGGCCTAAATGTTTGACTAAAATTTAGTTTATTTGATTTTTCTTATAACAAAAAGTAAAAAATATTGTTTTTTTAAAAAAAAAGTCGCTCTATTTTTGTATATAGCGCAAAAAATCAAAATCGCAGAGGCGATCAAATACCACCAAAAGAAAGCTCTATTTGTGGGAAGAAAACAAAGCAAATTTTGTTTGGGAGCCACATCGCACGACCGCGCAATTGTCAGTTAAAGCTAAGCAGTGCCGAATCGCAAAAAGGGGCTTGGTCATTTACCTGCATTTTGGTCCGGGTCTTAAGTGGTTAATTGGTCTTCTCATGTCTGCAATAATGAAATTATATTTTAACATGTTCTTCTAATATTCCACTATAAAATCTAATCTGAAAAGACTAGCAGAGGTTGGAGTTAATAAAATGGATCCAGCTTTCCTACTTTTTTTTTATATATGAGTCAGCCATCTAATGTACCTTATCAACTTGCAATTTACCTGGTCTGCAGGTTTTCTGGTATTTGAGGATCAGGCTCCTGAGTATTCATAATGTGTTTTATTAGTGATTTCTTATATACAGGCAGATTGTGTTGTGAAATAGGAAGACCCAGGGGTCGTGTGGGAGGTTGCAGTAATTATTTCCAATAAGAGTTAATATGCGGACACTGCTTTCAAGTATGCAGAAAGGAGACAGGGGCCAGTCCACCTCTTGAGCACACTGGAAAAACTCTTGGGTCCTATGTACTTTAATGCACTGGCTTTCTGTATGACCAAACTAGGAGTTTAAAAATGCTCTCTGATTTATTGGTTTTGCTAGGAGTGTGAGCTTGGAGAAGAAGCTTAGATCTTTTAGAACATTTTCAAAAGTATTAATTAAAAATAATGCTAGAGAAGTGAAAAATGAAGTGCAAAATAAATCATTTGAAAATGCAAATGAAAGAGATCAACAATCAATATGAGTAGTTTGGGATAAGAAAAAAATGTCAATGACGTTGATCTGCACTAATGTGTTTTGACTGTTTCTTATTGAAATCTCTCTCTCTATACAGATGTGTGTTTCAGATTTTTCCCTGTGCAGTTTTTCTGAGCTCATGGAAGAAATATGCATTTGACAAACAAGTAGATTGTGTTTATATTTTATAAATGTTCTACTCAAAACTGAAACAAGGATGCTCTGGCAAATACACTATCATGTCTTTGTGCTTATATAACCATCACCATGGAAACAAAAAAGTAACCTGTAGACACACTCCATGAGTAATACAGCATTGCTTATAAATTATTTAATGAATCGTCCACTTGTGAAGTTTATTGCCTTTTAATAATAACAGCAATTTGCATGTTTTACCAAATTAAGTTTGCTAATGGCATATTTTTTAATACAGCTAGTTTATATTTTACTTCTTGACAAGGCTGAACATTTTAGATTGATGCTTGGTAAAAAATCTCTTAAAGAGGTTGTAAAGGTTTGTTTTTTATTTTCTAAATAGGTTGCCTTAGGCTAATGCATTGATGGTTCACTTACCTTTTCCTTCGATTTCCCTTGTAAATGTTTTTTTGTCTGAATTTCTCACTTCCTGTTCTCCTCAGTAAGCTTGCCCCCATCATCTGGCTGGGGGTTAGTCAGCCAGAACAGCTTACAGAAGAGGAACAGGAAGTGAGAAATTCAGACAAAGAAACCAAAGAAAAAAACATTTAGAAGGGAAATCGAAAGAAAAGGTAAGGTCGTGTACACACGATCAGTCCATCTGATGAGAACGGTCCAAAGGATGAGGCTGACTGGTGGTCTAATGTGCCTACACACCATCGGTTAAAAAAAAACGATCGTGTTAGAACGTGGTGACGTTTACGTGTTTTAACAATGTTCAATGCTTCCAAGCATGTGTCGACTTGATTCTGAGCATGCGCGACCTTTTAACCAATGCTTTTGCATACTAACGATCCGTTTTGACCCATTGGTCAGGCTGGGGCACACACACGATCGGTTTGGACCGATGAAACGGTCCTTCAGTCTGTTTCATCGGTTTTGACTGATCGTGTGTATGCGGCCTAAGAGAAAAAACAATGCACTAGCTTAAAGGAACCTATTTAGAAAATAAAAACTGAACCTTTACAACCCCTTTAAAGTGGAACTATGCTGCATCTAAGCACCACAGAATAAAAATGTAACTTCATTTATATGTATTATTCAAAGCAAGCTCCTCCATTCATCCATGCCTCCATGCTTTATTTTGCTGAGAAATCACTTTAAAAAACACACCCCTAGCATTTCTGAAAGTGGCCATCTTGAGAAATGGCAGATGATTCATGTAGCATTTACTTACTGGAATCCAACTGTCTTTAGCTCAGGTAAGTAATCATCTAATGTTTTTGAAAATTGTATCTTAACAGTTTGCATGTGCATACAAGTCAAATTGACTGATTTGATACAGTCATGGCCAAAAATATTGGCATGCCTTCATTTCTGTCATATAACGTACCACTTTGCCCAGAAAATTGTTCCAATTACTATTGTTTGGTATTCCCATGTTTATTTATTTTGTTTGTATTGGTATGACATGAAAAAAAAAAGAAACAAAAAGACAAATCTGGCACATTCCGCGCAAAAATACCAGCAAAGAAAAATACCAGCAAAGAATTGTCTGAGAATTTGAGAACAAAATTTGTGTAAAAGCATGGAAAATCTGAAAGGTTACAAAATCCATTTACAGAGATCTTAATGTTCTCGTGTCCACTGTGCACAACATTGTCAAGAAGTTTACAGCCCCTGGCACTGTAACTAATCTCCCTGGACATGGGCGAAAGAGAAAACTTGATCAGAGTTTACCAAAACTTACCTGAGGAAGCCTAAATATTTTTGGGAGAATGTGCTGTGGACAGATGAAACAAAGCTTTTTTGGTAAAGCCCATCATTCTACTATTTTCAGAAAAATAAATGAGGCCTTTAAAGCAAGAATACAGTCCTTACCGTCAAACATGGTGGAGGTTCACTGATCTTTTGGGATCCCCAGCATCCCTTGATGAGCGAACGAACAGATCCACAGGATTAGTTTCATTAGATGATCTATCACCTTTTGGATGAACTGTTTACAATTTATCAGTAAGGTGCCGATTGTACCCTCGTGCGCTCCCCCAAGGGTGCCTTTCTCCCTAGCATGACTCTCTGCAAGTCACACACGGCTTGGCGGCACCGCGTTCTGGGAGGTTCAGCGGCCGGGAGACCACCGGGATCTCTCTTTAACATATTTGGTGGGACTTCAGTTACGAATACTGTTCCTACAACACAGTTGATTGCAAACTATAATGGGACTGTAGTCATAACCTTTAATATAATATTTCTATGGATAAATAAATAAATAATATTACAAAATTATACCTGTGGTATAAAATGGCCGTGGCCTTTATTTAAAGGTATAAATTAATTGTTTTTTATCAAACAATTCTTAAATCAAAATTAAATAATCAATTTAAATATAATAACTCATTTTATTAGCATATAACTATATATATATATACTATAATAATAAAATTAGCTTAGCCATTTAAGCTCAAACTAAATAAAATTAAATATATCATCCCCTTACAAGAAGGGATTAAAACCTCATAAAAAAGGCCACGACAGGGAGGGAGGATGGGATGTGCTTCTCCAAATCTTCTCCGTTCTTCTGCCCCCAGATGACCCATCCTCATTCTTTTTATAGGGCTAGAGGACCGTTGTTAAGAGCAACTGTCAACAAAGCTCCACCAATCATAGGTAAGTACATTTTTTTTTTATAATTAAACTTTAACTTAATTTTCTTGGTATGACACAATCCCATAGGTGGCGGGGGTGGGACATTTCATGCCCCGCCCTTCACCTTCAATACTCTGAAGAAGATCCCGCATCAGGGATCGAAACGCGTCAAGAATTCAACATATACAAATGTCCTTGCTATGTACAACTGTAATTGCAATGTTGTGTTTGTAACTGTATGTATGTATTTTTATTCTTGTGACTGGAGATTCCAAAAAAAACTATTTTTATTATCATGACTGTGTCCAAATATACACATCTAATAAACCCTTTTAACATATAATTTTGTAATTGTAATCACTAGCAGGTGCTTTCCAGGAACACAAGATTACACACAAAAGGGAGTGGAGGGAGTAAGGTAGTGAAGAGCAGCATTGTTTGGATAAAAACCAAACCACTCAGTGGGTAGGCAGTGCGTCCTTTAACCACTTAAGACCCGGACCAAAATGCTGCTAAAGGACCTTGCCCCTTTTTGCGATTCGGCACTGCGTCGCTTTAACTGACAATTGTGCGGTCGTGCGACGTGGCTCCCAAACAAAATTGACGTTCTTTTTTACCCACAGATAGAGCTTTCTTTTGGTGGTATTTGATCACCTCTGCATTTTTAATTTTTTGCGCTATAAACAAAAATAGAGCGACAATTTTGAAAAAAAAAACAATATTTTTTACTTTTTGCTATAATAAATATCCCCCAACAATATATATATATATATATATATATATATATATATATATATATATATATATAAACATTTTCCTCAGTTTAGGCCGATACTATTTTTGGTAAAAGAAAATCGCAATAAGCGTTTATCGGTTGGTTTGCGCAAAATTTATAGCGTTTACAAAATAGGGGATAGTTTTATTGCATTTTTATAAATACATTTTTACTACTAATGGCGGCGATCAGCGATTTTTTTTGTGACTGCGACCTTATGGCGGACACTTTTGACACATTTTTGGGACAATTGTCATTTTCACAGCAAAAAATGCATTTAAATTGCATTGTTTATTGTGAAAATTAGATTTGCAGTTCGGGAGTTAACCACAAGGAGGCGCTGTAGGGGTTATGTGTTCCCTAATGTGTGGTTACAACTGTAGGGGGTGTGGCTGTAGGTGTGACATCATCAATTGCGATTCCCTGTATAAGGGATCACGCGATCAATGACACCGCCACAGTGAAGGACAGGGAAGCCGCTTCGGACAGCGCGCGCCCGTGACCCACGGCTGGGTACTAGTACAGGACGTACCTGTACCTACATGTGCCCAGCCGTGCCATTCTGCCGACGCATATGTGCTTAAGTGGTTAAGCTTGAAAATATTTAAGTTTTAAATTTGCCTAGAGTGTGCCTTTAAAGTAACCTGTAAACGAAATCCCTAAATCTAACCCCTAACATGAACCTATCAGCAAAGTTTTAACCCCCCACTCACTAACTTACCTAGTTTAAATACCATTGCTTTGTACATTTGCTTGTTTGTTTGTTTTTTTCCCTCAAAGTCCTACTTTTACTTTTTTAGTGCAAATAAAAAAAGTATCATGGACAATACTCAATTGATTCTGTCCTTTGGGACTGAGAAATTGTATATTTGGGAACATATTTGGAGTGGAAAAACTCTCCAACCCTGATTACGTGTCCCAGAGTTAAATTTACCTCAAGGAAGAACCCGTAAAGACCTAAAGCTCCTAGATCAGGTGTTGTGTAGTACAAAATTGAAAGCAGACGGGTGTCTGGAGTGCTGCATGTCTCCTAGGAGCTGCCAAAAGGGCTTGGATTTGACTTTATTTCCAGCGTGTAAAACACTTGTGTGACTGATACTCTGTTACTGTTATTTTGTGCTGAAGATAAGCAGACTTTTATTTTGTAATTTTGATGGATTTTCATTTGCAGCTGAAAGCAGTTTTGTTTGCCTTGAAAAAAACAAAGAATTTCTGTTTATTTAAAAATTACTTTTCATGTGGTCATAGAGCACCACTAAAGTTACCAATACCGGTGTCTATGCATTTTTATTATCTACAGCTTAGGCATTGATGCGCAGAGGGAGTCCTTGGACTCGGCGTCAGTCTTTAACTACCTATTTGAAGTGAACACATACAAGGGGTTTATATCCTGCTGTTATGGCATGCTCCTGAATCTCTTCCTACCGGACGCCCCCTTGAGGGCCGTGTCCCGATGGGAACAAGATGTGGGGGCATTTGAAGAGGGGCAGTGGGAGGAAGCTATGCAGGCGGTCCCCACATGTTTACTGAATGTGTCGCACAGACTTTCACAGTTATATATCCTCCTAAGGGTACATTACACGACGGCCAGACTAGCACGAATGGGGTTGGGGGTTGATCCGGTCTGCGCTAGGTGCTGTAGAGATCATGGCAATCTTATTCACCTGCTGTGGCGATGCCCTAAAATACACTTGTACTGGGCTAAGGTCATCGATGTTCTTAATGGGGCTTTTCAGGTCCAGATACCTCTGGACCCCAAAATCTGCTTGTTGGGGATAAGTGACAACCTACAGGAGGGAGATTTCCCTGGGCAGGCCATTGGTAGAGCATTTTTTCAGGCCCGCTTGATGATACTAAGGCACTGGAAGGACACTGAGCCACCCACGGTGCAGGAGTGGATAAGCAGATGGGAGTTACACTTAGGTTGGAAAAAGTTGGAAAAAGTTGTGTATCAACACAGGGGAACCAGCTCTAAATTTGATAAATTGTGGGCCCCCGTGGCTCAATGTTCCGGGGCTGGCCCCAATCGATTTGGTGTATGACCGTCTATTCTAAGGCTGTACGGGGAGGGCATTTTTCATTTTTATGTTATGCTAAATACACTGCTGGCTAGTATGCTGTACAGTACCACGATTTGGTAATGGTGGCGGGTTTGGGGAAAATGTACAACGATTGCTGGAGGAATGAACTGCGTATATTACGCATTTATGTTGATATATATATACGTGTGCTGCGCCACACTGTTTGATTCAAATGCTTGTGCTCTGGAGCTCTTTGTTTCTGTTTATATTTTTGTTCAATAAAAACCTTTGTTTGAGAAAAAAAAAAAAAAGTTACCAATACCCCCAAACTTCACAATACAAAATAAATGACTATGATATTGTGAACTAACATGTAAATACCACATCCATAGTGTGTTAACATAAGAAAAACAAGAGAGGAGGTTTCCAATTTACCTCCCAATCTCCTCAAATAAGTACCTGCCCTATGTTCTGCAATCCTGTGGCATGTAGCACCACTAATGTCATTACATCACGGCGTGGAATATGTGGACCACACACAGATTGTATGTATGTATTTTAGTAATACTGTACTGTAATAATACTGTAAGTATAAAAGTTTGATATAGTTGTTACTCACATGTATAATTTGCTTGAAATTCTGAACCTTGTGTCATGAATAATGTTTGTAAGCTGTGTATATAGATACTATGTGGAGGGGGTGGACAACAACAAGCTATTAAGAAGCCTTAGGAGCAGTAATTTCACCAGGAACTAGATTTTTTTTATAGATTTTAACTATTGGTCTTATAATTCTATCTTAAAAGTCTGTCTGTGGCTAGTGTTTTTTCTTATTCATTTTATACATTAGAGCTGCACGATTCTGTAAAAAATGAGAATCGCGTTTTTTTGCTTAGAATAAAGATCACGATTCTCTCACGATTTTCTCACGATGCTCAAAAACTTTTTAGCGGTGATACCTAACATGTGTGGTTTGGATGTCATTTACATATGCGGTCGAGACTTGTGTGTGCGCTCGCTTCTGTGTGCAAACTCGCGGGGACAGGGGCACATTTTTTTTATTGTTTTATATTACACTTTACCTTTAACAAAAAAAGAGAGAATATTGCCATATTCTGCCATATACTTTCATACTGCCATACCGATTCTGAAAAAAAAACTGTAAAGTTAGCACTGCAGCTTACATTTTTGTAGATATTAAACGTGCCAGTGACATGTACAGGCTTGTTGTAGGAGCAAGGTGCACTGTCCCCTAGACATCTGTGGGATGAAAAGCACTGCAGTGATACTGCCCAGCATCACCATCACATTCTTTGCTGACGTCAGTTCCGGTATCTCTGCCATTTGCTTTTCACACTGGCTCCGTCGTGGCTGAAAGCTTCCTCTCTGCTCCGACACTGGCAACATTACCATCACGCCACAATACTGATCGCTGTGCGCTTTTTACAATGTAAGCCGACAATGTGACAATGTGTTAATTAACATTAGGAGAATCGGTCAAATCTGGGATTGAGATTGTGTGTGGATTAATCGTGCAGCTCTACTATACATACAACAAGTCATGAGGAAATTTCCCAAAGTGAGAAAAAGTTCCTTCTTAAAGAAGAACTACAGTCTGCTCACATAATTTGTAATAAAAACATCATTCCCAGTCTGAAGCTTCCCTTCAGCCACTTTGCATAATATTTTATATATACTGTGATTCTGCACTTGCCAAATATGCTGCAGAAATGTCCATCCACTAAGCCTGGCTGCATCCATTTTAACTGTGGGCAGCTGTTCACTTCCTGGATTTACACAGAGACACAGAGGCACACCTCCAGCTCTGCAGCCCCGCAGCTTTCATTGGCCCTCTTATGACTCACCCCCTCCCTCCCTGGCAAACTCTCTTAAGAATGAGAGAGTTGTGCAAAATGTCATAAGCCTAGGCTTTTTACCAAACAAGAAACAGGAAGTGGGCTGTATAAGGTATTTACTGGCAGAAAAAAACATGTTTTACTATCCAAAGTTAAAGAGGAAGTAAACCCTTATGGGTTTTACTACCTCTTTGTTTCCCTGAAAAGGTAAAGCATAATGGGCTACTATGCACAACATAGTATCCCATTATGTGTCACTTACCTGAAACAAAAGCTTACAATGTCTCCGCTGTCCCCTGTTCCACGGAGCGTCCATCTTTCACCCTCTTCCTCCCGGGTATCATGGCTCCGGCGCTGTGATTGGCTGGCCAATGACGTCACCCTCACCCATGTGCGTGCAGCAGCTAGTCGCGGCACAATCTCCTTTAGAAATGGCACAATTGCTCTTTCTAAAGGTTTCTAAAGTACGCCTGCGCCGTTGTCTATGGTGCATGTACCGTAGACATCGGCGCCCCTCTCTTTTGTAAGTATCTCCTAAACCATGCAGGTTTAGGATATATTTTGAGCACCTACAGGTAAGCCTTAATCAAGGCTTACCTGTAGGTAAAGTGGTAGTAAAGGGTTTACAACCACTTTAAAACAACAAGGGCAGAAGATTTAATAGATGGGAAGTTGAAAAACATTACTGATGGTTCGTTTTAAATAGTTGCTAAAGGACCATTGGAAGATTTTATTTCACCGTTTGTTTCAATGACACTCAAAACATATGCAATTGCCTTTACCTTCTGTCCTAGACAATGACACCCTTAACACACAGAGTGAATCTTTTAAGCAGGGACACAAACAGAAATATAAATCTGATAAAGGTTTTAATTCCTTCCCCCCTCTAGTCAAAAAAATCTTACCTTTTACCTTAACTGGAAAACTCATGTCACTGAACTGTATGTAAAAAAAGTATATACTGTAACATGTAGTTAGAACCGAGTTATGATTTGGTATACTAGAGTTAGAATATTTAAACTTCTTGAAAGATATAAAATATGATTTATTTTGCCAGTAAACACCCAAAACTGAAATGAGTGAATACAACCTTTAAAGACTGGCTGCACTAGGTGAGCATACCTTGCAATTTATATGCCTCACCACTGTAGTCCCCAGATGAAAATTACTGTGAGATAGCTTGGGATTTAACTCACCAGCATCCACAAAAACCTAAATATCAGGTTTTGTTGGACATGTACCTGATTTTCTAAAACTCTGCCTTTAATACTGTGTGTATTTTGATGATTATTCTACCTATAACAAATGCCTGTTAGGTATTATCAGTTTTGTTTGGACTGTTTAAAACACATATGCAGTTTTCATACTGAAATTAACTTTGGTAAGTAACTGGAGAGTTTTTCCAATTTAGTATGCTCCGCTAATATATCACTTGCATATCACTTGCATAAATATGCTAATCAGAAACATGCCAACAGTTCATTTCTGAAGAGTTAATTTGCATAAGAGAAGTGCAAATGATTGCAAATTGCTTCTATTTCTGTCATACCACCTTACTTTAGATTTTCTTTTAAAGAATTACATCAAAACTTAAAATTCAAATAACTACATTGTGCTGGTGTGTACTAAGATACAAATTCATTTCAGGATGAAGAAACATGGTTTAGAAGCTGAAAGACATAACGAATGCAGTATTGCCCTTGTTGTAAAGGCCATCAGTAATCCATTTTAACATAAACATTTGTACCATTGATAGATTACAATAAGGCCATACAAGGACATGCAGGCATAGTACATCCAAGGACACCTAAGTAGAACATACACACACTTACATTACAAAGGCACGTGCACACATGCATAACGTCAGTACCCTTTGTAAAAACATATTGGTTACCATGGTACCAGAGATGTGGTAAGGTACTGTTATATGAAAGGGTGGTTTATATGTTTTTTCTTTTTTCCTAGAGGATGAATCGTACTGACTGAGAAGCAAGTGTCCCTACCTCTGTTACTGTGCTTTAACCACTTAAGGACCGAGGGTGTTTTTCAGATTTCGTGTTTACGGGACTAAAACAGTTTTTTTTTGCTAGAAAATTACTTAAAACCCCCAAACATTATATATTTTTTTTCTAACACCCTAGAGAATAAAATGGTGGTCATTGCAATACTTTTTGTCACATCGTATTTGCTCAGCGGACTTACAAGCACACTTTTTTTTGGAAAAAAATTCACTTTTTTGAATAAAAAAATTCACTTTTTTGAATAAAAAAATTCACGTTTTTGAATAAAAAAATAAGACAACAATAAATTTGGCCCAATTTTTTTATATATTGTGTTACGCCGAGTAAAATGATACCCAATATGTCACGCTTAAAATTGCTCCCACATGTGGCATGGCGTCAAACTTTTACCCTTAAAAATCTCGATAGGCGACGTTTAAAAAATTCTATAGGTTGCATTTTTAGAGTTACAGAGGAGTTCTATGGTTAGAATTATTGCTCTTGCTCTAACGATCACGGCGATACCTCACTTTTTTTTTTGTTTTCGGATTTATTTTTATTGATTTTATAATTTTTTACACTGAAATTAAAAAAAAAAAAAAAAAAATTCACTTTTATTCCTATTACAAGGAATGCAAACATCCCTTGTAATATAAAAAAGCATGACAGGTCCTCTTAAATATGAGATCTGGGGTCAAAAAGACCTCAGATCTCATATTTAGGCTTAAATGCAAAAAAAAAATTAAGACGCTGGGCGGGACTGACGTTTTGACGTCGCTTCCGCCCAGCAGAGCTATGGGGACGGGTGAGGGACATTTTTTCCTCACTCGCATCCCCAGTCAGCTGCCGAACGGACCCAACGGCAACGGTAAGCGGCGGAAGGCATGGGAGAACGGCGGGGAGGCACCTCTGCCACCACCAATAACGGCGATCTCACAGGGGAATCCGCCCACTGTAAAGATGGATACCTCGGTTGTGGCAGCAGTTTCTGCCGTTACCGAGATATCCATCTTTAAAAATAGGACGTATATATACAGTGGGCAGGCGTTATCCGGTTAAATTGCAGTAGCACAGTATATAAGACTTGTATTGCCCCTATATACGCCACAATGCACCAGTCGGGATTCTGGCAGTCTTAACATTTCTTATATTGGCTGCTATGTACAAGGAAATTTGCATTTACTGAGTGCTAATTTTTATCAAATTAGTTACAGCCTCTTTCTGGGCTCTTGGGTATTAATAATATATCTCTCTGAATTTTTTAAAACATGTTAAACACTTTAAATAAAATATAAACATACCTTAAAAAAAACAAGTTCTCTTTATGTGGCAGCCCGTACCCCTTAATTACAAAGTCTAGAAGGAAAGCAGCAAAAATAAATAAATCCAGTATTCATAACCCCCCCCCCCCAAACTCCAGCCCTTTTTCTGCTCCCTGTTGCTGATACAGTGCATTCAGAAAGTATTCACAATCACAGAACTTCACTCTTCGCACATTTTGTTATGTTATAGCCTTATTCAAGATTTTCCTCAAAATTCTACAAACAATACCCCATAATGACAATGTGAAAGAAATTTGTTCAAACTTTTTATAAATTAATAATAAAAAATAAAAAAATCAATCACATGTACAGAAGTATTCACAGCGTTTTATCAAACTTTGTTGAATCGCCTTTGGCACCAATTACAGCCTCAAGTCTTTTTGAGTATGATGCTACAAGCATTGCACATCTATTTTTGGGCATTTTCTCCCATTCTACTTTGTATGACCTCCATCAGGTTGGATGGGCAGCGTCTGTGCACAGCCATTTTCAAATCTCTTCAGAGATGTTCAATTGGGTTCAAATCTATGCTCTGGCTGGGCCGCTCAAAGGCATACACAGAGTGGTCCCATAGCCACACTTTTGTTATCTTGGCTGTGTGCTTAAAGGTCGTTGTCCTGTTGGAAGATAAACCTTCACCCCAGTTTAAGGTCCAGACCGTCTGGAGCAGTTTTTCATCAAGGATGTTTCTGTACATTGCGCCATTCATTTTCCCTTGATCCTGACTAGTCTCTCCTGCCACTGAAAAACATCCCCACAGCATGATATTGCCACCACCATGCTTCACTGTAAGAATGGTATTGGCCAGGTGATGAGCAGCGCCTGGTTTCCTCCAGACAGGACCGCTTGTCATTCAGGCCAAAGAGTTTAATCTTGGTTTCATCAGGCCAGATAATTTTGTTTCTCATGATCTAGGAGTCCTTCAGATGCCTTTTTGAACTGTCATGTGCATTTTACTCAGGAGTGGATTCTGCCTGGCCACTCTACCATACAGGCCTAGATGGTGGAGTGCTGCAGAGATGGTTGTTATTCTGGAAGATTCTCCTCTCTTCACAGAGAAATGCTTGAGCTTTGTCAGAGTGACCATCGGGTTCTTGGTCACCTCCCCAACTAAGGCCCTTCTCCCCGGATAGCTCAGTTTGACTGGACAGCCCACTCTAGGAAGAGGCCTGGTGGTTCCAAACTTCTTCCATTTACAAGTGATGGAGGCCACTGTGCTCATCAGGACCTTCAATGCTGCAGACATTTTTCTGTACCCTTCCCTAGATCTGTGCCTCGATACAATCCTGTCCAGAATTTATTGAACTTCATGGCTTGTTTTGTGCTCTGACATGCACTGTTAACTGTGGGATCGTAAATAAACTGATGTGTGCCTTTCCAAATCATGTCCAATCAACTAAATTTACCACAGGCGGACTCCAATCAAGTTGTAGAAACATCTTAGGTCGGGTTCTCACACTAGCTGCTGCCGTGGCTTAGAGCAGGCGGGGCGGTGCATCCCTAATAACTGTTTCAGATGCAAATCAGGTACGAATTTTAGGCTAAATTTGCACCTGAAACAGAGTTAAAAAGGCACAGGACCCTTTTCCAGTGTGCTCCGCGGCCACCCTGAGCTGTGTGAACCGGCTCCATTGAGAGCCGGTCACAGTCTCCTGCTATGCCAGTGGAAACAGGACACACCTGAGCTCAACTTTGAGTGCCATGGCAAACAGTGAACCAACAATATGAGCCAACAATATTAAGGACATATAAATATTTACCATGTCCCATGTCCCATGGCCATGTTCCACATGTCTTAAACCCTCTTCTGATAACCGACTCTTTTGGCTTCTGGTCTGGAGGAGCAGAATAGGGGCAGTTACAGTAACAAAGCCTTTTTTTCTGTGCTTCTGACAGCATGTTTTGTTATATAACAGTTTTATGAGCGCCTGTTGTCCGCATTGAGCTTAGACAGGAGATGGGATGACTTTACAGCTTAACACCACTACACTAAAAAGGGAGGGAATACAACAATTCAACAATCAACTATTTTCTGTGAGATAACTGTTCACTAATTCATTAAATAAAGAGTGGTGTTTTAGATTACTACAAATGTGGATTATGCACAAATAGAGTTAGATTACCAGTTTAAAAAGCTATATTTGTAGCATGCCAATTAATAGTCAAGAAGAGATGTAAATAACCAAACCACATTCTTATAGCTATTTGCAAATTAAATGTTCTTTGCTTAGATTTATATAGATTCACTTACATGTTAGGGCCCTTTCTCACGTCCGCCTCCGCTCGTCCGTTTTTACAAGTCCGTTTACGGACTTGTAATGGAGGCCTATGGGGTCGTGTCCGTTAGCGGATGATGCTTCCGCTAACGTCCGCAAAGATCCGCATCCATCTGGATCCGGTTTTTCGGACGGAAGAAAACCCTATTTTTCTTCCGTCCGGCGGAACGGATCGGATGAAGACGGACAAACGGTCCGTTTTCATCCGATTCCCCATAGGGGAGAGCAGACGAGAGACTGGGCGATCCCTGCACAGTGTGCGGGGACCGCCCTGTCCGCAGACAGCTGAGCGGGACCCCCCGCTGAGCCGACGGACACACACGGAGCGGACCAAAAAACGGTCCGCTCCGTGTGAAAGGACCCTTACATTACTTAAAATGTTTGATTAAGGCATAAAAAGTTTGAATTATTCATAGTCAAACAATAGTAAAGGGAAAATGACAGAGATATTGACATGTTTTATCTACCTAAATATATTTTTTCCAGGTATTTATTTAAAACAAGTGCAATTTTTGCATTGACAGCCAAAATCACTGTCAACTAATTTATGAGAGAGCTGACAAGTTATGCTCAAAGTGAATCTGTGAGGACAAAAATGTGTAAGCTGCCACTGATGACTTACCCACTTTAGACCTGAACTATAGCTGAAAGATGGCTACAGTGCAGAACTCTCGTTCTGGGAGGGCATACATGGACATCTTCCAAGAACCATGCCCCCACACACCCCCTAGAGCAGGGGTGGCCAACCAGTGGCCCGGGGGCCACATGTGGCCCGCGGAGCCCTCTGATGTGGCCCGCGACCTCCTGCTCTGGAATGGTGGGTTGTCAAGCCCAGATCGCAGGTTGCTGACCCGCCATACCACATAATCAGTGTTGTGAATGAAGCTGGTGGTAGAGGAACAAAGCGGCTGCTGAGCAGATCCCCCATAAGCCGATGCTTCCTCTACAGCGCTGGCTTTTGCCACAGGTGGAGTCTATGGCAAAGTTCAGCTAACCCGCAGGATAGACACAGGTGCACTATGCTGCACCCGTGGTGTGGGCAAACCGCAGCAAATCTGTGTAAAAGCAGTCTTAGACCAACCAAATGGGAGCCTTCATTCACCTCTATAGAGCGACAGATGACCGTTTACGCCCTCCTACCTCCAATCCGAAAAACAGAAGTGAATTTGTCCCCTTTCATCTCGGTGGATCGGAGGGCCTATAGAGTAGCCGTGACCTGTCATCCGCCCGCTCTGCTCATTGTGGCCCTCGACTGGTTACCAAGTTGCATAAGTGGCCCTTGCACTTCAAAAGGTTGGGCACCCCTGCCCTAGAGCATGCATCTGCCACGCGCTGTGATCACAGTAAAGGGCCAATCACAGCGGGCCTTTACCATGTGATCAGCTGTGTTCAATCTAAGCTGATCATATAACAAAACAAACTTGCCAGCTATCAGCATTCCTTTCCTCACCCGCCATCACAGCATGAGTAGAGGAGAGACAGTAACGGGCAAGTGTGACAGGGGACATTTACACAGATAATCAGGGCAGTGATCATCAGTGCCCTGATCAGTGCAGCTCTATCAGTGCCTATCTGTGCCCATCAGTGCCATCGATCAGTGCCCATCAATACCACTTATCAGTGCAGCATATCAACGGAGTCTCATTAGTGCCGTCTCATCAGTGCACATCAGTGAAGGAGAAAAATGATTTATTTGAAAAAATTTACAACAGAATTTAAGAATTTTTTTTTTCAAAATGTTTTGTCTTTTTTCATTTATTTAGCAAAAAAAAACAATGGTGATTAAAATTAAATATCACCAAAAGTATGAAGCTCTATCTGTCTAAAAAAATTATAACAATTTTATGTAGGTCCAGTCTTGTATGACCACGCAATTATCATTGAAAAGGCAACAGCGCTGAAAGCTGAAAACTTGTCTGGGCAGAAAGAGGGTGAAATTGCCCAGTAATGAAGTTTTTAAATGTGCACACTCTGGGGCTGCCATTCTAAGCCTGCCTTCACCACTCTTTTGAGTAATGTAAGAAGAATTTTTTTGGGATGGGAGTTCAGTATCTGTTTCTTCAGATATTTCCATCACACAGGTTCTCTTTACCTGTGGGTCTCCAAGAACTTATTGGTAGCGACGGTAAAAAATTTAAAATCTCAAACAAACTTTCACAGCTACTCAGTTTCTAGTAAGACCATGTGATACAGTTCAAAGTCTTCTTTACTGTTAAACTCAAAAAAGAAAATATGGACGGCCGCACACCAAAAAACCTTTGAAAGGTAGCCTTTAATGGTAAAACAGGAAAAAGCACTAAAAAGCACCGCAAGCAGTGGGGTATATAGTTGACGCGTTTCACACTGGAGTTCAGTGCTTAGTCATAGCTAAGTAATTTTTTACATATGTCTTTCACCAGTCTATCTACTGTATCTGCTTTTAAAGGTTGTTTAGTGTGCGGCCGTCCATATTTATTTTTTGAGTATTCCTTCGTGCATTGCCTACACCCACGGTTTCTGAGAGGACATTGATTGCATAGTGCACTCACCCGGTGCGGCAGTTTCTCCTTTTTCTTCTTTACTGTTATGTTCAACAACATTTCAGACACCAGCAGTTTCTGCATCCTATACTTTAGAGATCAGAAATGCTCTTTTTACTGATCTGTTCTAGTCTGAAATGATTAATCATCAAAGGTAGTTCAAAGTGTATTTCACCAGTCTATCTACTGTATCTGCTTGAATATAGCTACAAAGACTGTAGAGGGGCATGTTTCCTGGGCCCAAGAGGTAGGAGAGCCCACCATGCCTGTTTTTTCTCATAACTCCTATATGTACCTAAAGTAGGATTACTCTTTTACTCACATCCTTTTTTTCCATGCTGTTATCAGCTATTTGGGTTTTTAGTATACCCATGTGACAAAGCTATATGTGGTGTTTTGTTTTGCCACAAAAAAAAAAGAGGTGCGTGCTATTTAAAAGCTTGAGGTCTTAATATTTCAATAAAAGAGGACTTGTTTGACTTGGGTATAGCAGATGAGCAAAGCCCACCATTTTGAACAAATGGTGTCTCCCCAGGAGTGAACAGGGTAAATCCATCCATGTCACCTGCTCATTGACAAATTTCTGCATTAAAGGCAGAAAGTTGAGAAAGTGTAAAGAAGAAGGAAGCCTAGATATGTGATACATACGGCTATCGGAAAGGGGGAGGTCTGATGCCAGGATTTGGTAGACGACACTCCAAATTGGAGAATCTCGCAATTATTATAGTTATGCAAAGCATAACCGTAACTCATTAAAAGTACTCTTTATGTTACCTATAACAGTGGTGGGATTGGAGGAAAAAACAAAACATCATACGAGAAGAGGACCATGCACAACTACATCCTGCCTACCTGCCATGTAGGGGAGCCACCTCAGACAAGTACCTGAATAAAGTTTATATTTATATTTGGGGGTACCTATTTCAGATGGTTGCAAAATGAGCAAATAGTGGGACCAGGCAGTGGGAAAAGTGAATAGAATTCCAGGATGGCCTGATGAAACCAAGATTAAACTCTTTGGCCGGAATGACAACCGGTCCTGTCTGGAGGAAACCAAGCACCGCTCATCACCTGGCCAATACAATTCTTACAGTTAAGCATGGTGGCGGCAGTATCATGCTGTAAGGATATTTCCATCACACAGGTTCTCTTTTCCTGTGGGTCTCCAAGAACTCTGAGTTATTGGTAGCGACTGTAAAGTAGAGAAGGTTAAAAATTAAAAGTCTCAAACAAACTTTCACAGCTACTCAGTTTCTAGTAAGAAGACCATGTAATAAAGTTCAAAGTCTTCTTTACTGTTATGTTCAACAACATTTTAGACACCAGCAGTTTCTGCATCCTATACTTTGGAGATCAGAAATTCTCTTTTTACTAATCTGTTCTAGTCTGAAATGATTAATCATCAAAGGTAGTTTAAAGTGTCTTTCAGCAGTCTATCTACTGTATCTGCTTGAATACAGCTACAAAGACTGTAAAGGGGCGTCTTTCCTGGGCCCAAGAGGTAGGAGAGCCCACCATGCCTGTTTTTTCTCATAACTCCTACAGTATATGTACCTAAAGTAGGATTACTCTTTTACTCACATCCTTTTTTTCCATGCTGTTATCAGCTATTTGGGTTTTTAGTATACATTACAAAATAGTGAAATCTTATCTAGGGATTTAATTTAACAGTTACTTTGAGTTCATAAGTAAAACTTTCCTGATGTTTCAGTGACTGATGGTCCCCATTATGCAAGGACATCTGCACAGAGGTAGTTGTTCCCAATCTCAGTCTTCCTCAAGATTATCAGTGCCCAAGATATAGAAACTGGTAGCTCACCTTGTGCTCTTCTTTGGCCCTATATCATGTCATGGCACGATAGGCTGCTGTTTCAGGGGTCTTAAAGAGACATTACATAGTTACATAGTTACATAGTTAGTCAGGTTGAAAAAAGACACAAGTCCATCCAGTTCAACCAAAAAAAAAATAAACAAACAAAATAAAAAAACACAGTACATCACATATACCCAACTCCATACCAACAGTTGATCCAGAGGAAGGCAAAAACCCCAGCAGAGCAGGATCCAACATGCTGAAAGCTTATTATTTTCTTTGGATAGTAATGCTCACAGGAGGAACATAATTATTCAAATCATGATTACAGTGAAGTTCTTTAAAAAAAAAAAAAAACTGCCAGTATATGAACAGCTAAATTGTCAGAGCTGTTAGCACTATGCATAATCAACATGGATATATTCAGAGGGAATTTATTGTTATAGTGTTATGAGACTTAAAACCTGTTTCAATATAGTGTCGCTATGGACAAAAGCAAAAATCACATACTGTAAATGATGCGGTCGTTAGCATTAATACAGCAGTTTTTGTTTTTCTGAGCATCCCAGTAACATCCTTTTATTGTCCATTGACCCTGCCAGAAGATTCATCATTTTTCTAGTTCATTTAACAGGACAAGATATTCAGCAAATGTGGCAGTTGCAGGGGTTGAGGGCAAACCATACAACAGTGAAAAAAAACAGACCTTGCATGAAATGGCCACTTTAAACACATGGTTAAGAGCATGAACTTTGGAATAGATTTTCCAAGGCTAATGCCGCGTACACACGATCGGTCCATCCGATGAGAACGGTCTGATAGACAGTTTTCATCGGTCAACCGATGAAGCTGACTGATGGTCAGTCGTGCCCACACACCATCGGTTAAAAAACGTATCGTGTCAGAACGCGGTGACGTAAAACACAACGACGTGCAGAAAAAAATGAAGTTCAATGCTTCCAAGCATGCGTCGACTTGATTCTGAGCATGCGTGGATTTTTAACCGATGGTCATGCCTACTAATGATCGTTTTTTTTCTATCGGTTAGGAATCCATCGGTTAAATTTAAAACAAGTTGGCTTTTTTTTTAACCGTTGGTTAAAGTGGTTGTATACCCATTTTTTTTCAACACCTGAGAAGGAAAAGCCATAATGAGCTGGTATGCACTGCCGAGGGACCCCCCTGCGCATGCGCCGCTGCAATCAGCGGTGCATTGCGAGGGGAATATCTCCTAAACCGTACAGGTTTAGGAGATATTCTTTATAACTACAGGTAAACCTTATTATAGGCTTACCTGTAGGTAAAAGTGGTAGTATAGAGTATACTACCACTTTAAATAACCAATGGCGCCCACACACGATCGGTTTGGACCAATGAAAACGGTCCATCAGACCGTTCTCATCGGTTTAACGGATCGTGTGTACGCGGCATTAAGCTTTGATATTATTTGTATTCTCATGTTAGTCCGATCATGATTGGGCCGTAGTTTGGAGATCCCTGCTCTAAAGTATCAATACACTACAATTATTGATTTAAATATGTATAGGAATATGTTTTACATACTTTTTTTTCAAGTAAGTGTCCTTGCCATCTAATGTATGTCACGAAAATTGCAGCAAACCAAATACAATGCTCTGGTAAAGCCAACGTCAGATACTCAAGGTGAAATAATAACATTATTATTGTCAATAACACCTAGTACACATATCTTCTGTGAGAGTCATTACTGCTAGTTCATAGCAACTGTACATAATTATACGAATAGACAGTGCTGTGCCTGCTTCTTATCTACAATGTGTCTTACAGAATTGATTCATCAGTTTTCTTTTGTGTATATTTTAATATATTTGTACACAGTTATATCCAGTTATATTTCTAAACAACTTGCATTGTAAGTGTGTTACATGTCATAACCATAAGTAAAGGGGATCTGCATCTGCACCCCCCTTTTTTTTTATTTCACCCCTCTACCTTTTCAGCCCTGGAAGGATTTGCCCCCTGCCTGACCAGACCATTTTTTGCGAAATGGCACTGCGTCGCTTTTAGGCTCCATTCACATCTAGGCGTTTTGTCGCCTGAAGCCCGACGCTGAAGCAGCCTGATATACGCTGGAGGGGGGAATTTACATTGCCGGCTATGGAGATGGTTCACATCTCTACGCCGAACGCCGATACGCCTGAAGCGTGAAGCCTGAAACAAGTCCCGGACCCTTTTTTTCAGGCGTATCGGGCGTTCGGCCATAGCCGACAGTGTAATTCTGCCCTCCAGCAAAAAAACAATAGGCGTTTTGTCGCCGCAAATCGCGGGGACAAAACGCCTATTGCATGTCGCCCGAATACGCCTGCTGCCGCCGACGCCTAGATGTGAATGCAGCCTAACTGACAATTGCATGGTCATGAGACATTGTACCCAAACAAAATTGGCGTCTTTTTTTCCCCACAAATGTAGCTTTCTTTTGGTGGTAATTGATCAGCTCTGCTTTTTTTTTGCACTATAACCAAAAAAAAAGAGTTCAAATTAAAAAAAAAACAACACATTATTTTGTACGTTTTACTATAATAAATAACCCAATACAAAAAAAAAAAAATCTTCATCAGTTTAGGCCAGTGTTTCTCAATACCAGTCCTCAAGCCCCCCCCAACAGGTCATGTTTTCAGGATTTCCCTCAGATGAAAAGGCTGTGGGAATTACTAAGGCAGTGAAACTGATCAAATCACCTGTGCAAAATAATGGAAATCCTGAAAACCTGACCTGTTGGGGGCCTTGAGGACTGGAGTTGAGAAACACTGGTTTAGGCCGATATGTATTCTACTACATATTTTTGGTTAGCCTGGAATGTGACCTTCAGGCACTGTGCTGTGTATTGTTTTGCTTTCCAGACCTCTGAGTACTGTTTTAGTTAGCTCCAGAACACTCTCCAGGTTTGGAATCAGCCTCTGCTGTGACCAAGTCTCTGAGGACTCAACTATTGAGCAAGGCCACCTGGGCTAAATCAATGGGAGCTTCATCACAGTAGGTACTGTAGGGAATGATTTAAACATTCTCCTGCTGCCATCGCCAAGCCAAGTGGTGACAGTTACAATTAATAGAACTGGCATCATCTGTTATTTGGATATTATTCAGCCTAGAGGAAGCATCTTTAAGCTTCTGCACCTACTTCTGAGGTAGATAGTGGACCATTCGGTTTCCAGTTCTGTTCCACTACAGTGACATTGACATCTGGCTACCTGCTACCCTTATAAGCACCAGTTACTTGAGTTTGTGAGTATACATTGCTTTGTCTTAATATGGACCTACAGTGCCTTGAAAAAGTATTCATACCCCTAATTTTCCGCAATTTGTCATGTTACAACTAAAAACATAAATGTATTTTATTGGGATTTTATGTGATAAACCAACATAAAGTAGCACATAATTGTGAAGGAAAATTATACATGGTTTTCCAAATGTTGTACAAATAAATATCTGAAAAGTATGGTGTGCATTTGTATTCAGAGTCAATACTTTGTAGAATCATGTTCCACTGCAATTATAGCTGCAAGTCTTTTTGGGGGTGTCTCTACCAGCTTTTCATATCTGAAAAGTGACATTTTTGCCCATACTCCTTTGCAAAATAGCTCAAGCTCTGTCAGATTGGATGGAGAGCATCTGTGAACAGCAATTTTCAAGTCTTGCCACATATTCTTAATTGGATTTAGGTCTGGACTTTTTTTTATTGGATCATTCTAACACATGAATATGCTTTGAGCTAAACCATTCCATTGTAGCTCTGGCTGTATGTTTAAGATCCTTGTCCTGCTGGAAGGTGAACATCTGCTTCAGTTTTTAAGTCTTTTTCAGTCTTTAACAGGTTTTCTTCTAAGATTGCCCTGTATTTGGCTCCATCTATATTCATATCAACTCTGACCAGCTTCCCTGTCCCTGTTGAAGCATCCCCACAACATGATGCTGCCACCACAGTGTGTTCAGGGTGATGTGCAGTGTTAGTTTTCCACTACACATAGTGTTTTGCATTTTTTCACCTTCTTCCACATGTTTGCTGTGTCCTCACATGGCTTGGCTAGAATAAGATCCTGGACTGACGCACTCCTTAAAACTATATCTTTATTGTACAAATGAAATCCAAAAAACAACCAAAGCGATGCAGTCAAAATTAAGTTTCATGTTGTTCACTTCATTTTGACTGCATCGCTTTGGTTGTTTTTTGGCACCTGTGCATAGCCAGCACCTTTTTGGGACGGAAGCAAAGCCAAGGGATCACCAGTTTTTAGAGCAGTATAATCTCTCACTCCCCCACATGGCTTCTCGCAAACTGTAAACAGGAGTTCTTATGGCTTTCCTTTTGTCAGTCTTCCATAAAAGGCAGATTTGTGAAGTGCACGACTAATATTAATTGCGAGATTCTCCATTTAGGAGTCTCGTCTACCAAATCCTGGCATCAGTTCTCCCCCTTTCTGATAGCCATATGTATCACATATCTAGGCTTCCTTCTTCTTTACACTTTCTCAACTTTCCACCTTTACTGCAGAAATTTGTCAATAAGCAGGTGACATGGATGGATTCACCCTGTTCACTCCTGGGGAGACACCATTTGTTCAAAATGGTGGGCTTTGCTCATCTGCTATACCCAAGTCAAACAATTCCTCTTTAATTGAAATATTAAGACCTCAAGCTTTTGAATAGCACTCACCTCTTTTTTTTGTGGCAAAACAAAACACCCAGCAAAAATCTCATGCTAGATATGTATACTGATATGAACTGGGTAATGTGTTAGGAATGAAAGGATGGCACATCATTTTATGGAAATTAAATTATCCACCTACAGAGGGCTGAATTCAATGACACCACAAAAATCAAAGTGAAAAAATGATGCAGCAAGCTAGTCCATTTTGCTGAGATTTCATTGCAACAACTCAAACTGACCAGATAAATATCCCAGGAGTTCTGGGACTTTTTTTGAGCAGTGTATATATATATATATATATATATATATATATATATATATATATATTTATTTATTATACCTCCTCCCAAAAGAAGGGGGCTAACCTTCCAAATATTGGGGTATAAAAAAACGTGGGAAACAATCTCCCCAGCCATGAGGACCCTCCACTGGCTAGCCGTAAAGATCGGGTGACATTCAAGACCCTCTGCCTCACCCATAAATGCACGTAAGGAAACACGCCGCAATACCTATGTGAAAAAATAAAACACTACACCCCAAATCAGGTCCTCCGATCAACTAATCAGAACCTCCTCCACATCCACAAATCTCACTACAAAACAAAAGGAGAATGTAGATTCGCTGTCCAAGGACCACGGTTATGAAACTCTCTACCCGCGGACATTCTGATGGAGGAAAATCATCGGGCCTTCAGAAAAAAACGTAAGACTCTATTCTGAAGCATGGCTGGACGACCACATTGGCTACAGTGCCTTGAGGCAATTTAGTTTCCATTTGTAGCGCTATATAAGTTACTCACTCACTCACTCACACATAAGGCTTGACTGGTTAGCTTCTTCTTCCCCCTATTCAAACTTGTCACTTGAAATGGAAATGTAGCTTCCCTACTCCCTACCTATTACATAGCAAATGGAAACAACTGCCTATTGTCCTCCAACTTAACTTATTATGGAGGGACACTGTTATAGCAGGGAAAGACATTTTCAAGAAACTGGGCCTTTCACTGTTTACTTCCAGATGCCTACCCATACAGGTCAACACTGTTTCCATCAGGAATGCAGCACGAGGGCTTTGTAACGTAGGGATTTAAGGGTTTAACTACTGTCTCCTCACTATTTGATACAGGCTCCACCAATCCACATGCTTATCTTGATCTTTCAAACAAGCATATGTACAATTAGATTGTATAGTGTATGGCCACCTTTATACACCTACAATTACTAGTTGTGCTTTCAGTGGCATTAATTGGTAACAGCACACCAAACACAGAAGCAAGCACACATTTTGCCATGTGAAAAAATTATTGGCAAATGCTGCAAAAGCACAGTAAAAAAACATGCAACCCACAAAACGCCAAAATGTCCCATAAGTCACATATAGCACAGCCCATTTAAATGAACGAGCTGCCCTCACAGGAAAAAATGAGCCACAAAATGTGTGCCTCCGCTACGCTAGATGTGAATGGGGCCTGAAAGTGAAATTGGTGCGGTAACACTAGAACAATGAGGCTCAATTCACATCTGTGCGTTTCCTTGCATTTCAGAAATGCGCTGCACCATTTCTGAAATGCACACAGATCCATGATTATGCCGTAATTGCGTCCAATCGCGGGTGCCGGCAGACGTCGCGGCCGCCGGGCACGTGCACCGGGTCCTGAGCAATGCAACGTCCACCCGGAGGGAGGGTTCCCGCCGACGTCATTTTACAATGACTCTGTAGGGAAAGGGTTAATAAATAATTCATAAACCTACAAAATATATACCATATATAAAAAATTCTCATTTATAGTCCAACCTGGCAGCTCTAAATGAATAGAGTGCTAAAATGAAAAGTCCAAAAAAGGTGTGCAAACCGGGATCAAAACGATGACCCGAGTGAACTTGAAAGCTCTTCACCACATTGGATACCACCAAATAATTTAAAACAGCTTACCAGACCATTTCACCTCAGATTAAAAGAAGTCTAAATAGCTGCACTTAAGGGAAAAATCCCTGGGTTGATGGATGATAGCCTCCTATCCCGCTCAGAGCTTGGAGTAGGAATGGATGGGTGAGTGGAAGCTTGAACTCCAGCCAGATGGATGGATGAATGCACAGTATGCCTCACTAGCCAAAAAATAATAAAAATAATAATATTGGGCTCCCATGGACTTTAATGAGCACTGTGTTCAGAGTTTGCAGATTGCAGGCAGTTGCTCATCACTAGTAGTGGGGAAAATGTTGTTTTATATACCTACATAATACTTTTAAAAAGAATAACAAAAAGCAGCTGACCAAGACTGGAGGAAAGACTGCTCTCCATGCATAATTGACGAGATCTGAGCTGGATCTTAATCAGGTAAAATAGGCTTACTCTTCTCTAGTCTTAATGTTTTAAGTTTAGATACGCATTAATTTTTTTTTTAACTTAATCAGTTTTCAAATGATGAAATGTTTGTCATTATGATATTGCCTATTTGAAGCTAGCATATGTGCCTACTTGACCTTGGATTTATAATAATGGTTAAACATAATTGCAGAGAGTATGGCAGCATTTCACGATTTTTCCTAATGACAGACAAACACTTATTCTGACTGGGTAAAATTACAGTATTAGGTTCAGTATGGCTAATGATCATACAGCAATTTTCAAAAGTGGATGGTGTATTTTCAGACATAAGTGGTTTTATAATGGACGTCAATGTTCTTTTTAATTAGCCATGATTAACACAAGAAACTGGGTTTGTTATTAAAAAAAAAATAAAAATAAAAAATTAGTACAATTTTACATGATATTTCACAACCTCAAACAGCAAAATATAATTTGAAAATTCTCAGTAGATATCAATCAATATTCTTCTTTACTGTTGGGTAATCAATCAATATTCTTCTTTACTGTTGGGTAATCAATACTCAACATTTAGAGTCGGTTCACACTGGGGCGACTTGGGATCCGACTTGAAGTCGTCTCAAGTCGTCCCAAGTCGCGCTGTCCAGAAAAGCAATGTAAGTGAATGGGAGCGGTGTTAATACACACTACTCATGTCGCTCCGACTTCAGAAGAGGTTCCTGTACTACTTCAATCAGACTTATAGGCGATTTGTACCCATTGATTTCAATGGAAGTCGCTTCCAAGTCTGATCCCTGTTTTAATTGAAGCGACCTTTCAGCAAGATAACATACATTTCTCAGGCAAACCCCTCCCTCCCCCTCTCTCTCCCAGAGCTGATTGTTGTTTTATTGGCCACTGGAATGTCTCCTAACCTGAAAAGGACTTCAAGTCGTGTTGTAAATCGCCCCAGATCGCCCTGTGGTTAATGCTCAAGTCGTGTTGAAGTTGCTTCTGAAAGTCGTGCTGGAAGTCGTGTTGCCCCAGTGTGAACCAACTCTTACTCTCCTTAAATATTGCTACGGTATCATCACTTCTCCTTAACTGTAGGCAAGGTTCTATGTTTGATGGGTTCTAAGCCAATTATGACTGATTAAATGCTAGAACATTAACAAAGCTTTACTGCAGACCGCAGATATAATCGCCCCGAGACGCAGAGCACATATGCGTAAAAACAACTCCAGCTGGTTCAATGACACTCTCACGTCATTAAAACAAGAACACAGGAGAGTGGAAGGCGCCTGGAGAAGAAACTCTACACAGGAAAACCACAAAAAATATAAATTAATCACTAAGAGATATCACAAGGAAATCTTTAAAGCAAAAACAGAGCATTTTTCAAAGGTTCTCACAAAAGCCCGGAATCGCCCCCGAGAGCTCTTCAAGATAGTCTCTCAAACTATGAACCCAGCCTGCCTAGAGGCTCCAAAAATGAAACACAAGAGTTTTGCAACGAATTATCAGATTTTTGCATTAATAAAATTGAAAAAATTCATGACACAATTCAGCAAAAACAAACCACCAATTTCACTCCCACTAATTAAAAAGAAAATACAAATGCTCTTCAATCAACAAAATTTACATTAGAGTCAATCTTCATCGATACCACTAAAAATATCATCCGAGATAGTACATCTCCCAATGACATCATTCCCACAAAAGTGGTGAAAGAATGTGCCGATATTTTGGCACCCGCAATCACTCACCTTATAAACCATTCATATAAAGGCATAGTTCCGACCCCCTTAAAGCAGGGCATAATTAAACCCCTTCTAAAAAAAAAAAACTTAGACCCAAAAGACCCAAACAATCGGCGACCGATAACTTCCCTCAACATCTTTTCCAAAGTTATGGAAAAAGCAGTAGTAAAACAACTACAACACCATTTAGACAGTCACAAACTCCTGGACCCAAAGGAGAACGTCGTTTTGCAGTACAAGGACCTCGACTGTGGAACGCATTACCAACTAATATCCAAATGGAAATTGATCACCTGGCCTTCAGAAAAAAAACTCAAGACCCACCTATTCTGAGGGTTAAACAGAAGGAAAGGGGATCCCAAGCGCCTTGAGGCGATTTAGTTTGCATTTGCAGCGCTATATAAGTTACTCACTCAGAACTGTAAGTTTGGCTTGGTCCCATTGCCTTTGGGACTTTCCAAACATTTGCTATCATCAGGCTACTTTTTAAACAAGATTTTAAATATATTTAATTTTTTTTTTTTTTAGCTGTAATTGACTGACAGAGGCACAAACCCAGTTGTGGCCAATTTCATAGTCATTTTGTGTTTTCCAAATTTTGAATGTGAAAATGTGTTTAAACATAGAAATGTAATTCTTGTTATGAAAAGGTTAATTTTCTTTAAATTCAAGTATACCTATAATAGGAAGAAGTTTAATATAAGTCATCAGAAAAGCATTAGTAAAATATATATATATATATATAGCCAACTGACTGCAAGCTGTAAATAGTTGCATACAGTGGTATTCGTTTTACCAACAGTGGAAACAGCTTGTACAACATGGTTTCAGATAAGAGAGCATGTGATAGGGTCATTTACAGGCAGAAGATTGTAAGAGAGACAGAGCATTGTCATCTCGTGCCCAAACAAGGACCTTTATATCAGTCAGTATCACCAGCTGTTATTTTCATTATAGGCAATAAAAAAGAAAAATAGACTTGCCAAGCGATATTATCATGTTAAAAGTAATATGAGACTTTAAGGGTTGGGTTTACACTTTAACAAACTATGCATGAGTTCTTTGCAGTGCTGAGTTCTTATGTGCTCTAGCTGGATCGGCAGATCTTTACATCCAAAAAGACCAAAATCTGTCCACAACAACTTTATGATAGACATCTCTCCAATTGTAATATCAAAAGCTAAGTTTTCTCTAATAATCGGGGACTTTTCCCTTTTGTTTTAGCAACATTTGAAAAAAAATTGGATACAAGAACCGTGTGTATCTGAACGACCTCACATTAGAGCACTTGCATACACCCCATCCCCTAAACCCATAGGTAAAATAAAAGTTAGGCATGCACCAGTTAGGCCTATTAACCTTGATTAAAACTGTTCTGCTGCTCTGCTTTTACACTACTGTATCATCTGCAGGATCCCAGAGCCATATGTATGGCCAAAAACAATTTTCACAGTAAAAATAAACTACCTCTAAAGAAGTGTGTCCCATTTTTGGCTGTTGCAGTCTCCTGTCATCTGGCATTGAGACTTGTAGTTTTGCCTGCAGTACAGCTATCACAAGAAGTTGCTTGCCTAGCATCTCCTTCATTCAAAAAAAGCTTTGCATTCTTTCACTGAATAAGTGTACTGTGACTGGAAGAGGGAGAGCGTTCCATTTATCTACATACAAAAATTAATGTGCCTTGCAGGCTACTTTGTGTGTTCACAATGGGCTAAAACATTTATTATAAAATGTTGCTGGCACTGTTCACAATCCCATATAACTGTGCATAAAACAATATATGCGTAGTGCTGTGCTAAACCTACTGTATATATATATACAGTAAAACCTTGGATTGTGAGCATAATTGGTTCCGGAAGCATGCTTGTAATCCAAAGCACTTGTATATCAAAACAAATTTTCCCATAAGTAATATGGAAACTTAAATGATTTGCTCCACAACCATTTATTCATAAGTCCTTCAGTCTATTGTCCATATAAGAAGATTATAGCAATGTGATAAGTTGTGTAACCATAAAATGTCTATTCACAAATGGAATCCTCCACAGGGGGATTAGAAGCAAAAAATAGCAGGAGCTACAGAGTATAAAAGAGAAGAGAGGCACCTCTAAAGCCTCGTATACACGCACAGTTTTCTTGGCAATAAAACTGCTGGCAGAGCTTTCTTGCCGAGTACACCGTGCATGTGTACGAGGCTTTGAGGTTTCTCGTCGAGAAAACTGACCAGAAATCTAGATGAGAAAAATAGAGAACCTGCTCTCTATTTTCTCACTGTGATTCTCGGCAGTGTTTTCCTGCCAAGAAACCCGAGCGTCTGTATACTTAGTGTTTACCTGCCCCCATGGAAACCTGCGCATGCTCGAAACGACTTTGACGCATGCGAGGTAGCTTCCAAGGCATAGGTAGGGTGAAGCAAGATGGCCGCGACGGCATCTAATGTGACGAGTGCATGCTTGTTGTAGTCGATGATGACACCGCGTTCGTGCCATTCAATAGAACGGAGGTTCTGTTGAATCGTATGTCTGCACACTTGGCCGGCAAGAAAATCTTGCCAGGAATCTCGTCAGGAAAAACAATTTTTTTTTCCTGACGAGAATCCCGGCCGTGTATACAGTGCTTAAGTGTAGCAATATGGTTACATTTAATAAAGGTACAAGTGAAGAAAAAATGTAGCGCTGTGTAACCAATAGGACTGTGGTGTCACTAAGTGAATCAATAATCACTGAAATAAAACAATAATGATGATGGTGTTGAACAAAATCAACAGTAAAACGCAAAGTCCTTGCGTGAAAAGGTGCGATAATAGTCCATAACAACAAAAAAGTGAGGTGATAGTCCACCAGCACCGATCAAATGAATGGATGTTAGATGTCCTCGTAGATCATTGGAGACAGAATGGCACTTATCTCAAATGAAGATATGTTGCGTTTACCAGAAATGTTGGACCTGTCTGTCGTGGACAGCAGATCGATATCACCTCACTTTTTTGTTGTTATGGACTATTATCGCACTTTTTCACGCAAGGACTTTGCGTTTTACTGTTGATTTTGTTCAACACCATCATCATTATTGTTTTATTTCAGTGATTATTGATTCACTTAGTGACACCACAGTCCTATTGGTTACACAGCGCTACATTTTTTCTTCACATTTTCATTCAATACTCGTCACATTGTAGTGTAGCTGCTTTAGTTTTTATTTTCAGTTTATTATATTTATTATATTCTTTGCACAATAAAGGTACAACATTTAGCAAGTAACATGGTTGATGATTAAAAGAGGCACATATAAGTATGCAGGGATCCGGGCTAAAGCTGTCCACATAGACCATCCTCCTCACTACCGGCTCTCACCACTGTCAGTCTGTAATCGTGACTGGAAAGACTACCCTGCAGTAGAGCAATCTGAAAGCGAGGCTTGAACTGCTCGTGGAAGGCACGACATCAATGGTGATGTGGAGGATGGTCTATGTGGATAGCTTTACCTTGGATGCCTGCATACTTAGATGTGCCTGTTTTAATCATCAACGTGATTTTCTAAATGTTGTACCTTCATTGTGTGGTGTGATCCCACCAGTCAATCACCATCCACATGTAAACCATATCTCCATAAGGTGCTATGAAATCCCCAAAAATTGTGATGTGCAACCAGACTCGTGCTCCCCCTTGGATGTACTCAGTTAAGTTTGGTCTAACTGCGCCCTCCTGGACTAATGTGTGCTAATCTAGATCTCCCGACTCTTTAATTGATCACACTTCCTCCTCCTGTCATCAGGATACATATAGGTGGAAAAAGACTGTCTTTAAAACCACTGACTTTATTAAAAATGTATGCAATACTTACACTTTTCAGGTGATTCCACTACCTTACAAAGGTATAAGCACTATTTGAATCTTTTTCCACCTACAGTATCTGTATCCTGATGACATTGGAGGGTAGATCACTCTAAAGTATACTAAAGTTGTACTAAAGTATTTTCCTGGTCACACTTCAGCTTTAAAGGGGTTGTAAACCTACATGTTTTTTTCACCTTAAGCATCCTATGCGTTAAAGTGAAAAAACACCTTGCAGTGTCTGGCCCCCCAGTCCCCCATTTTACTTATCTGAGCTCCGAATTTCTGTGGGCGCATCCCCGCCATCCTTCTCTCCACAGAGTCCCATATTTGACTGGATAGATTGATAGCAGTGCAGCCAATGGCTCCCGCTGCTGTCAATCAAATCCATTGATGCGTGTGTCCAGGGGGGGGGGCAGGGCCGAGGCATACACTTGGCATCTATGGACGCCGAGTGGGGTTATCTAATGCTGGGAGGAGCCGTGGGCCAATCTGTGCAAAACAAACTGCACAGTGGAGGTAAGTATGACATGTTTGTTATTTTTTTTTAAACGCAAACCTTTAGTGTCACTTTAAATCTTGTAGTAAAGCCCCAGTCTGTAATCTTTGTCTTAAAAAAAATGAGCCTAGCCTGCTATTTAAAATTGTTATCTGCAGTATCTTAATTAATGTATTAAAACACCTTAAAAACTCCTTGGCCCAGATTCAGAGAGAATTGGATTCTCGTAGCGTATCAGAAATACACTACGCCACCGTTTTTTACCTGGCTCTACGTGGAATCCAGGTAGATTTTGTTCAGTAAACGACGGCGGCGTAGTGTATTTCTCCCGTCGCAATCCATCTACGCGAGTAGGGGGCGTGAAGGATTTAAAATAGGCGCGTTCCCGCGGCGATCGAACTGCGCATGCTCCGTTCGCAAATTTCCCGCTGTGCATTGCGCGAAATCACGTCGTTACGTCATTCGTTGTTTGAGTAACGTCGTTTACGGACATTTCTATTCCCGAACGAGTTACGTAAAAAAATAAAAAAATAAATTAAAATCGACGCAGGAACGACGGCCATACTTAACATGGGTTACGCACCGTTAGACCAGCAAAAAGCTGGTCTAACAGTACGTAAAAAAAACCAGACGTAAGCGATTGCGAAGACCGCTCGTATCTTCGTGGATCGCCGTAAAAACACATTTGCATATTCCGACGCATCAAAACGACGCGAACTCCTCCCAGCGGTCGCAAATATATCGCAGCGTAGATCCGAAGGTTTACGAAGACGTAAGCCTCTCGGATCGAAGCCCGAAGCCGCCGTATCATGGTTTGAGGATTCAAACTAGTGATACGGCGCGCAAAATTTGAAATTACTCCTGTCTAACACCAGTTAGACAGGCGTAATTGCTTTATGAATCTGGGCCCTTATCTTTAGTACATTTCAATCAATTTAAAAATGTCCTGCCGATTGACACTTTTTTTCAATATCGTTTTAGCTTGGGGTGCTTAGATGGGGTGATTACATCAGGCAATTTTTGCTGACAGTTCATTCAAGAGCTGCCTTTTTTTCAGAACCTCACTACATAAACCTCACTACACAAAAAAAGTGCCATGCAGCCAAAACAATGCATATCCTCATCCCAAATGAATTGAGCTTACCAGACACAAATAGACACGTGCAGTTTGTGTTGTTAAGAATCGATTACTGTTATTGTTGCTTTATGCTATATGGATACAAAAAAAATGTATAAACTTTTTATTGTTAAATAAAGAATGGAAATCCGGACGAATTGTTTGATATTTTATAATTCACATGTATCCAAATCTTTGAATCACAATAGGAACGAATTTAAACAAATCTGAAATAAATGATCACAAAATTATTTATTCATTCGAAATAACAAATTATCTGAATTTGAATTGGAAACACATTCAGATAGAATTTGAAATCAAAACAAATTTGAATTTGAAAACCAATTCAAAATGTAAACATACTGCTGTTTTCCTTTAAAAACTGTGTGCAAGCGCACCTAAAAGAATTAGTGCTGTTTTGAAGCCAATGGGTATTCAAATATCGATTTAATTTAATTGATAAAAAAAAAGTAAAATATATATTTTTGATATCATTCTTACGGTATATTATTTCTTTACACCTGCCTAAAACTTTGGCACAGTACTGTGCAAAGAGACAGAAAAATGTTGAAGTCAAATATTTATTTTATAACTTTACATATTCTGCGTAAACCTTAATAATACAAAGATTAACATGTCAAAAATGAAACTGTCAATATTTCTGGTGAATGAATAATTGTATCCAAATCAACATACCGTATATACTCGAGTAGAAGCCGAAGTGAATATAAGCAGAGGCAACTAATTTTATCACCAAAAAATGGGAAAACGTATTGCCACACTGTGTCCATGTGCATGCCTCACTGTGTCCATGCCTCACTGTGTCCATGCCTCACTGTGTCCATGCCTCACTGTGTCCATGCCTCACTGTGCCCATGCCTTACTGTGCCCATGCCTTACTGTGTCCATGCCTCACTGTGCCCATGTCTCACTGTGTCCATGCCTCACTGTGTCCATGCCTCACTCTACCCATTCCTCGCTGTGTCCATGCCTCGCTGTGTCCATGCCTCACTATGCCCGTGCCTCACTGTGTCCATGCCTCACTGTGTCCATGACTAGACTGACGTTTAACATGGGAGTCTATGGAAGGGGTGCCCGGATTTGAAAAATTGGTACTCCCCAGTCGTAGGTCCCCCAGACAATAAACGTTGCACACTTGTAGAGGAGAAATAAGGGTGCATGTGTGCCAAGTTCCAGGTCGAGGGGACCTACAACCGGCCAGTACCGAGTCCCCAAAGTCACTGGAGAAATTATGGTTTAACACGGGAGTCTATGAAAGGGATGCCCGAATTTGAAAAATCGGTGCTCCCCGGCCGTAGGCCCCCCGGAGGAACCATGCCTACCAGGAGAACTCACAGTGATTATTGCCAGCAGCAAATGTAGTTAGAACTTGCAAGAAATGCAGGTAAGACACAGCTTAAAAATAAAAAAAACAGTAGTATACATACATAGTAGGTACAGGAATCTCTGAAGGACCATCAAAACCAACCAGGTATGGTAAAAATATATATATATATATATATATATATATATATTGGGTATGTATATTGGGTGCGCCAATTCTGGGAGTGCTGGTCAAATAGGACAGAACTTACTGTTACATGTTGCTGCACAACTCTCACCACAATTAATAAAAGGACATTGTGTCATACATTTTTTTTTTTTTTAAGTTCGTTTTACTTTATTTCGAACATGTAAAAATACAGAATCAAAGAAGTAATCATTCTGTAGTAGACAGTCACAAAAAACAAACAAATAACAAATGAATTTAGTTTACATATCGTAAAAGGAATGGGAAGAAGTACAAACTTATCTAATGCCACCCCTTCTCCATAATTAATAATAAACTATTTAATGTCCCATCACTATAAAGTCATACAATAATCAATAATTCAAATATACTGTTATATACTAATTACCAATAATCTACCTACACAATCATACACATGTATGCATACATACATGCACATACACACCCAAAAAAAACAAACAAAAAAAAAACAATCACAATAATAATAAACAAACACTAACACATTTGGAGGTTATTTACCAAAGACAAAGCCACTTTGCACTGAAAGTGCACTTGGAAGTGCAGTCGCTGTAAAGCTGAGGGATAGATCTGAAATGAGGGGAAGCTCTGATGATTTTGTCATCCAATCATATGCAAGCTAAAATGTTGTTTTTTATTTTCCTTGCATGTCCCCCTTGGATCTACAGTGACTGCACTTCCAAGTGGATTTGCCTTTAGTAAATAACCCCCATTATGTCATATACTATTTTTTTTTACACATCATAATGCCTATGATATTTACTTAACCACTTACAGACTGGAAGATTTCCCCCCTTACTGACTAGGCAATTTTTTGCAGTACGGCACTGCGTCACTTTACAAAGAGCCCCAGAAGCGCCCGGAACATACCACATTCCTGCACAGGGGGAAGCCGGAACATCTTACATCCCTGCACAGGCGGAAATTACACCTGCAAGCAGTGTTCCGACTTACGAACAGATTTCACTTACGAATAAACCTACAGCCCTTATTGCGTTCGTAAGTCGGGGGCCCCCTGTAATCTATTTCTACTGAAAAATGGATGTAATGATTTGGCATGGGTTAGGGTTACTATTATGCTCATCTTAGCTCTTACACTAACTTATAAAACTGCCACTGTTATTTTCATTGATTACATTACTTGATGATGAGAATGTGAGCTGCCTTTAAAGTGGAATAGATGTACTGTAGCAAATAAAAAATAGGAATCTATTGTATAATACATATCTAATCCATTACCATTCCCAGTATTTAGCTCATTCTTAAATTACATTGTATATGTCTAATAAACTCATTTTAATACTTCTTGTTTCCCCCCAACCCTATTCGTAGTGAAGGCATAACATGCTTGTAATGACTATACTCAACCTAATTCTGAAGCATGTGCTTCCTAAGGTATACAAAAAGTTTCCTCGATCACACAAGCTTCATGTCAGTAATAATAACTACATAAAAGTACATTTTTATGCAATGCACAAAGTTGCTGCCATAATTTCCTGTAGAAAAAATATAGGGGTATTATATGAATAGCATCAAGGTGTTAAGGGTTCTGCACACGTTGTTGATTCTCTTGTGCCCACCAGCCTCTTCACAGTATTGCCCAGCATGCCTTAATGCATGATAATGTTTTTAACCCCTTCAATACAGGGCTTTTATACCCACCTCCATACCGGGCCTATTCTGGCACTTCTCTCCTACATGTACAAATCATCATTCTTTTGCTAGAAAATTACTCATAACCCCCAAACATTATATATGTTTTTTTTAGAAGACACCCTAGGGAATAAAATGGCGGTCATTGCACTTTTTTATCTTGCACGGTATAGGCGCAATCATTTTTCAAACGCCTTTTTAAAAAAAATATGGTTTCATGAATTAAAAAATAACAAAACAGTAAAGTTAGCTAAATTTTTTGGTAAAATATGAAAGATGATGTTACGCTGAGTAAATAGATACCCAACATGTCATGATTTAAAATTGTGCACACTCATGGAATGGCGCCAAACTTTGTTACTTAAAAATCTCCATAGGCGTCGCTTTGATTTTTTTTACAGGTTACCATTTTAGAGTTAGAGAGGAGGTCTAGTGCTAGAATTGTTGCACATGCTCTAACACACGCGGCGACACCTCACATGTGGGGTTTGAATGACGTTTACATATGTGGGCGGGACTTACGTGTGAATTTTTTATTTTATTTTTATTTTACTTATTTATTGATTTTTTACACTTTTTAAAAAAAAAATTCTATCACTTTTATTCCTATTACAAGGCATGTAAACATGCCTTGTAATAGGAATAGTGTGTGACAGATCCTCTTTAAGGAGGATTCTTTCTCCGGGCCCCCGATGGCACAGGAGAGCCCGGAGAAGCACCGGATGGCAGCAGGAGGGGGGATGGGGGGATGTCCCCTCCCGCCGCCTATAAGAACGATCAAGCAGCGGAACCGGCGCTATGATCGTTCTTATGGTGTGCAGAACCGCTGCTATGATCGTTCTTCTGGTGTGCAGGATCGCCGCTGGGCAAACTAGCTGCAGGCATCATTCAGATATCACCGCACAAAGTCCAGGACGTCATATGACGTCCACCCGGGATGGGAGATCACCTCTGTGGACGTCATATGACTATGTGCAGTACTGAAGTGATTAATTAATGTTGTTTGTTAACATAATGCATAATGTAAAGGGGGCCTTAAACATGGTGTCTCTCTCTCTCTCTCATGAGTCTATCTATCAAGCTATGACTCACTGATGAGGTGGCACTGATGTGGCATTGATGGGCACTAATATGCAGCACTGATAGGCGGCACAGATGGGCACTGATAAGCGGCATGGATGGGCACTGTGAGGCGGCATGGATGGGCACGGATGGGCACGGATAGGCGGCACGGATGGGCACTGATAGGTGGCATGGATGGGCACTGATAGGCAGCATGGATGGGCACTGATGAATGGCAAGGATGGGCATAGATGGTCACTGATAGGTGGCACTAACGTATGTGTTGTACTAATGGATGCCAATCAGTGCCAAACAATGCCTGCCAATCAGTGATGCTCATTGTGGGCACTGATTGGCATCCATTGCGGGCACTGATTGGCATCCATTATTTCTGTCATTGTCATCCCTGGTGGTCTAGTGTGTGTTTTGCATCCCTGTGATTTGCATCCCTGGTGGTCTAGTGGCATCCCTGGTGGTCCAGTGTGGGCATCCTCGGGGGGGGGGCTGTGCTGATTATCGATCAGCACAAACCCCCCAGTCTCACAGACGCGAGTGAGGAAAAGCCGATTACCGGCTTTTTCTGTTTACATTGTGATCAGCCGTGATTGGACATGGCTTATCACGTGGTAAAGAGTCTCTGTCGGGTGACACCCTGACAACAACTGCAACAACGATCGCCGCGATGCGCCCCCCCCAGGGGCGCGCATCGGCTCAGTATCCTGACGATGTCATATGACGTTCCACTCAGGATATTGAAACCACTTTGCCGACGTCTTTTTGCATAAGGTGGGCGGCAAGTGGTTAATAAAAGGAATCTCTAAAAAAAAAAGGAGTAAGACCTCATACACACTGGGTGTTCAGCCTCAGTGCATGAGGCTCTGGCATTTAGATGCGGCTGTTAAACTCTATGAGAGTCTCACAGCTGCTGCGGCTGGGCAATGTACATAGCAGTGTGTACATTTGGGGCAGGATGCACTCAGGGACAAATTTTCCTTCTGGGCATTCCTGGGTACACACAAAGCAGCTTCCAGACTCTCTTGTGATATACATTAAATGGTTTGCAGCACATAACTGTTCCCCAATCTTGGTGTCTTGCTGACTGCAGATCAAATATGAGTATAACATCTATGGTGCCCCATCTCTACAGACAGCTAAATGTTTGTTTCTATGTGTGCCCACTCCTTGTACTAATCTTGTCATAGCTGGCTAAGATTAAAGCAGTATAGAAAAGGCAACTCCATCTGCAATCTTTGCCTTCCATGATACTGCATTCCTTGTGCTGTCAATCACTAAGATGTAGTCCTAAGTTACAGACATAGGCACATCATTTTAGAAGCGTGTCAGGTATACGAAGAGCAATCGCTCTCTTTCTACAATAAGAGTAAAGCTGTAATTTCACTTTTACTTTAATCCAGTCTTACTTTTTTTTTCCACAATTTTAGATTTATTCTCATTTTTACTTATTAATGAACGGTTGTTATATTTACGCTTATGAAAATTAGGAACAGTATTTAAATGCAGCTTTACCAAATAGAGTGATTTCTATGCAGTTGTTATAGACTCTGTAAATATAAGTGATGATGTACTTATCAGTATTGCAAATAGCTCTTACACAGATGTCTACAATTTGTTCATGAATTTCCAGTCATTAATCAAGGGGTATGTCAAAATGAGCAAGAGCAGCTGTACCTTTCCCATTGGCCTGCTAACCAATCCTTCTGTAACAACACCATCTCTAGGACAATATGTAATCTGCAGATGATTAAAAAAAAAAACATTTTTTCTTTTGTGCTTTGTAAAAATGTTTTTTTTTTTTTAAATACAATTAATTGAAAATTGAGGTCAATACATTAAAGGAATCCTATAAAAATAAGTAAGTCTGTTTTTTTTTTCCTTTGTAAAATATTAGTTTTCCAGGCAGTACAAGGTCCTTCCAAGGCAAAAAGTTTGCCCCTCTCCTATTGAGCTGTAAACTACTACAGATCTGGCTCTTTTTGCTTCCAACTCTCCAATGAACAAATGAGCCTCCTTCATCTCTTTGTTCAGGTTTCTTTTAACCACTTCCTTACTGGGCACTTAAACCCCCTTTCCCACCCAGACCAATTTTCAGCTTTTAGCGCTGACGCATTTTGAATGACAATTGTGCGGTCATGCAAGACTGCACCCAAATTATATTTTGATCATTTCTTTCCCACAAATAGAGCTTTCTTTTGGTGGTATTTTATCATCTCTGCGGTTTTTATTTTTTGCGCTACAAACAAAAAAAGACAGAACATTTTGAAAAAAACACAATATTTTTTTACTTTTTGTTATAATAATATCCCAATTTAAAAAAAAAAAATTTTTCCTCAGTTTAGGCCGATACGTATTCTTCTACATATTTTTGGTAAAAAAATCGCAATATTCGTACTTTGATTGGTTTTTGCAAAGGTTATAGCGCCTACAAAATAGGGGATAGATTTATGATTTTTTTTTTGTTTTGTTTTTACTACTAGTAATGGTGGCGATCTGCAATTTTTTCAGGCCTGCGATATTGCGGGCGGACATATCGGACACTTTTGACACTATTTTGGGACCATTCACATTTATACAGCGAACAGTGCTATAAATAGGCACTGATTACTGTATGAATGTGACTGTCAGGGTAGGGGTTAAGACTAGGGGGCGAGGAAGGGGTTAAATGTATTCCCTGGGAGTGATTCTTACTGTGTGTGTGGGAGGGGGACTGACTGGGGGAGGTGACCGATCTGTGTCCCTATGTACAAAGGACACAGCATCGGTCTCCTCTCTCCTTGACAGGACGTGGAGCTCTTTGTTTACACACAGAAATCCACGTCCTTGCTCTGTCACTGCCGATTGCGGGTACGTGGCGGACATCGCGGCCCACCAGGCACGTGCATCAGCATCATGTGACACGCTGGGCACTCGCGTGGGGAATGTAAATAAAAGGACGTCCAGGGACGTCCTCCCGGCAGTTGAGAGCCGCGCTGTGGACATCTTTCATCTACAGCGCGGGTCTCAAGTGGTTAAAAGACAATCCAATCTCATTATAGATTACTGAGTTTTCTTCAAAAATTTAAACATGTCAAGTTTAAATTTTGAAATATTAGCTTTTTTCATTTCTACGCAGTTCAAGTACTCTTTGGAGTTGATTTACTAAAGAAATAAGAATTTTCACTTTACAAGGTAATGTTTCATTTAGCTCCATTAATAAACCAAATATATATGTGCACCTATCATCCAGCCATGTGCAAGCAAACATTCTGTTTGTTTTTTAATTTACCTTGAACATTATTGTGTATCTATTGACAGCCTCCACACTTCTCACAAGTTTCTGTTTCTGCTTCAGCTGGGAGGATAGTAATACAGGATCTACAAATAAATCAGCCAGTAAATACAAGAGTTTACAGGAAACACCGTTCTTAATGCTTAACTCCCGATACAACTTTTTTATTATTATTCTAAATAGTGTAAAAAAGGTGTTTTTATTACAGTGTGTATAAATGATTGATGATTGTGGATGAATATTAGAATGCATAGTAAAGTTTTTATTCCTTTAAAAATCTCTGTTAGCATTCCCATGTGGGGCTGTCCAGATACCTAGGCAGAAAGGTTGCTGAGGACTTTATTTGATTATATTATATAAGTTATTGTATGCATGAGGGGAGGGTAGAAATACAAGATGCTGCCCCTAAGTTTTAGGTATTACTTGGAGTACTTATTTCATTAAATATTTTAAATGCTTTGCAGAAGCTTTGACCAAGGGTCCATTTACATGGGTGATTAGCGCACCCTGTGATTTCCGTTGGCAAAAATCTGTGAATTCCTGCATCAGAAAAGACAGGTGTGTGCGAATAGCTACAGTCATCTAGCCCATAAAATGAAACCACAGGCTGACAGTTACCTGCTGTAATTTTAGGGCCGCGTACACACGATGAGACATGTCCGCTCAAAACATGTCCGACGGACCGTTTGCAGCGGACATGTCTCATCGGACGAAAATCCCCTGGATCTGAGGACACGGTGACGTGGCAGTGACATTGACGCCGCCACATCACCACTCCAGGAAGTAAATTACTTCCACGCATGCGTCAAATCCATTCAACGCATGCGCAGAGATTTCTGTCCGCTGGTTAGTGTACTAACCAGCGGACATATCCGACGGACATGTCTCTGGCGGACAAATTTCAAAGCATGCTTTGAAATTTGTCCGCTGGGATAACATGTCTGCTAGCCCCTACACACGATCGGAGATGTCTGCTGAAACGGTCCGTCGGACCAGTTTCAGCAGATAAATTCGATCGTGCGTACGCGGCCTAGCTGGTCACAGAAAGAGTGTACAGTCACAACACACACCTGTCATTCCAGAAGCATGGATCCGCAGACTGTTACCGCTGGAAGTCACAGGGTGATATGCAAATGACTCTTCTGACACAAACAAGACAAGCGTGACAACAACTATCCTATCTTGTCACTACTCTGTCTTAAATACCAGTCCATCAGTGCCACAGGAAAGTAAGCATTAGTATAGGGTTACAGTGTGAAATGTCAATGACTTCAACTGGTACACCCATCCACAAGCATATTTACAGTGTGTTATAAGCCTGCAGGTGGAAAATAATTTATTCAATGGTGGTAGTGATACTGCCACTAAATAACTAACTTCTGGCTGTAGTAGCCGGAGGTTCAGAAGGGTGAATTTGCCAAATCTGTCCATTTCAGTTCGGCAAATCTTAAACAGCTTAAGTTCAGGTCAAACTCACAATTTGCTCAATCCCAAATCTCATCTCTAGTCTTTATACCAAGTCCATATAAGGGTGACTGCTGCTTCTACAACTTTACAAAGCCCTGACAGTTTTTTGGAAGCTTTGTTGCTGTCCCATTTGAATGCAGATTTCTACTTTACGTGGTGACAATGTGTCCTTTATTTCTGAGGCTGAGGCTGTCCAAGGCAATTTGTTCTGTTGAGCTGCCTTGCAAAAAGCCACCTTTTCCTCAAAGCCTGTGCAGGAGAAAGGCAATGTGGACAACTGTTAGGTCAGGAAGAGAGAGGCCAGTCGACCATAAACATGTGGCTTTTGATGTGACACTGCATAATCCATATAGTGTTCTTTCAGAGCTAGAAGCAGATATAAAGGTTGCAAACGTAGTTGCTTGTTAGATTGGCAAACCTTCTCTGCATAGGAAGGAGGTCCCTGAGAGAAAAATTGTGTTGCCAGAAGAAACTGTTGTATCTGAGGTTGCAAACTAGGCAAGAGTTGTCGATAAGGCTCCTTAGCCACTTTAGCCCTGGACCATTTGGCTGGCTAAAGACCAGAGCACGTTTTGCGATTCGGCACTGTGACGTTTTAAATGACAATTGCGCGGTCGTGTGACGTGGCTCCCAAACAAAAGTGACATCCTTTTTTCCCCACAAATAGGGCTTTCTTTTGGTGGTATTTGATAACCATTGTGTTTTAAATTTTTTGCGATATAAACAAAAAACAATTTTGAAAAAAACAAAACAATATTCTTTACTTTTTTCTATAATAAATATCCCCCAAAAATATATAAAAAAATGTTTTCCCTCAGTTTAGGCCGATACGTATTCTTCTGCATATTTTTGGTAAAAAAATTGCAATAGGCTTTTATTGATTGGTTTGCGCTAAAGTTATAGCGTCTACAAAATAGAGGATAATTTTATGGCATTTTTATTTTTTACTACTAATTGTGGCAATCAGCGATTTTTATCGTGACTGTGACATTATGGTGGACACATCGGACACTTTTGATGCCATTTTGGAACTATTGTTATTGATACAGCGATTAGTGCTATAAAAATGCACTGATTACTGTAAAAATGACACTGGCAGTGAAGGGGTTAACCAGTAGGTCATAGGGATGTGTTCTAACTGTAGGGGGTATGGGCTAAGTGTGACTTGACACTGATCACTGCTCCCTATCACAGGGAGCTCTGATTAGTGTCCTGTCACTAGGAAGAATGGGGAAATGCTTGTTTACATTAGCATTTCCCCATTCTTCCTCTCCATGAGACTATCGCGGCGGACATTGAATCCGCGGGACCCACGGTTGAACTTGCAGAGCTCACGGCGGGCATGCGCGCCCACAATGCTGATTCTTAAAGGGAATGTACAGGTACGTCCACATGCCCAGCCGAGCCATTCTGCCTACGTATATAGTCTTGCAGTGGTTGGCAAGTGGTCAAAAGATAAGTGATCTTCTTGTTGGTGTTTGTTTAACCACATAAGGACCTTTAGTCAGCTAAAGGACCCGGCCAGGTTTTGCGATTCGGCACTGCGTTGTTTTAACAGACAATTGCGCGTTCATGTGACGTGGCTCCCAAACAAAATTGGCGTCCTTTTTTTCCCACAAACAGAGCTTTCTTTTGGTGGTATTTGATCACCTCTGCGGTTTTTATTTTTTGCGCTATAAACAAAAATAGAGTGACAATTTTGAAAAAAAATTAATATTTTATACTTTTTGCTATAATAAATATCCCCAAAAATATATAATTTTTTTTCCTTAGTTTACACCGATACGTATTCTTCTACCTATTTTTGGTAAAAAAAATTTGCAATAAGTGTTTATCGGTTGGTTTGCGCAAAATTTATAGCGTTTACAAAATCAGGGATCACACGATCGATGATGCCGCCACAGTGAAGAACGGGGAAGTCGTGTTTACACATGGCTCTCCCCATTCTTCAGCTCCAGGGACCAATCGCCAGACTCCAGCGGCGATCGGGTCCGTAAGTCCCGGAGCTTCGGACCGGGTCGCGGGCGCGCGCCCGCGACCCACGGCTGGTTACTTGCACAGGACGTACCTGTACATGCATATGCCCAGCAATGCCATTCTGCCGACGTATATGTGCAGGAGGCGGTCCTTAAGTGGTTAAGTAATCATGTGGAAGTGCCAAAGGAAGTAAGGTGTTTACCTGGTGCTACTGTTAGGAGAGATAAAAGGCACATTACACATTGGCACAAATTATTTGTACAGAAGTATTTTCAGAATTTGGGCCAGGATCTTCAACAGATTTGCCGCGTACACATGACCGTTTTTTCCATCGTAATAAACTCCAACAGGTTTTTCAGACAGAATTCCGCTCAAGCTGTCTTGCATACACACGGACACACCAAATTCCGACCGTCAAAAATGCAGTGAAGTACAACACTACGACGAGCCTAAAAAAATTAAGTTCAATGCTTCCGAGCATGCGTCAAATTTTTTCCAATCATGCATGTGTTTTTCCCCGCCGGAATTCCATACAGACGAACAGCATTTCCGTTCTCCGAAAGAAAACATGTTCTCTTTCTAAGTCCGTCGGAATTTCTGATGGAAAAAGTCTGATGGGGCATACACACGGTCGGAATATCCGATGAAAAAATTCCATCCGCATTTTTCCATTGGAAATTCCGACCGTGTGTACGTGGCATTAAAGTGTACATTTTCAGAGGTCCTACTTGTTCATAATGGACAACAAGAGAAAGTACAGAGTACTAAAGTTCAATGTTTGGTTAAAGAATTGGTACAAAGCTGAAAGCTTTGGTTATGTTAGTCATGATGCTAGCAGGTGGATATTGAGCTACAGAAAAGAGATGGTCTGCATCCCTCATACAAGGCACTGATCTTCTTAGTATGGAATTTATGGAGTTTTTAGACATGTATTTAACCACTTGACTGCTGGGCACTTAAACTCCCTTAACCTCCCTGGCGGTCTTCCCGTGTGTGGCACGGGGTGATATTTTAAAGCTAAGATCGGTAACCCCGTGCCACACACGCGCTTACCCCGCTGGATGCAGAAAAAAGTTTACTTACCTTTTCTCTGCGATCCAGCGATGAATCCCCGCAGTACACGGCGGGCGGATGTCCGCCTGATGCTGTGTGTTCCGCCGATTCCCTTCCCTGCGAGCGTCGCGACGTAGGGGGGGGAACGGCGCCAAATTTAAAAATGTAAACAAACACTATACATACAGTACACTGTAATCTTATAGATTACAGTACTGTATGTAAAAAATACACACCCCCCATGTCCCTAGTGGTCTGCCCTGTACACTACATGTCATTTTATATAATAAAAACTGTTCTTTCTCCCTGCAAACTGTAGATTGCCCATAGCAACCAAAAGTGTCCCTTTATGGCAAAAATTGTTTTAGAGCAGCTAAAAAACAGCGATAATAAATCAGAATCACTTGCAGAATTTAGCGATAGCGATTTATGGGGAAATTCGTCATAAAAAATAAAAAAATAATGACAGCAAAAATTCTGCAACTGAGCAAATTTCAGTGATTTTGATTTGATTACATTATTGAATAATTTTTACTATAATTATATTATTATTTGTTATAATTTTTTATAATTATTTATTATATTATAATTTTTAATAAGAAAAAAAAAAAATCATACTCAGGATGCCTATTAGACTCTTGTTTGGATAGATTTCAGTGAGTTATTCCTAGGAATTACAAGCCTACAGTATAAAACGCCAAATTCTCTTGCAAATAATGGTACCGCTTTTAGCACCTAAAATCTGAAAGAATCATACCGCCAGGGAGGTTAATAACCAGACCAATTTTCAGCTTTCGGTGCTCTTATGAATGACAAGTACCCAAATGAAAATTTTGTCCTTTGTTTCCCACACAAATAGAGCTTTATTTGGGGGTATTTAATCACTGTTGGGTTTTTTATTTTTTGCGCTATAAGAGAAAAAAGACTGAAAATTCTGTAAAAAGGGCAATGTCTGGTTGTCAAGGAATTCTGGTTAAATATTTTTCGAATGGCATCTAAAGCTCTTGATATAAACCTTTCTCCAAACCCGGCTACAGCACTTCTAAACCTAAAACCTGCAACGCTCACACATATTCAATTTCAACTGTTAATACACCTTAGCACTGCAGCCAAGCAAACTATTGCTAAAGCATAGAAAACAAAAACCTTAATTTTAGCGGAAGCCAAGCACATAATTATTGGCTTGCTTATCCATGCAAAGATGTCAGCCATTAATAATAATAAAATTAATAAATATCATAAGATTTCACAGCCTTGGGTAAAACACTATCTCCCCACTGACTTTGACCAGTCTTTATTGTCTCCAAACTAAAATATATAAAATAGTATTCAGAATGTATATTACCTGTTAGTAGCGAGCCAGACCACCACCACGGGTGTTTATTTATTTACTATGATTTATTTTAATTTTTTTCTTATTACTATTATTTACTCATGTTATTTTCTTTGTTTTCTCCTTGAACTACAGTTAGTGCATTTCAACTACTGTAAGTTATTATTGGAATAGATAATGTACTAGTACATGATACAAAATCTGAATGTACCCCATGGACACATACAGAGGCCCAACATGCAGGGAGCCCCATCAGGCGTTCTGGAGCCCCCAGGCCAATTCTGACATTTCTCTCCTACATGTAAAAATCATCATTTATTTGCTAGAAAATTATATAGAACCCAAAACATTATATATGTTTTTTTTAGCAATGACCTTAGAGAATACAATGGTGGTCGTTGGTATTTGGTGGTCAATGGTATTTGCGCAGCAATTTTTCTAATGCGTCTTTTTACGGAAAAAAATGTTTTGTGCTTAAAAAAAACAGTAAAGTTAGCCCGATATTTTTGCATAATGTGAAAGATAAAGTTACGCTAAGTAAATAGATACCTAACATGTCACCCTTCAAAATTGCACACGCCAAACTTCGCTACTTAAAAATCCCCATAGGCGACAGTTTAAATATTTTTGCTGGTTACATGTTATGAGTTACAGAGGAGGTCTAGGGCCAAAATTATTGCTCTCGCTCTAATGTTCGCAGCGATACATAACATGTGTGGTTTGAACACCATTTTCATATGTGGGCGGGACTCATATATGCAAGCTCACGGGGACAGGGACGCTTTAAAAAAAATATATATTTTATTTTTCATTTTACTTTATTTATTTTAGTTTGACACTTTTTTCTGCAAAAATCAATTTTTTTGATAACTTTTATTCCTATTACAAGGAATGTAAACATCCCTTGTAATAGGAATATAGCATGACAGGTCCTCTTTACAGTAAGATATTGGGTCAATAAGACCCCACATCTCACCTCTAGGCTGGGAAGCCTGAAAAAAAAATCCTGGCCTCGATCGTACGGTGAGTCGGTAGACATGTTTATCATATGTTATGTTTATCATGATATGAGGTGATCCAAAGTATAAAAAGTGAGAAATCCACCCCTCCCCCACATAACACATCCTGGTAATATACAATGAACTTTGGATCACCTCATATTTTGATAAACATAACATAACATATGATAAACATGTCCAAGCTAGATATGTAAATAACCTGTCACTCAAAGCAAGGAGAGAGAAACAGACTTTTTATTTAGACAGGTTTTTATCTGGAAGTCTGTTAAGTTTCACTGAACAATAAAAGAGGATTGATCAGATCTGGATTAACTCTGTGTGGCAAGACTGGGCACAGATGATAGGAAATATTATACTCTACATTGTGACATCAAAAAAACCAAAAAACATTTTAGGTTTACATCCACTTTAACCAAAGTCGAGTTTTCTATTGAAGCAAATGTTTCCAATAATTATAAAAATGAAAGTACATATTTATGAGAAAAAGACACATGGATCCATTGAAAGATCTTTCTAATATTTCCTTTGCAAACATTAGTGGTTTAAAAAAATCACTGATCCTGGCCAAATAGAATTGTTTTTTTTTTGCAATGATGCATGTTCCCCCGGGGGCAGTGCCCCCACATGTATTTATTTTTGACAACCCTTTGCCTGTTAGTTCAGAAAATGGGTATTTTTGATTTGACAGGTTTGGTTTGCATTTATTCCAGTGGGGTTTACTTACTGCATTCAAACTTCTTTTAAGATTGCTGAACTGTGCTCAAACCAAACTTTGGGTTATGCATTGTACACACGATCGGAATTTCTGATGGAAAAAGTCAGACAGGCTCAAAAGTCAGAGTTTTTTAATCAGAAATTCCGATGAATTCCGTCTGAGTTTAGATATAGAACATGTTCTATTTTACTCCGATGGAATTCCGTCGGAATTCTGATGTGATTTGGCCTGGGCAAAAGCCTGATCGTGTGTACAAGGCATAAGGGTAAGTATATGGTGCTGGACATGAGAGAATTAAAGCTTTGCTGGATTTCAGTGGCAATTTAGGGCCAGATTCAGTAACAGTTACACCAGCGTATCAGTCATACGCCGGCATAACTCAGAATCTGCGCGTATCAGAAAACAAGATACGCTGGGTTGCAGCTAAGATACGAGCGGCATAATTGTATTACGCCGTCGTATCCTAACTGCAATTTTAAAATAGCCGTTAGGGGCGTTCCCGCTGATTTACACTGAGAATATGTAAATCAGCGAGATACGCCAATTCCCGAACGTACGCCCGCCCGACACAGTGACTTTATGCCTTTTTACCTAAGGGGTTTCCCAGCGTAAAGATAAAGCACCAAAAAGCAGGCGCATCCTATGTTAAGTATGGACGTCGTGACCGCGTCGAATTTGAAAATGTTTACGTCGTTTGCGTATCTCGCCCGTGAATGGGGATTGACGTCATTGACGTTCACGTCGATAACGCCGTCATAATTTGGAGCATGCGCACTGGGATACATTGACGGCCGGGGCATGCGCAGTACATTCGGCGCGGGATCGCGCCTATTTTAAATACTACACGCCCCCTACCCGCCAAATTTGAATTAAGCCAGCCCATTTACGCTACGCCGCCGCAACTTTAGGAGCAAGTGGTTTGTGAATACAACACTTGCGGTGGCATAACGTAAATGTGAAACGTTACGCCGGCAAAAAGAACCGCTCCCCATCCTGAATCTGGCCCTAAGAGATTAATTATACCTGTTGCCTGCTTTTTAACACACCAAATGCAAAAGAAGATATTTATAAATCACATCATTTTGATATAGACTTGCTAAATATCATGTGATCTATTGTTTGAATAATGTCCATCATTGCTAACTTGGATATTGTGTAGGTGGATTATGTTGCTATTAGTCATGTTGTGGATTTTCAGTTTATGTGATCATTTCATGAACGTTGCTCATCTGAAGACCAGTGATTAAGAGAGAGTTGTGAAAGGCTAACATATGTGTAGAAAACACTGTTAGATGAAAACACATATATAATCTGATATTTTTTGGCCATTAAATAGGCTTGATGACAGTATATGCTCTTATTTCAGTTCTAAACATTTTTTATTAAAGATGGGCTTTTTGTTGCTAGCTGCAGCTTATATGCAGCAGATGGTTTAACAATTGAAAAGATATTTTAAAGTGTCATTGGCAATTTAGATTCTTACTTTTCAGAGTTAATATACAGTTTCCAGCATACCCTGATGGATTGGTCACATTCAGTATCAAAATAAATGACAATATATTTCAATGTAAGCAGCAGCAATAACCCAATTGTCTTCTTGTAAATTAGCAAGAAAATTAATAACAAGACAGTGAAATAATCTGCTTTGGGACATTTCATATTTATCAATCTCATTGGTAAAGTCTGTGTTGGATTTCTTTAACATACATTTTTATTTTTGTCTGCCCCTCCCAATACTCCAATTTGAACCTGCCTCTGTCATAGATTCTGATAGACCCTAGTGCTGCATTCTGGGTCTCTCTGGATATTATATTTAAAGGGTCACTAAAGGAAAAAAATGTTTTTGCTGAAATGACTGTTTACAGGGTATAGAGACATAAAAGTTAACCGATTCCTTTTCAAAATGATTAAAAATAGATAAAAATCAATCATATAATGTGCCTGCAGGTTAGTTTCACTTTTGAACTGGCTTCATGTTTCCATGAAGTAGTAATAGACACACAGAACAAAAACTAACAAATCCAGGGCAGTGTTTTGTTTTTAAAATGAATCTGATTGGTTCTGGGAAGTTTTAGACACACAGTAATGACAGCTTAGAACACCGTGAGAAAGCTCCCAGCACTGTGGCTATAAGGAAACAGACAAGCAGGAAGTGTGGAGAACAGAGCAGGATTACAGCAACTTCAAAGCAAAAACAAACAATAAGAACATGAAACCAGTACTGCAGTAAGTTAAAGGAAGCTATTTAGCTAAAAAAAAATTCCTTTAGTGATCCTTTAAATATTGACTTTTTGTAGGTAACAAGTTTGAAAGTTGGCAAGCCTCCAAATTGGAGTGTGAAATACATCCAGATAAACGTTGATGTTCCTACCTACTTAGACATCCAATAATTACGCAGTTTGGGGCTTTTGACCACGTCTCTTCATCCTCTTGAGCTCTGTCTTTTGAGCTCAGATAACACTTAAAGCGGAGTTCCCCCGAAAAAAATTAAATACAAGTCAAATACTGCAGCTGCTGACTTTTAATATTAGGATACTTACCTGTCCAGGGAGCCCGCAATGTCCTCACCTGAAGCTGATCTGTCCCTCGGCTCCCATCCAGGTGCTGGCATCTTCTGTAAGGGAATCAGGAAGGAAAGCCTTGCAGCTTCACAGCCTGGTTCCCTACTGCATATGCGCGGGTTGCGATGCGTGTCCTCACTGGTCCCTGCTGTCTTCTGGGACCTGTGTGCCTCCCAGAAGACAGCGGGGGAGGACAGAAGAGGGGCCTGACATGGTTTAGATCGCCGCGGAATCTGCAGCGATCTATCATTGGAAGTGGGAGCAAATACCTGTGTTAGACAGGTATCTGCTCCACTTTCCCCCCTGAAAGGTGCCAAATGTGACACTGGAGGGGGGAGAGGAACTGGAGAAGCGGAAGTTCGATTTTTGGGTGGAACTTCGCTTTAATGGAGAAGTATAGCCAAAGCTTGTTTGGCTGTACTTCTCCTATGGATCACAGGAGGGCTATTCGTTTTGCACTCTTGTGACCGGCTTTGAGCAGAGAGCAGGCTGAAGTCTGATCTCTGCTGAAATCACAGAAGTTGGTCCTTAACCGACACCCGGCTTGTCCTCTCTGCGAGCCGGTAAGAGGCTGAGACGGCCGCCCCACCCCCTTTACAGTCCAGCATGCCAGTAAGTGAAGAGGGGGCAGAGCAAAGAGCTGTGACTGACAGTCTGCAGCTCTCTGCTCATGGAGCTGTTAGAACAGAGTGATCAGCGATATTCGATCGCTCGGTTCTCAGTGCAAAGGCACCGGGGACAGATGCAGCATTGGGCCGATGCTGCATCCACCTAGGTAAGTATAAAACTGCAAAAAAAGCCCAAACCCATGCATCTGTTTAACTAATTCAACAATACTTTACAGCAAATTTCTCTGAAAGGACAGAACAATATATTTTTATTAGAAATAACAGATACAAAATATTGCCTTGGCTGAAGTCACAGGATTGGGAGGATTTATGTGCTGATCGGTCATAACTTTATGACCACTGACAGGTTAACCACTTTAGCCCCGGACCATATTATTGTCCAAAGACCAGAGCACTTTTTGTGATTTGGCACTGCGTCACTTTAACTGACAATTGCGCGATCGTGCGACGTGGCTCCCAAACAAAATTGGCCTCCTTTTTTTCCCACAAATAGAGCTTTCTTTTGGTGGTATTTGATCACCTTTGCAGTTTTTATGTTTTGCGCTATAAACAAAAATAGAGCGTCAATTTTGAAAAAAATTAATATGTTTTACTTTTTGCTGTAATAAATATCCTCCAAAAATATATAATTTTTGCAAAGTTATAGCGTTTACAAAATAGGGGGTATTTTTATGGCATTTTTATTAATATTTTTGTTTTACTAGTAATGGCGGCGATTAGCGTTTTTTTTCGGTAGTGCGACATTATGGCAGACACTTCGGACACTTTTGACACATTTTTGGGACCATTGGAATTTTTATAGAGATCAATGCTATAAAAATGAATTGGATTACTATAAAAATGCTACTGGCAGTGAAGGGGTTAACACTGGGGGGCGGGGAAGGGGTTAAGTATGTTCCTGGGTGTGTTCTAACTGTATGGGGGGTAGACTGACATAGGGAAATCACTGATCTTCCATTCATACATAGGGACACTCGTGTGGGCTAGCTCCCAAGCCCCACTGTCTGCATCTATTGTCACAGTGTATTTCACCTAGAGGTAAAGCTCTTTTGGCAGCTTTACGTAAAGCTCTTTTGGCAGCTGGTGACGTCACTGACGCATGCGCTCTAAAGGTATGGCATAACAATGCTGTTCCTTGGGAGTACTGTTCCGTGGTCATGACTCCTGAGTGCATGCAGTGTTTAATAAGGTGTGAAATATGTAAAAAAAATATTTCAACTAAAAAAAAAAAAAAATTTTTTTTTCAATTGCAAGGTTGGCTCAGCAAAGTGAATGTTCTCTTTGCAAAGTGAATGTTAACTAAGCTTAGTAAATTAGGTGAAGCTGTATTACCCTCATTCATCCAACCAAACACAATTTGGTGTTTAACAGCTTGAACACCAACCGCTGCAGTTATACTGAGGCAGGTTGGCACGGCTGCGGGAATCGCCGTAGCTGAACGTTGGCCGCTTTAAGAGCTCTAGGGGGGCGCGCGCATGCCAGCGGTGCAATGTTGGAGCCGAAGCATGTGGCCAGCAGCCGGATTGTCCACCGGCGACCCACGATCATTACAGAGAGAGACAGAATGGGAGTCTTTCAACTTAAACAAACAGATCCCCGTTCTGTCAGGGAAGTACAGAGAGATCTGTTGTTCTTAGTGATCAGGAACAGCAACCTCTCTCTACTCCCAGTCAGTACACTGCTACCACAGTTGGAAACACCTCCCTAGGGAACACTTAACCCCTTGATCGCACCCTAGTGTTAACCCCTTCTCTGCCAATGACATTTATACAGTAATCGGTGGCTATTTTTAGCTCTGTTCGCTGTATAAGTGTCAATGGTCTCAAAAAAGTGTCAAAAGTGTTCGCTGTATAAGTGTCAATGGTCTCAAAAAAAGTGTCAAAAGTGTCTGATATGTCCACCACAATGTGGCAGTCCCGCTAAAAATCTCTGATCAATGCCATTATTAGTAAAAAAAAAAAATATATAATAAAAATGCCATAAATATATCCCTATTTTGTAGACACTATGGCCGGGATTCAGAAAGCATTTACGTCAGCGTATCACCAGATACGCCGCCGTAATTTCAAATGTGTGCCGTCGCATCTTTGCGCCGCTTCACAAAGCGAGATACGTCCAAAAACATGGCTTCAGCCGCCCGACGTAACTTGCCTACGCCGGCGTATCGTGGGCGCATAATTACGCTGGACGCATTCTGCATTCCTATTATAAATATGCAAATGAGTAAGATACGCTGATTCACGAACTTAGATGCGCCCGGCCGCTTCATATACGCGATTTGTGTGAGGCTTACGTCCAGCGTAAAGTCACCCCTGCTATAGCAGGCACAGCTAATGCAAAGGTATGGGCCAGAGAACGACACCGTCTAATTTTACGCCGCGTACGCCGTTTACGTAGTACTACGTGAATAGGGCTGTGCGTAAGTGACGTTCACGTCAAATACTTTGAATTACGCAGGCCGAAGGACCGTTTTTATCCGATAAAGCTGACTGATAGTCTGATGTGCCTACACACCATCGGTTAAAAAAACGATCGTGTTAGAACGCGGTGATGTTTACGTGTTTTAACACAACGACGTGCTGAAAAAAACAAAGTTCAATGCTTCCAAGCATGCTTCGACTTGATTCTGAGCATGCGCGGCCTTTTAACCAATGCTTTTGCATACTAACGATCGGTTTTGACCCATCGGTCATGCGTCCATCGGTCAAATTTTAAAGTTATCTTTTTTTTGACGGAAGGATAACTGACCGATGGGGCCCACACACGATCGGTTTGGACCTTCAGTTCGTTTTCATCGGTTTTGACCGATCGTGTGTGCGTGGCCTTATACTTCTGCACAAAAGCAAATCCTGTGGGATTAAGTAAGATTCATGTGCCTGTTAGATTTTTTTTTTTCACGTTGCACTGTTTTGACCAGCTGGCTTAGAAGGATCAATATAAACCTTGTGCATGGGCTGTCAGAAACAACTGTTTGGTGTAAAATCTAAAATAAAAATTAGGGAAAAAAACAAAGCTAGCTATGTACAGATAGTTTGTTATAGTATATGTAAAATAAATAACTAAATAACTAAAATACCATATAAGCTTTACTTTATATTGATATACAAGTCGTTATTTGGGCACTTTGTGTTATGTGTGACAATGCTGTGCACCTGTTTCCCATAATCCCCTGCATGCAAGTTATCCTGTCATGAAGGAAAAAAGAAGTTAATGCACATTTCTTGCCAATACCACAGTGTTATATTTTTTGCTAAACAAAAAAAAGACCGATTAAAAAAAAAAAAAGGGTTTCTTTGTTTCTGTTATAACATTTTGTACATAAGTACGTTTTCTCCTTCACTGATGGGCACTGATGAGGCTGCACTGACGGGCGCTGATAAGGCGGCACCGATGAGGTAACACCAATAAGATGGCACTGGTGGGCATTGATAGAGGGCACTGATTGGCACTCATAGGTGGCACTGATGGGCAATGTTAGGTGACACTGATGGGCACTGAAAGGCTGCACTGATGGGCACTGGTAGGCAGCACTGATGGATGGCACTGATAGGCATCACTGATGGCACTGGAAGGCATTACTGATGGGCACTGATTGGCATCTACCCCTTATGGGTGGCACTGATAGGCAGCACAGATGGGCACTGATAGGCAGCACTGATGGGCACTGCTAGGCGACACTGATGGATGGCACTGATAGATGGCACTGATAGGCATCACTGATGGCACTGGCAGGCATTGCTGATGGGCACTGATTGGCATATTCCTGATGGTCCAGGGTGGCATATCTGGTGGGCGTCCTTTGTGGGCATCCCTGGTGGTCCTGGTTGGGCATCCGGGGGGGGGGGGGCTGTGCTGATAAACAATCAACACAGACCCCCCTGTTAGGAAAGCAGCTGATTGGCTCTCCTCTACTCGTGTCTGTCAGGCGTGAGTGAGGAAAAGACGATAAACGGCTCTTCCTGTTTTCATTGTGATCAGCCATGATTGGACATGGCTGATCACATGTCAGACAAACCACGACACTGATCGCTGTGCTGCATGCCCCCCCCCCGGGCACTCAATCGCGGCTTATCCTGCTAGACATCACATGACGCCCAGTCAGGATAAGCAAACTGCCGCCCGGCCATCATTTTGCTATAGGCCGGACGGAAAGGGGTTAAGGAAACCAGCAATGAGGAAGAATATGGAAAGCCTTCGATGACCTCCATTTCTGAAAATACTAGTTTCCTGGTTGCCATACTGATCCAGTGGCTTCAATACTTTCTGAATGACTGAACATTAACAAGTAGATTTGCTCTGAATTCATTTAGATGTTTGTGATTTACAAACTTGTTCTGTGTTAGCGGTTTAAGACAGAGACAAACAAGAAACTCATGTTTTCATAAGGGAAGTCAGCAATGGTAACCTCTGTATTTCTATCATTGCTTTTTTGATTTAGATAGCAGATTGAATTGAAAATCTATCAATACAAGGAGAGACTCTATATAAAGATAAGAGTTTATATGTCAAACACTGTGTATGATAAAAAAATATGCTTTTATATACACCTGTATATATGTCTTAATCTATCTCTGTGATCACAAGTCAGTTCTGGATGGGTCTGTCTCTTTATCTGCTGAAAAAATATTACATAAAATTGCCATTTCTTCTGCTTTGTTTCCAAGGTAACATGGAATGTAATGGAATCTCTGGAACCCGTTAGCAGCTATGATAAAACATACTCCTAAAAACAGTTTACAAGTGTTTTTTATAATGCATATTTGCTGATATACAAGGATATTTTTGCAAAATAAAATTAACATCATGTTCCTATAAACATGTCATTTTAGAAATTTTCAATGGGGAGCTGCACTCTGCTATAATAAATTACAAGGAAATTTAAAGAATAAAAGCATGGACTATTACACACATTTTCATAACAACAATAATAATATAACATTACATGGTTAATAACAGAACAGGCAAAAAATTTGTGCCAATTACACGAACACCGCTAAAGTCTATGGGACAGAAATGTGAAAAATTAAAAGTAATTTTAAAGGCTTATAGCATATGCAAGTTGTTGCAATAAAAAGTGTCTGGGGACCTGGGTCCTGCCACAGGGGCCATGTATCAATGCAAAAAAAAGCTTTAAAAACTGAGTTTTATTCAGGAGTAGTGATCTTAATAATGCTTAAACTGAAACACTAAAAATGGGGGGGGCGAGAGAGCACTCCCCTCCTGAACTGTACCAGGCCACATGCCCTCAACATGGGGATGGTGCTTTGGGGTCCTCTTCCCCACAACCCTTACCTGGCTGTTGTGGGGGTCTGCAGGCGGGGGGTTTATCGGAAATCTGGAAGCCCCCCAGATCCTGGCTCCCCTTATGTGAATGGGTATCGGTACATTGTACCCCTACTCGTTCACCCCAAAAAAATGCCAAAAAAAGTAAAAATGACAGGAGACAGTTTTTGACAATTCCAATTATTAACTGCCCTGGCGGTATTCCCGAGTCTGACTTGGGGTAAGATTTCAATACCAAAAGTGGTATCCCCGAGCCTGACTCGAGATCTCCTCGCAGCATCCACAGGCGGCACAAGTTACTTACCTTGTCCCTGGATCCTGGGATGCATCCCCGCTGTGTGAGCGAGTGGCGTCCTCGCTCGATTCACACAGTGCCCGTGTGCCGCCGATCTCTGTTCCCTGCGACGTTACAACGCATGGGGGCGGAGAACGGCGCCAAATTCAAAAAAGTCAGTAAACACATTACATACAGTATACTGTCATTTTACAGATTACAATACTGTATGTAAAAAAACACACCCCATTTGTCCCTAGTGGTCTGCCAAGTGTCCTGCATGTACTTTATATAATAAAGACTGTTCTTTCTGCCTGCAAACTGTAGATTGTCCATAGCAACCAAAAGTGTCCCTTTATGTCAAAAGTGCTTTTAGAGCAGCTAGAAAACAGCGATAATAAATTATAATCACTTGCAGAATTGAGCGATAGCGATTTGTGGGGAAAATCGTCATAAAAATAATGACAGCGACAATTCTGCAACTGAGCAAATTTCAGTGTTTTTGATTTAATTTGTTTTTAATTTGATTACATAATTAAATAATTTTTATTATAATTACATTATTATTTGTTATAATTATTTATAGTTATTTATTATATTATAATTTATTTTGTTTTTTAAACTTTATCATACCCGAGATGTCTACTAGACTGGTTTGGACAGATTTAAGTGTGTTATTCCTAAGAATTACAAGCCTACAATATAAAACGCCAAATTTTCATGCAAAATAATTGTACCGCTTTCAGCACCTAAAACCAGAAAGAATCATACCGCCAGGGAGGTTAAAAAAAAAAGCGATATCCATCCATCTTCAATCACAGTGGCCAACGGCCCTGAGGAAAAAAAAAACGGAAAAACTCTGCGTTCATGGGTGGCGTCCCCACAACAGCTGTTATATAGGGAAGGGTGGTGCCACACGGTGGTAATGCAACTTCTGACATCATGTGATGTCATGTGACATCAGAGGGGACAAGGTCACCTGTTTACATCACCGGGTGGCCCTGCCCTCAGCTATATAACAGCTGTCATTGCGAAAAGGCTGCAGTCGGTGAGAAGCATCCCATGGAGGTGGAGTTTTTTTCTTTTTTTTTTTTTCCTCAGGACCGTCGGACCAAAGTGGATCAAAAATATCGTTTTTATCTGTTACTACCACTCTGGTCCATTTTCATAATAGACTTGGGAGGGAAGAATTTACATTTTAGGCCAATCTAAAAGGCTTAAATCTTCAGTCAAATAAAAAAAAAATAGAAAGAACAAAAAATACTGATAGTTGGTTAAAGGAGACAGATTCAGGTAAATTAGAAAGGATTCAGGATATATGAGCCTGAACAAAAGATCTGGGTACATTATGGGGTACAGTTGAAGAACCTCTACCAAACTGAATGTTCCAGGAGCATTTCAAGAAAATTCAAAGCACATTATCTTCCAGAAAACATAATAACTATTTTTTTTTATGTGCAGTAAAATAACCAACATGTAAAGGCCCCAAAAGAAAACCTGGACAAGGGTGTCCTTTAGATGCAAATCTGGATCCGAATCTAGTAAAATGAACGAATGAGAAAGAGATCACAATATTTTTACACTGGCTCGGAATATGTGACGGATTAAGTTAGATATTTAGTTTTTAAACAGCATAAAATCAAATAACTGAGCAGCTTAGTGACCACACTTTAATAAAAGACAGCAATTTACTGCAAACATGACTCCCTATGTATCAGCATGTAACAAAATATGTTTCCTAAAAGACTGACCCCAAAGAACTTAATAAACAACAATAGAATTAAATTCAGAGAGAACAATGTTCTTATTAACTTCTGCAGTCAACCAGAAAGGATGCCATTATACAACGCACAGGTGGCTTGCCAAATAAGCACCATAACCAGCTGAGCCAGCTGCATCTGTGAAGAGGCCAAGGGCACAATTATCAGTAAATTCTTCCTGTCAACAAGTTGTAACAGTAAAACTGGACAGAAATTGACCTTGAGAGATAAATCATCCTTTTTGGACCTTTTTAGTCTCACATGCATAAAGGGTACTTACCCACTTAATAACTAACGTGTATAACCCTTTGTTTACCAGGCCATTTTTTTACAGGTGGCATAATTCCTTCCACAGATGCGTAAAGCATCAGAGCTTTGGCATGTGTACACACCTGGCCGCTACCTCTGCAGCTAAAGAGGGTAGCGGTTAAGGGGTGGTAAAACTGTGTCTAACTCACAAGATTTCACCCCCCCAACTTCACATGTAAATGAGCCTTAATAGTGCAGCCAGTCACAGTTGGTGTCCCTGATTGTTGTCTGTGCTAACCCTGGCCGGTTTATTGATCATGTTTTTGCTTGTTGCCTGGACTGATCCTTTCCCTGTTTGCTGACCATGTCTCTGCCTGTGCCTGAACCAATCCATCTGCATGTGCCAATGACTATGTTCCTGCAAGACACCAGTCCCAGCCACTCCCTGTGAACAACTGCACTCTGAGAGCCATAAAAACGATTTTGTTCCCCTTTTTTCAGCAACATGTATTTACATTGTATTCATGTCAGCAGCCATAGGTTAGGCTTGTTTGGCTTTTAAGAAAAAGTGAACAGCTGTAGGTGATGCTACACTAAACTATATTTCTTGACCACTCGTGCAGAGGTGACCATTACATTACACTTGTTTTGATACAATCGGTTGATTTGTGCAATACACAAGATACAATGTCCGATATATAATCAGTTCATAAATAAAGATCATAAAAATAACAAAATAGTCCAAAATAATTAACAGCGCTAAAATATTGGTTTAAATGTCCAACTTCATATAAGCATTCATGTGATGACAGATTATCTCATCAGTACAGTGAAGATAGATTGTGGAGGATCCTACACCTCTTCCCAGAAAAAAGGAACACCACAAGTGGGGCACACTCCCCTTCAGGGTACACACTCACCAGAGGGTCAAATAAACAGGGCAACAACAGGTATCTCTCACTAGATCTTCCATCTCTATAGCTGGGACCAGTGGGTTAATGCTCCACATAAAACAGATAAAGCACAGAGAAGCTCCAAATAGTGTAATCTCGTTTATTATATGTGAAAAGTAAAACCCCTCATAGATTATGCAGCCCCCGCTCCAAATGCACGTACCAAATAGTAGTTTAAACACAGGCAAAAGTAGTGATCGTAGCAGTGTCTTCCTACCGGTTCCGATTCCCCAGGAGTAGGTGTTTAGGCACAGCATGCAAATCTCCTTCCTGGATGAACCACCCGTGGAACGCATGCATCACTTTCGGGTCGCCGTAAAGTCCCGCCCTGACCGGTTTCATCCAATGACTTCAACAGAGGGCAGGGGCTGCATAACCTATGAGGGGTTTTACTTTTCACATATAATAAACGAGATTACACTATTTGGAGCTTCTCTGTGCTTTATCTGTTTTATGTGGAGCATTAGCCCACTGGTCTCAGCTATAGAGATGGAAGATCTAGTGAGAGATACCTGTTGTTGCCCTGATTATTTGACCCTCTGGTGAGTGTGTACCCCGAAGGGGAGTGTGCCCCACTTGTGGTGTTCCTTTTTTCTGGGAAGAGGTGTAGGATCCTCCACAATCTATCTTCACTGTACTGATGAGATAATCCATCATCACACGAATGCTTATATGAAGTTGGACATTTAAACCAATATTTTAGCGCTGTTTATCATTTTGGATTATTTTGTTATTTTTATGATCTTTATTTATTTATCCATCTAACTGGCATTTGACTGTTAGATTTTAAATAGCTGCTATTTTGTTCCTTTTGTTTTTATAATAGGAATTTAGATCTGGAAAATGTAATTTTGCTGCATAACTAACTGATTACACCTGTGATTAATTGGTTTATATTCAGAAGTCACTCTGCACTGAGGCGCTGAGTTGTGACACTAGGCCTGGTGTTACATTATTTTGTTATATAATCAGTTCAAAAAGTGAAAAATGTCACACATGTGGTATTGCCACACTCAGTGGGAGTAGCCAAATGTGTTTTGGGGTGTTAAGTTCTGACAGTAGGATCACATACAATTCAGTATAGGGGGTAGGAAAAAGGAAAGACTGGAAGAAAAGGAAAGTAATTGACTGTTGCCAAGCAGATATTACTAAAAAAATTTATATAATAAAGATAATTAACAGAACGGCGTACTGGGGGAGTGGCAAGCAGAGTCCAAAGAGCTACCATTAGAAGCCCACCTAATAATAGGATCTGAAGATAGCAAACTGGAGGTACAAAAAAAACACCAAAGAGGAACAATGCCAACAATGAAAAGTAATACATTAATAGAAATTATACCATTGTGACAAAAAGTTTCATACCCATCAATCTGTCATGAGAAAGCATATGAGGAGGGGTAGAAGGGATAGGTAAGGTGTATACATGTAACAAAAAAATCACAGAAAACATTCAAAAAATGAATAATAGCTCAAGGCTATTTAAAGAAGTATAGCGAGCAACTCACTGCATTCAGTAAAAAAAAAATGAACAGCAGAAAACTTAGTAGAAGAAGTTTGCATCGACTGAGTTCTAAATTGGTAAGAAAAAAATAAAAAGTTACCGAACATATAGTTAGTTGTAAGTTAAAATACCTGACATTGGGTCAAACAAAAATAAAAAAGGCAGTCTCACAGGAGAATAAAAATTACCACATTTTGATTGCACCTGGCGACTTTTATTTCCTTCTGCACCAGCTAATTTTTGCAGGGGACAGGTAACCATTCTATTTCATGCATTGCTTTGGTTGAGAGGGCATTCTAGAAGCTGGATGTTTAGAAGATTGGAGTTTTTCAGCAGAACGGCAGACATATTTAGATTCTTGGTAAGTAAAGTGAACTGAAAAAGGAATGCCCCATTGATAGGTAATATGATGTTGCTGCAAAACTTGAAGAAGTGGTTTCAAAGCCCTATGCTTGGAGATGGTGAGTTGAGATAGATCATAGAAAAGTTGATAGGTATGGAAAATCAGTGAATCTTTTGCTCTAGATGCAGTTACAGAAATAGTGAAATTTGGCAATAATATCCTGCGGTGGTTCATCAGCTTTGCGAGGTGTGAGGGCTCTATTAAACCCCATCCATCTCCATTTGTTTGACTGGTATGGAAGGCTGAAGTTCTTAAAATAGGGATAGCATAGTGGCTTGCAAATCAGTGACAGATTCAGGTATTCCACTTATACCGATAATGTAACCTTCTAAACGAGATTGAATGGATACATTTTCCTCTTTGCAGAGGTGTATTTAGGTTTTGTGCTGCCCTAGGCCTGACTAAACTCGTGCACCCCCTAATTTAAATATGACCCACCCCTTCCTGTTGCGGCCACACCCTGTGTTGTTTAAGACCCGCCCTGAAATTTTCGAGTGAGGACACTAGTTCTGAGGGCCTGGGGGGGCAATGGATTCCCCTAATTTACTTAGATTTCCTCTTACTTCCTGGTTGCCTATAGGAAGTGAAGGGAAATCTTCGCAATGGCGACAGGGATAATAAAAAATAAACTGACAGGGGCTATAACCCTCCCTTACTCTACCCAAAATGAAAAAAAAAAAGTGTTGCCTACAGTTCTACTTTAAGTAGATGGTGCAGCAGAAACATATAGCACAGTGAGGAAGGTTTGTGGTCCAGGATGATAAAACAGTCAAAATTGGAAGCGCGCCCCCCCCCCCACAGTTGCGGAATTCCGGCCGTCCGAATACCAGAAGCAGCGCGACCGCTTTTTGGGGGCGCTAGACTAATTTTCCTAACGTTGTAGCTCAAGTCGGCGGGGACTCTTTTCGTGCTGCCCCCTGGAAAGTGCTGCCCTAGGCCTGGGCCTTGTTGGCCTAGGCCAGGATACAGCTCGGCCTCTTTGAGGTTTTCAAATTCTAATGCATAAGCCTGGGTGTTATTTTCAAGTTCATCAACCCGCAGTTCAAGACTTGCAGTGCGTTGGCCCAGTTCTCCCATTTCCCTAGTCAGACTGTTTGTTATATGATCTATGGTCTGTTTAAGGGCTTTGTGAAGCATTTTTTTTAAATTGCCTCAGAACAGAAAACTAAGCAGGGTCTGTAAAATATGTAATTTGTAAAGTTTGTATAGATGAATCTGAGTCATATTCCCCCTGTGTTGCCACAGATACTTTAGAGCGCTGGTAGTGCCATTCTGACCGAAGCCTTCTTTGGGGTTTTTTTGGCTTCATTTTCAGGCAATAACTCCCAAGAACCATTACATTAAGTGGCGGGGGTTATTAGCAGACTGAGTAACAATATTTACTGGGTGAAGCTGAGTCGGGACACGGTATAATATGGCAGAAACATCCCTTCAGGAACAGAGCTCTAAGCTGGCATGTCTACTCAGTCAGGCTCCGCCCATGCACCCGTCAGAAGAAATTTTCAAAGTGTTACGGAATCGGGTTATGTGAAATCATTATAATTATTAATATATTTCAGTTAGAGGTGTATTAGTTTGGGTGTGTAATATGTCTTTCATAGGACCCTGTTATACAGGATGGGTTGAGTTGCCAGGGGGAATATTCTAAGTATTACTCATGTATGTTAGGAGGCTTTTCACAGCCAGTTCAGGCCTGAGTTTGTTTATTTTAACAATGGAGACAAAACTCTCATCATTTCAGTGGGTTAATGATCAGAAACAGAGGAAACCCCCTCAGGAATGACCAGAGATATAGAAACCAGACTCCTCTAATGCAAAGGAGGTGCGGTGGCATCGCCATAATGGATGTTTGCAGGCACTTGGACGAATACCATCTTGTGGCATCAGTGGCAACATTGAGCTGGAGTAATCCTATTCTCACTGAGATGTAAATGGCTGACTTTGCATTAGAGAAGTCTGGTTTATATATCTCTGGTCATTCTTGAGGGGGTTTCCTCTGTTCCTGCTGACCATTACCCTACTGAAATTATGATACATCAGTGCTCTGTAGTGGGGCTGTAAAAGAGTCATTTAATCAAATTATACCTCTATTCAGGTGGCAGCAACATACATGGCTTCATAAGTCTCCTGAAGAAGCCATCTTGTCTTGTGAAACGTGTAGCGCAGAAACCATTGTACTTACCTGATGACTGTATGGAATTGCTACCTTTGTATATTTGTTTATTTACTCCCTTAATTTTCTATAAAATATTTTATATTTGCAAAAATTAAATTTCGATTTTCCTAAATGTGTTATTCAATTTTTTTGAACCTTAAAAATCCCCTCCCTTAAACCTGTTTGCAAGCAATCTTAAAAAGGGTGAGAAAGATTTGAATAGAAGGAATAGAGATGCCCAACCCATCAGAGCCACTCCATGCAAACCAATGAAGCAGAGGCCTATAATAATGCACCCCCTTTAAGGAGTGGGGGAGATGTCAGTAACTGGTGTGACCAGAAATGTGTGGACTGCCACAGAGAATGCCAGGCACAAGTAGTGTAACATCATATCATTTATTTAAAAAATAAATGAATAACAAAGATGCCTGAACAAAGTATATACAGTACAGCAGATAGGGAATGCAAAATCATAATCGTAGCTAAGCCATGGTCATGTACAGGAGATCAGAGGGAGCTGGAAGCATAACAGTGCAGGGAAAACGTAACAGGAGACAGAGTTAGCAGGTGGGAAGGGACCAGCCTGCATGGTAGGGGTGCAGGAACAGATACGGGATCACAGGCCAGGGGCACACAGAGACCAAAACACTAAGGCAACCAGAGCAGGACAGACAAGATTTTAATATTCTTCCTGCAAGAAGCGTCAGGTGAAGACTAATGAGCTTCTGGCTGCTGGGAGACACCTACTGGTGGACATTGGAATTGCAGCCTATAATTCTGTAAACACACACAGATCAACGTCCTGTCAGAGGAGAGGAGAGGAGACCGATGGTGTGTTCCCAGTACAGAGGAACACTGATCGGTCTCCTCCCCTCGTGAGTCCCCGTCCCCTACAGTTAGAATCACTCCCTAGGGAACACACCTGCCAGTCACATTTACACAGTAATCAGTGCATTTTTATAGCAATGATCGCTGTATAAATGTGAATGGTCCCAAAAATGTGTCAAAAGTGTCCGATATGTCCGTCGCAATATCACAGTCACAATAAAAAGTCGCAGATCGCCGCCATTACTAGTAAAAAGATTAAAATGCCATAAATCTATCCCTTATTTCGTAGACTCTATGGGCCAGATCCACAAAGAATGGTCGCTGGCGTAGTTTATCTAATGTAAACTACGCCGCTGTAAGTTACAGCGGCGTATCCTTATCCACAAAGAATTGCTGCTGTAGCTTATGGCGGCGTAGTGTAATCTTGGCGGCGTAAGGCAGCACAATTCAAATTTTGAAGATGGGGGCGTAATTTATGTTAAATCAGCGTGACCCCACGTAAATGATGTGTTTTTTGTACGGCGCATGCGCCGTCCGTGGAGGTATCCCAGTGCGCATGCGCGAAATCACGTCGAAAATAGTCAATGAAAACGACGTGAACGTAACTTACGCAAATCCCTATTCGCGAACGGTTTACGCAAACGACGTGAATGAGGGAAAATTTGATGCTGGCCCGACGTCCATACTTAACATTACGTACGCATCAATACAGCAGGGGTAACTTTATGCCGGACCTACACTTACGCAAACAACGTAAAAGGAATGCGCCGGCCGCTTGTACGTTCGTGCGTTTGCATATTCAATGCGGAAAAACAACGGAAGCGCCCCTAGCGTCCAGCGTAAGTATGCAACTAAGATACGCCGGCAGGAATTTGAAATTATGGCGGCGTATCTGGAGATACGCCGCCGTAATTCTTTGTGGATCTGGCCCTATAACTTTTGCGCAAACCAATCAATATACGCTTATTGCTCATTTCTTTACCAAAAATATGTAGAAGAATACATATCGGGCTAAACTGAGGATTTTTTTTTTATTGTAATATTTATTATAGCAAAAAGTATTGTGTTTTTTTCAAAACTGCCGCTCTTCTTTTGTTTGTAGTGCAAAAAATTAAAAACACAGAGGTGACCAAATTCCACCAAAAGAAAGCTCTATTTGTGGGGGGGGAAAAGCCATAAAAAACATTTGTGTACAGTGTTGCATGACCACGGAATTGTCATTCAAATTGTGACAGCGATAAAATCGAAAATATTGGTCTGGGCAGGAAGGGGGTGAAAATGCCCTGTATTGAAGTGGTTAATAATGTTTCTTTTATGTAACTAGATATATTGTTTTTTGTCTCACCTTCATACTATTTACCAATACATTTCTGTTGTTGTGTTGAAGCTTTCAATTCTGGGTAGGAACTCTCATTTAGCAAATCATATCAGAAAAATATTAGGGCTGTGCAAATTAACTTTTAATTAATCGATTAATCTTTAATTTTTTTGATCGATCAAAATATTTTTGATCGATTAAAATTGTTTTGATTGGTACTCGCCTCTCCGCCAGCTTCTGGGCCTTCAGGGAGTTCTGTCGGAGATCCAGTAATGTCACAGACACCGGCGGGGCTTGCGGTGTCCATCTGAAGGGCTCCTTTGCTGTGCCTTCATATCTGCATGTCGGCGAGACCTTATTATGTGCCACACGCAAGGGCTGTTACACTTCACTCTATCACTTCCCTCTATCAACCTTGGGATTTTACAACCATCCACTGGGAGTTGTGATAGTTCCCTTCATTGGACAGCTACATGCCAACGGACTGATGTTAACCTCTCCTCATCTGGATTTAGCAGTGGTATCGTTGTACACATTTGTATACCAGTATCATACTTGACTACATATTTTTATGACTGCTTTTTGTACCGTTTGGTATTACTCTCACCATTTTTACAGTTTATGTAGCTACATCGATTTTATCTCCAGTGCAATATTTATTTTGTTACCTACTTGAAGATTCCCATCGAGCGCTGTCTTTGTGTGATTTTTGTATCCTTCTATCTATTTTTCCAGTGGTTGGTAGCTGCACTGGGAATCAGTCGGCAAGAAGATCGGCTAAAAGTAGTTGGATCTGTATGTGCGTTATAATTAATCGAAATTAGTCGATTAATCGATTAAAATAAAAAACGATTAATCGAACACAAAAATTTTGATCAGTAACAGCCCTAAAAAATATTAAATATTATAATATATAGATTTGGTCAACGAATGTGAACTTACTTTTAGACCGGGCACTCAGCTCATCCCTATACAGGTCCTTAGGTAGGGAAAACTTGCTCCACAATTTTTTGTATTTTACCTGTGTATTTAGCTGTTTGATTTGGATTCAATAGTTTAAAAGTATATAATGTATTTTAGTGTATATTAATTTTCATTATGTGATATCAAATTTGTCATAATTTTAAAGCTTGCAAAAAATACTTCCCAAATTTATTTTGAACCATACATGTGGATTTTCCAGGACAAAACACAATTTTTAACTCACAATTTTTATTATGTTTTCTTCTTGCGCATTTTTCAGTAGCTGAAATAAAATAGTAGCCATAACCTACCATTGCAGCATAATGTTATTAGCTGCCTTAAACCGTGTTTATTTATAGAGAACAAAACCTTTCTCAGGCACGTTCTTCCTCACATTAATCACTTTTTGGCACTGGCTATACAGATTTGTTAGTAATTGTCCTGTTATTAGTTTGATTGATGCCTAAATAGAGATATTTTCATTTACCTAAGATCTGGGAAAACATTAAACACTAATTATTTTCTACAGATAAGGGATATGGGATTAATAGCTATCACTACACGAATGTATTTAAAAATAAATATGAGGAATTGATATGCATTTTTATAACAAAGTTTAATATGCCTTTTGGTGCAAAAGAAAGATATGCCATTTTCTATTGTTCATAATAAAGAAATCACAATAAAGGAAGTTTTCAGCATATGGATTTAACAATGGCCATTTATGTTTTTATAAAACAATGATGATTCTTTTTTTTCAAAAGGGATTGATTAATCAATATTTAGTTTACCATTGTGGAGTATTAGAGGAACTAAAAAAATCAGTTTCCAGATCTGTGGTTGTGTCCTACCAACATAAAAGAAAGAAAAAGGCATCTACAAACCCCTTCCTACCGCGCACACTGGAAATGACTAAACAGGGTATTACAATACAATGTGAAAAGTGAAGCAGCAGGTAGTAAAGCTCAAAGGATTCAAATATATAAAAAAAAACATCCATAGTTCCATACTACACTAAACAGTAAAAAAATATTAAAGAAAACAATGGGGGTTATTTACAAAAGGCAAATCCACTTTGCACTACAAGTACAAAGTGTACTTGAAATTACACTGTAAGTGCATTTGTAAGTGCAGTCGATGTAGGTCCGAGGGGGACATGCAAGGATAATAAAAAACAGCATTTTAGCTTGCACATGATTGGATAATAAAATCAGCAGAGCTTCCCTTCATTTCAGATCTAGCCCCCAGATTTACAGCGACTACACTTTCAGTGCAATTTCATTTGTAGTACAAAGTGGATTTGCCTTTCGTAAATAACCCCCAATGTGTTTAAAAAATAACATACACAAATAGGTGAGTGAATGAATAAATAAAAGTCCAGTAGTCCACCACCAAATGCAGGGCTCGACAAAGCCCGGTCGCCAGGTCGCCATGGCGACTAGAAATTGTGTCCTGGCGCCATCTGGTGGTAAGCCGTTGATATTACAAGTTATTACCACCAGACGTGAGCTGGCGCCATCTGGTGGTGGCCGTTGGCATTACAAGTTAAGCATTACAAGTTAAACAGCAATTCTAATGTAATTTTTTCACTATTTTTCACTATTTTCACTGCCATCTTCTTCCCTCTAATTAGAACCCCCAAACATTATATATATTTTTTATCCTAACACCCTAGAGAATAAAATAATAAAATCGTTGCAATACTTTCTGTCATGCCGTATTTGTGCAGTGGTCTTACAAGCACACTTTTTTGTGAAAAAATTACACTTTTTTTTTTAATTAAAAAATAAGACAACAGTAAAGTTATCCCCATTTTTTTTTAATATTAAGAAAGATAATGTTACGCCAAGTACCCAACATGTCACGCTTCAAAATTGCGTCCGCTCGTGGAATGCCAACAAACTTTTACCCTTTAAAATCTTCATAGACGACGTTTAAAAAAATCTACAGGTTGCATGTTTTGAGTTACAGAGGAGGTCTAGAGCTAGAATTATTGCTCTCGCTCTACCAATTGCGGCGATACCTCACATGTGTGGTTTGAACACCGTTTACATATGCGGGCGCTGCTCACGTATGTGTTCGCTTCTGTGCGTGAGCTCGTCGGGATGGGGTGCGTTTTCTGGCTCCTAACTTTTTTAGCTGGCTCCTAGATTCCAAGCAAATTTGTCAAACCCTGACCAAATAAATAATCTTAAACCAAGTGCCAATATATTTTCTAATTCATCAAACGTGATGATGAAAATGGTGTTTTTTTTTTTGCATTGGTGCATGTCCTACCTTGCAGTGCTCAGTTGTCTAAGATCTTTGTTTGACAACCTCTTGCCTATTAGCCTTTAAATGGATAGAGTTGATTTACAAGCTTTCCTATTGACTTCAATGAGGTTCACTTTGAAGTTTTCTCATGAATCATACCCAATCAGATTTGCACATCATTACCTGCAACGTTCATCATGGAAATGGAGCACTTTTCCCACTGTCCAGCAATACCAAAGGAATTCTTCCCTACATTGACCAACAATATATGTTAATATATATATATATATATATATATATATATATATATATATATATATACACACACACACATATTATTATATATAATCCTGCTAACCTCCTATTTAAGTACTGTAAGTGCTTTTTCAGATGTCTTGAGTCACTTACATTTTTCTAAAGCATTCCTTATAACAATTGGATACAAATGTTGAGAATGCAGGGAATTGGGGGGAATATTTGTACACACCCATGATTTGGAGGTGGAAATCATAATTATAATAAAAAATGTGTAACATTAACTCATTCATATATATATATATATATATATATATTCAAAGCCAAAAAGACACAAGAAATTAACTTTTTATCCAAAGCACTGTATTCATGGAAAGGTGACATTGGTTGCTTAGGAAAGGGATGAAATAAATCCAACTGCTTAGACACATGTTGTTAATGGAAAATGAAATGTTTTTTTGCAACTGATAATTCCTAATGTTATAACTAATAAAAGGCTATGTGAGAAATATTCTGATCAATATGTTGGTCCAACTGACTTTTGGGGGTGGCTTGAATTATTTTTTCCTCCTGTAAGGCGAAATTTATAACAGCCACATGGTTGCCTTCTTGAGTATCAGAGCTGCAGGAGCTTTGATGGGTTAGACCTGACAGATATCAGACTTTTTTTAACATTATTAATTCTGCAAGTTTTAGTTCATACCATCGAAGAACTTTCAGCTGTTTTCAGCATTGCTCTGAAAGCAACTACTGGTTCACAATTATTTAGTATTTCTCAGAAAGTTGAAGCAAAATGCCTTTACATACGTGAAAACACAATAACCAATAGAACTCAATTTAAAATATAAACAAATAAAGCAAAAGAGGAGGCAGAAGCAAGGTCAGATCTATTTTTAAATATGTAATGTCATTATGTATAGTTAATGGAAATTCTGAAGATGTACAAGCTGGCACATCTAAAGCACATATACTTGGATCAATAGAAGATTCACATAATGCGGGACTGCAGGATGATATTTAATCATTGTCTATAAGCAACACCAATAGGAAAAAATGAAGTAGAATAAAATGCTAATAAAGTCCAAGACCAAAGACTCACTTCTTTCTTTAATCATATAAAGAGAAAATCCCTGTTTACTTATTTCATCTGCAAATGATTGGATCATTGAAATTAATATTAACACAATTTACTGTGTAACTGTGTACTGTGCTAACTTTGGCTGCCTTAATGCAATGCATGTTAACATTCAATATAAAATGCATTAAGACACTTACAATAATGAACCACAAGAGAAAGCTAAAATGCGATTCAGTTTTAAAACATATCTAAACCCCAAAATAAAAAAAATCAATATTTCAGCTCTTTTTAAGGCTTTTGCTGTTTATTTGTACTTGTTGATTTGGCTAGTAACAAAGGGCCAGTTTCGGGTACAATTGCCCTGGCGCAGAGTATCAGAGATACACTACGCCGCCGTATTTTACCTGGCTCTATGTCGAATCCAGGAAGATTTCGGCCCGTAAGGTACGGCGGCGTAGTGTATTTCTCGCGGCGGAATCGAAATACGCGATTAGGGGGCGTGAAGCATTTAAATTAGGCGCGTCCCCGCGGCGATCGAACTGCACATGCTCCATTCAGAAATTTCCCGCCGTGCATTGCGCAAAATAACGTCGTTACGTCATTTTTTTTTTTGAGTAGCGTTGTTTACGTACATTCCTATTCCCGGATGACTTATGCAAAAAAAATAAAAAATATTGAAATTCGACGCGGGAACGACGGCCATACTTAACATGGGCCGTCTAACTATAGACCAGCTAATAGCTGGTATAACTTTACGCAACAAAAAGATGACTACAGATGCCATAAGAGATTGCGAAGGACGATCGTAACTTCGTGGATCGCCGGAAAAAGCTAATTTGCATACCCCGATGCGGAAAACGACCCGAACTCCACCCAGCGGCCGCAAAAAGATTGCAGCGTAGATCCGAAGGCGTACGAAGACGTAAGCCTGTCGGATCGAAGCCCGAAGCCGTCGAATCATGGTTTGAGGATTCAAACTAATGATATGACGTGCATAATTTGAAAGTACTCCGGTCTAACAGGAGATAGACCGGAGTAAGGGCTCTGTGAATCTGGCCCACAATACCTGTATTAAGGTGTCTACATTTACTCCTCCTCCCTGTTTATGAAGGAACAGCACAGCCTTAGACAGCAGCATTGTAAATATGTGGAGAAGACAATGTGAGATGGACTAGTAGATTTAAATGGGATACAGGTTTTACATTAATGAATAAAAGCAAACTACTGTAAGCACACCTGTTAGCTTTAAATGATTTGTCTGGACTGGACACTCTAACTGCCACTCTGTTGGACAGCTTGGTCTGTTAAAGGAAGCTGACAAATGGAATTACTAGCTGGATCACCAGGTATAAATAAAAATAATAAAGTCTAAAAATGCAGCCAGTACATCTCAGGACCCGTAAGCTGCTGTATTTTAAAATGTTGTCTCTAGGTTTAGATACGCTTTAACTGTTTCATGAAAACTGCTATATGGTGAGGAGTGTGAATTTGTTTCACACATGTATGCAATTATTCTTTTAAAAAACTTTACTGGGTTTTACAAGGCAAAGGGCAGATAATCACATAAATCAAACAGAAATTTGCTGCGCTAACATAACCAATTTTTTTTTATAAATATGTAAGAAAGAAAGGTGAATCACCCAGGTGCGCCTCCACCATATAATGAATAATGGTCACTTACCAGAAGGAGTGGAATCTCCTTTAAGGCAGAAGTCATCAACCCTTTCTTATTTATAATATAGCAGGAGACCTCAACATCCTTCTTTAAAGCGGAGTTCCACCAAAAAGTGCAACTAACACTTAATCCACTCCTCGCCCCCTTACATGCCGGCGGTGAAGGGGGGACCGGTAACGAAGCTCTCAAAGGCACATCGCTGGACCGAGGAACAGGTAAGTGTATGTTTACTAAAAGCCAGCAGCTACACTTTTTGTAGCTGCTGACTTTAAATAAACATAAAAAAAGCCTGGAACACCCCTTTAAGTGTCAAATGAGAACACTCACATGGGAATAGTGGATGATTCCCTGGCAGATCATACATGCAGGATGAATCAAAGAACTCCCATAGTGTAAAACTGTATAAAATGTATTACAAATAAAAAATACCAACTATTTAATGAAAAGCAGTTAAAAATGAGCATATATGTGATAAAAGTCAGAATAAAGCCAGCAACCTAGTGGGATTGGTGGGTGTGGTGACGTCTTGAGCATGGACTCCTCCCAACGCATTTCGTTAAATTTCACATCATCAGGGGCATAGGGGTCATGCCCATCACTACGCTATTTATATAAAAAAAACGGGAGTACAGTTAGGAAAAAACAGCCGCTTGTTAAGCCTCGGTTCCCACCCCTCCTCTGGAAATGAAAGATGGGCACCGCTACTGCGTGTTGGATAGCCAAGCCTTGTTTTCAAATACACCACCATAATAGGATGAATGAGCAAGCATAGTTTTGGACTCTATGGCAAGTAGAGATGTCCAAGCCTCATTTTGAATTAAGTGACCATATTCAAATAACAAAGTAAAAAAAAGGTAGAGAGGTGCTGGTGAACCTAGTAAACCCCATTATTACAAACAGAACATCAACTCTTTAATGAGGAAGCAGAGGAATTTTGCAGAAGGCTTTGTAGGAAAAAAGGAAACTGCCATAGCTCAAGAGAAAACCAAAGAAAAAACTAGGCAGGCATTATGGGCAGGGGAAAGAGAGAAGTGCGGTCTACTTAGGACAAATGTGCGCGTGAGTTTAAGATGCGCGCGATTCAGAAAACGATTTACGCCAGAAATAGGGCTGTGACTGATTTTTTTTGTCGATTAATCGTTTTTTTTTTTAATCGATTAATCGACTAATTTCGATTAATTAACGCACATACAGATACAACTACTTTTAGCTGATCGTCCTTGCATTGCAAAAACTCTAGACACACCATTGATTCAGTGCTAGTCAAATGTGATGGGGGCAGATGTGTATATTTTTGCAGTATGGGGGCAGATGAGTATATACAGCATCACCCCCATGCTGTAATATACACAGTTGCTGCCCCCATGCTGTAATATACACATGTGCCCCCATGCTGTAATATACAGCAAAATGTGCCCCCATGCTGTAATAGTTACACATGTGCCCCCATGCTGTCTAATATTTTGAAAACACATGTGCCCCTACATGCTGTAATATACACATGTGCAACATGTGCCCCCATGCTGTAATACTGAGGAGCAGATGTGCCCCCACTGTAATATACACACGTGTGCCCCCATGCTGTAATACTACACATGTGCCCCCATGCTGTAATATACACACACATGTGCCCCACATCGTCGCTGTAATATACACACACACATAGCTGCCCCCATGCTAGTGAATAGATACACACACATGGCACATGTGCCCCCGGGAGAGGCTGTATACACACACACACATGTGCCCCCATGCTTTGGTAATATACACACACATGAGTGCCCCCATGCTGTAATATACACACACATGTGCCCCCATGCTGTAATATACACACACATGTGCCCCCATGCTGTAATATACACACACATGTGCCCCCATGCTGTAATATACACACACATGTGCCCCCATGCTGTAATATACACACACATGTGCCCCACATGCAGTGTAATATACACATCTGCCTCCCATACTGCAAGAATAAACACATCTGCCCCCATGTGTACATTACAGCATGGGGGGCAGATGTGTATATTCTTGCAGTATGGGGGCAGATGTGTATATTACAGCATCTGCCCCCATGCTTTAATGTACACATCTGCCCTCATACTGCAAGAATACTACACATCTGCTTGGCCCCATGCTGTAATCATACACACATTTGCCCCCCACTGATGTAATATACAGTTTGCCCCCATGCTGTAATATACACACATTTGCCCCCCATGATGTAATATACAGATTTGCCCCCATACTGCAAGAATATACACATCTGCCAGATTCCCATGTGTCTATTACAGCATCGGGGCAGATGTGTCTATTACAGCATGGGGGCAGATGTGTCTATTACAGCATGGGGGCAGATGCTTTTCATATACACATATCTGCCCCCATGCTTTTCATGATACACATATCTGCCCCCATGCTTTTCATATACACATATCTGCCCCCATTGCTTTTCCTGTACACATCTGCCCGCATGCTACGTACATGATGGTTGATCCTCTCTTAGGCCTTCTTAATGGCAGGAGGACCCATCCGCAGAGTAGCCGACACTGACACGTGCACGGATGCAAGCAGGCGGGCGGGATAGGGTTGCCACCTTTTCTTCAATGCCAACACCCGAACACTTTAGCGGCACATTGCAAATTTTTTTGTGCTATACTCTATAAGATTTTAAAGACCGTGGAGGAGAGAAATAATGCGGCATGCTTAGCACACCGCGGGAAACATTTGGTGTGGTCAATTTTAACAGGTGGCAACAGATTTGTCATATGACTATCTCGGTTACATGGGAAGCCACAGTCCAGTCTAAATAATGTGTGTGATTCAAAACCTGAACTATTCATGTGGACCCCGGACAGGTGGCAATCTTAGGCGTCATAATACAGGGGTCAGTATCGCCCCCTTTGTAATACAGGCCCCCCCATAGAGGAACTCATTAGATCAGAATCCCCTTATATCAGTGCTCCCCTTAGAAACCCCAAAAATTTAAATTGAAAAAATGCAAGCACAACCATCAACAATGATGGTGGAAACCCTTTCAAGGATAATCCAAGTATTAATACACGTTTCCAATCTTATTTAAACATACAATATATACTGTTCAATCTCCACACACGTATATAATAGTGTATGAATAGTGGTGTAAATCCATTCCACAATGTGTTGTGCTAATATCCAATTTATAAACACCTTTTGAGTTAGATATCGTTGGATATTAGCACAGCACATTGTGGAATGGATTTACACCACATTCATACACTATTATATACGTGTGTGGAGATTGAACAGTATATATTGTATGTTTAAATATGATTGGCTACGTGTATTAATATTTGGATTATCCTTGGGGGTTTCCACCATCATTCACAATTCATCTTTTAGACATTTGAATCAACCCCTAATCATTACATTTTTGTTTTTTAGGCATTTTTTTTATATCAGAGTCCCCTATATCAGATTCTCTTGAGAGAGCAGTCTCTAAAGGGGGTGTTGATGTAATTGAACTGTGAAATAATGCGTGTCTCTAAAGAAGGGGGTGATATAAGGCACACCACTGTGGTCCCTAGCACACACACCCCACATCCTTATATCATAATTGGATTGGGTCTCTACCATGCAGGACTGGTGCTTATATAAAGCAGTAACGCCTTACGTCTAATAGAGGTCTCCAATTAGGGGGGTGTCACTGATAAAATGGGGGTCTCTAAGTGGTCATACAGCAGTCAGAACCCCCCTCCCCACGGACCTCCCCATTAGCTCAGATCCCACTTCTCCCTTATATGGTCCTGATCAGGGAACCCTTCTCCACCAAAATTGAGGATGACACCCCTAGACTTTCCAAGAGGCAGGAAGTGTGGGAGCTGGACCCCCATTCATTCAAACAGGGCATGCTGTTAGAAATTATTAGGGAGGTAAAAAAGTCAGGAAGGAAGAGAGAAAAAGAGAGAGAGAGAGAGGGGGGGGGGCAGGTCAGAGAGAGAGAGGGGGGGGGGCAGGAAAAAGAGAGAGAGAGGGGGGGGGGGCAGGACAGAGAGAGAGAGAGGGGGGGGCAGGACAGAGAGAGAGAGAGAGAGGGGGGCAGGACAGAGAGAGAGAGAGAGGGGGGGGCAGGACAGAAAGAGATATCAGGAGAGGGGGGGGCAGGACAGAGAGAGAGAGGGGGGGGCAGGACAGAGAGAGAGAGGGGGGGGCAGGACAGAGAGAGAGAGGGGGGCTTAGGACAGAGAGAGAGAGGGGGGGCAGGACAGAGAGAGAGAGGGGGGCAGGACAGAAGAGAGAGGGGGGGCAGGACAGAGAGAGAAGGGGGGGCAGGATCAGAGAGAGAGGGGGGGGGCAGGACAGAGAGAGAGGGGGGGCAGGACTAGAGAGAGAGAGAGGGGGGGGGGCAGGACTACAGAGAGAGAGGGGGGGGGGCAGGACAGAGAGAGAGAGAGGGGGGGCAGGACAGAGAGAGAGAGAGGGGGGGCAGGACAGAGAGAGAGGGGGGGGCAGGACAGAGAGAGAGGCTGACTAGAGCAGATGGGAGACAGACCTTTAGAAGACACGACACAGCGCAGGTTATGTACTCTGGAGCAATGCAGGGCAGTGCGTTTGTGTGTGATTATACAAAGACAGCCCTGCATCCACATGTGACCACTGAGCAGCAGCTACGGCTCTTGGCCCGAATCCATTTCCATTACATACCCTCATGTCCGCCGCACTGTCCGATCCATCACGTCCCGCACAGCGGCACATGACATGGTCTCATGTCACATGCAGCGCTGCTCGAGCCAACCACAGGACACCCGCTGCTGCCCTTTGCTGAGCTGGGCTCAGACACACAAAGCGCACCGTGCCACCACCGATGTTTAGGCAGTGTACATTGACTAGCCGCTTACGCCACCCGAGATGATCACGCTTGCGGGCGATGATGACGTCAGCTGCGCCAAAAGCTACTTGGTGAATGCCGCCGGGTGGATTACGCGGCAAGATGGCCGCGGCTCTAACGGAGCTAGGCCGAAGCCGCGGTGCGCTATGCCGGTCCAATAATGCGCCGATGTACCGTGAATCTGGAGCTCAACTCCTTTAATGCGGATCGTCGATCAGAGGAATTTTTTTTAGGAAAAAAGGAAACATAGCTATAGCTCAAGAGAAAACCAAAGAAATTAACGATTAATCTAACAATTAATCGTTAATTTCCGCAGCCCTACTTTAAAACATGTTTTTTTTTTTTTTTGCATAAATGGTTTATTGAATTTGCACAGGGATACAGAATAAAAATAAGGGGGTAATACGTAGTTTACAAAATCATAATCGCATGCAATAACAATGGAGCTCTAACTAGGAAAACACAGAAGGTGAGCAAGACAAATGAAAAAATCAACCAACGAACCATTTCTAAACAGTAATAATACATTCCTCTGTGTGGTGGGGAAGATCATATACATCACTCATGGGCCTTGACCAGTCAATCTGAGTGGGCAAGAGGAGGAGGGGAAGACGGAAAGATAAAAAAAAAGGGGTGATATTAAATATTTGAAATATTAAATATTCTATTGATGCAATCCAATATATCACTTTAAGAATACAAACATAAAAAACTCAATTGATACAGGTGCACCCAGTGGTTGCAATAATGTGCAAATCATTCAGTACCTAAGAATGTTTTAGGACACCTCCAAACTTCCCATTTGACCTCAGGAAGGAACATTTGGCCCTTTGTTTTGGGCTAATAATTTCTGCAACTAAGATGTTTTACATCTACGATCATCCATTGTTCTTGTTACAGCACAGCTAGGATTTTGATTATACTACATGGCTTGCAAAGGCACCCATGACAATCACAAAGAACAGTGCAGTGTTGCAGCTGTTTTTTAGATAATTTGTAGCAACTCATGTAGTAAATTGGACAGATTGTTTTCTCTAGAAATATTCTCTATGACGTTCTTGTGTTTAATGTAATCCATTAAAAGCAAATATTGGCTGATCAGCATAATCCCTTAACACTCTATCAAAATAGAAATAAAATGAAATACAATTTCAGTTCTTGTCTTAATAAACAGTAAGAATAATCAAATTATGGTGTCCCTTCATCTTTTAAAACAATGAAAATAAAATATATAACATGCATAATGAACAAACAATTTATTATGTGATTATTTTGTATTTATTTTACTGCCATAGAATAAAAAGTCCATAATTGACTAGCTTCTGACCTTGCTTTTAAATGATTGAACTTTGACTGTTGGCTTTCATATATTTTATCCACAAATATCATTGCTGGCTTTACCTTTGCCACTGATGACTTCAGCAATAAACTTTTTGCTATGCTGCTGGTTTGGTCTTGTCTAGTCTGTCCAAGCCTTTAACAGTTCCACACTTCCAACAGTTCTTACGTGTGTGTTCACTTCTGAGCGCGAGCTACAGGGGATAGGGGTGTTTAATTTTTTTTATTATTATTTTTATTTTATTTTTGACTTAATTTTACACTTATTTACATTATTTTTGATCACTTGTATTCCTATTACAAGGAATGTAAACATCCCTTGTAATAGGAATGGTTTGTAACAGGTACTCTTTATGAAGAGATGCGGGGTCAATAAAACCTCACATCTCTCCTCCAGGCTGGAAAGCATGAGATTATAAAAATAAATAACGGATCTCAAGCTTTCAGCCACGATTGCAGCTTTGTTTACATTCCGGTACCTGGGCATGATGTCATAACATCGCGCCCGGGCCGCCGACGATCATAAAGATGACTGGTGACCATATGGTCACCAGTCATCTCTATGCCTCCCATCTGGCACCGGCAGGTTGTTTCTTCCGAGTCTTCGATGGCACGGGAGAGCCCAGGCTGAATGATGCCTGTAGCTGCAGGCATCTTTCAGATATCCCCACTGAAAGTCTAGGACGTCATATGACATCTTTGGGCGGGAAGTGGTTAAAAAATTGTCGCTCCATGCCCTGCAATGTTATGTAGCTGGGTGGGGATCATCTTCCCCTCAATGAGCTCCATGTCAAGCAGGAAGAAGGATCCGATTACCGCCAGAGGCTCCAGTAAGCGGCAGAGGTCACTAAATCGTGGAGGGAGGGGGGACCTCTCCCGCCGCCAATAAATATGATCTTGCTGTGAATCTGCCGCAGAGACCACTTTTTTCTGAAACCAGACCACACACTGAAGAAGATGATACCGGGGTTATGGTAGCTTCGCTGATGCCATAACAACGATAACAATGATATCCCTTTAAAGTGCCGACGTATATCCGCGTAAGCCGGTCCGGAAGTGGTTAATTAGTCCACACAAACTGCAATGCCCTGTACACACAATTGTTCTTTCTGTCGGAATACACTCTGATGGGTTTTTCTGATGGAATTCTGCTCAAATTGTCTTGCATACACACGGTCGCACCAAATTCCGACTGTCAAAAACGCAGTGACGTTCAACAAGTACAACGAGCCTAGAAAAATGAAGTTCAATGCTTCTGAGCATGCATCGACTTGATTCTGAGCATGCATGTTTTTTTCTCCATCGTTTCATACAGCTAATGTAATTTCTAATGTAATTTCTGATCGGAAAAAAAGAGAACATGTTATCTTTCTAAGTCTGTCGGAATTTACAACGGAAAAAGTCAGATGGGGCATACACACAGTCAGAATATCCGATGAAAAAATTCCATCTGACTTTTTTCATTGGAAATTCCGATCGTGTAAAAGAGGCATTACAGTTCCATAATGAACTTGTGAAGAGTACAGATTACCAATTTAGCACCTCAGAGAAGTTGGAAATAGCCTATCAACAAGGTAGTAAACCTCAATCTCTGAATGCTGTATCTGTGCCTTATTTGCCGTTTCTTCCTATTTTCACTCATCTGATGTTTTTTCATAATTGTCTTATATCTATTATCAGCAGGCAATTAATGTAGTTGTATCCCTACATGAAACACACATGTAAAATCTTTGATAGACATAAAATATATATTTTGGTAGCACTGCCCCATAGCTGGTGTACATTCACGTGCTACATTGCAAAACAAATTTCTTAGCCCATTCATAAAACGTATGCTGTAGTCTGTGCACCTAATGAATATCCTCAACATATATTTAGTTCTCTGCACATGATTGATGTGTTGCCACATGTGCCAAATATTGATTTTTTGGATAATGAATTTACTTGCAGGTGGGGTACAGTGTTCTTAAATTTAATGTGGGTGATAGCGCAAATTGTAAAACATGACGTAACATATACAATGGGTGATATATATAGTGTGCACAAAAGTATCAAAGTGCCAAACTTAATAGGTCTGTCGGGGACAGAAAGTAAGTCCAAAGAAAGTGCTAAATTTATAAATCAGTGCACTAATAGTCCATATTGGTGAAAAAGCAGTGTGAAAGGATGTCCACTGGTCCAGAGAATGAGGAAAAGAACACCACCACACAGTTCGTCTGGTCTCCCAGAACTCTCACCTTCAGCTAGTCAAAAACAGGCATATAAGATGATCCTCTGTGTGGACAACCTCCCTCTGTGGTTTTGTTAGCCCCCACGGATCGGTGGGAAGATAGGTACCTGTGATTGCAACTTTGTATGTCCGCACAGCCGCCTGCTGCCTGCTGTGTTCTTAAATGCCTTTCATGTGGGATAAAACAATAATATTTTTTTAAACTAGTTTTGCATATCTTCATTGATGAAAACATTTTTTGAGAGAAACAGTTGAATTTCAAATTTCTACATCTCAGGAAGACAGATAGCAGCGCTTGTGTGAATCTATAAATGTCTTGCAATATAGTATTCCAACTGTGTATTTTGATTCATTCTGTTATGTGCAGATCAAAGTGTGTTAATATAAGCTCAATGTCAGTTTTTAGCATATTAATTAATTAATTAATTAATATATATTTTTACTTGTAGTTAACACAAATTAGGGCTCATTAACTCCTTCCTACCCTTTTTCCTCTATTTTTTATTTTGTTTTTCTCTTCTCACAATTCCTATGTGAACTTTTTTTATTAGATTGTTAGATTGCTTAATTTTATGTGTAAGCAACTTCACAATGATTTGTACCAAAACACATTTTTTCGCCTTTATTATTGGGCAAATCACAATATAATCTTTTTCTCTCCTAATTTTTATCAACATCAGCCAAACAAGATTTGTGTATTTTGCTACAGTACATCTTTTTAACAATCATGTCATCAAAGAGCAATGTATGCCCCCCTACAAAAAAAATATATTTTCATTACTACTGTATCATAATTAATGACAACATTTTTGCCAAATTAATATACCCATAACTGAAATTTAAAAATGACTACTGTCATAAGGTGTGCAGGTGGAGGAGCTAAAATTGTTAAGTTCAGTACAGATTTGTTTGAAGTCATCGATAGAAGGAATTTCAGTATGCTTTAAAAAATAATTTTGCCAATACATTAAATCACCAAAACTAGCTTCACATACTGTAATAGACATGGCAACTATGACAAAATACTACACATATTACATAAAGTGAAGGTAAATATGAGCTGTTATGAAAAAAATAAAAATACCTATTTTATCTCAACCTTGAAAGATGGATTATTTACATCAATAAAGTGGTAAGTGCAACAGTTACAATCAACTTTATTTTCTGTTCCATAACATTTTTGAAAAGAAAAGAGATGGATGAGAATAAAGCCTTTTCATGAAAAATGCATTTGCACTAATGGAACCAAATCCCTCTCTGCAAGGTACTCTGAAATCTACTGTAATGCAACTTTAGGATTTAAAGTGCAAGGGCAGTGTACTTTAATAAATATTTAATTCTGGTATTTCAAGCATAGCCCTGTCCTACTCAGTAGATGGAAAACTTGGATATGTGTCTTGTAATTTGTTGGCAACCACTTTTGTGGGTTTTTAATAACTTTGTAATAAAACATATTTTTGCAGAATGAAATTTAGATTTATTAAAAAAAAAAATACACAGCATGCTTAGTTTAGTAATTAAAACTGGCCTAATGTCAACACACAATATCACATTAAATGTATATTTACATTTTTAAGATGTGTTACAATCATTTTGTAATTGTAAATACATGCAAGTATTTATGTGTCTGTAATTTTTAATAAGGACAATTTCCATATAAAATACACATATCATGGCATGTGATGGACCCTCTGTGTGATCAGTAGGGGGAGGAGGGCTCTGGTGCGTCAGGTCTTCTCCAAAGTCATTTAAGGTGCAGATGATGCACTTCAGATAGCACTGCAGAACTACACTTTTAATTACTTGAATTGCTACAGATGACTTGCAGGTAGAACCAAACTCCATACAGACTAGTCAAGCAGCCACAAGAGCAAATCAGCTGGAGGTTAGTGCAGGCAGCAGGCACACCTTGTCAGGCAACTAGTCAAAGATCCAGGCACTTAATAGGCAAAAGCAGAATTTAAAGAAAGTCCAAGGCAATACAAAGAGCAATTTGATAGCACACAGTAGCCAGGTTGATAGCAACATATCTCTTTGATCAGGTATTGACAGAATGTTCTGACCTAAGTTTAAAGAGACTCTGTTGTGGTGAGAAAAAGACACTGGAGAACTTGGTGCATGATGTAAACTTTCAGCAGTACATTTTTAGTGGTGAGCGTTGATATGCAATAGCCACAGTACCCATGAGATGGAAGTGGAAGTGGATGCTGGCTGTGACTTGAGAGTGTAAAATGCAGAGGATGTAATCTGGTACCCGGATAATATAATTTCAGCCTACCACCACTCCACCAGTAGTGAACCAATGGTCAAAGAGAAAAGTTGATGGGCCAGAAAATCAGGAATCCGAGGGAAAGATGAGAGGAAATGCTGACCTGTCAACGCGGGGTCAGTAGCTGGTAAGGCACTGGCTAGTATTAGAGACAGATACACACAGGTTACATATGCCGAGAACAATAATTCTAGCACTAGACCTCCTCTGTAACTCTAAACATGTAACCTGTAAAAAAAATTAAAGCGTCACCTATGGAGATTTATAAGTCCTGAAGATTTGTGCCATTCCACAACTGTGCGCAATTTTAAAGGGTGACATGTCAGGTATCTACTCGTTGTAAAATCATCTTTCACATTATACAAAAAAATCGGGCTAACATTAGTGTTTTTTTTTCATTATTTTCTCCAAAACAAAAAGGCGTTTAAAAACATTGCTGCACAAATACTGTGTGACACAAAAAGTTGCAACAACCACCATTTTATTTCCTAGGATGCCTGCTAAAAAATTGATATATATATATATAATGTTTGGGGGTTCTGAGTAATTTTCTAGCAAAAAATTATGATTTTTACACGTAGGAGAAAAGTGTTCTATATTACAAAAATAAAAAATAAAAGGATTCTACACACCCTATTTAGTTTATTACATAAAAAAAGCTATACAAAAACATTTCTAGCACAAACCCCAAAGTCCCCACATATCCAATTGCCACCCAATAAGATTCCTATCCCCACCCCTACAAAAACCTCCAAGTACTGCTCCCTGTATGGGACGATGATCCACCACCCCTCATGCAAAGAACCAAGGGGCGAGAAACACAATCCCCACAGGGGGCTAAACCCACCCTACAATACAAAAAAAACCTTCCCTATTTTCTAATGATGGGTCTAAGCCAAATTGTGAAGGACCCCCAAACTTCGTTCCTAAAACGGGGCAGTAATCAACTTTGTAAATGCAAAGTACATATAGCACACCACCTCGTAATGGAACGGAGATACACTGGCCGATATATATGTCCACACTCAACATAAGTCAGTCAGTCATGTGAAAAAATAGGGCTATTAAAAAAAGATTTTTAGGATTTTAGGATGTCAGTTCACTCAGTATCCAGTTATTGCAGACTGGTAACACAGGTAAGATTCAACCAAATCACTGGTCTTTTGAACAAAGTTTGGGGGTCCTTGACAATTTGGCTTAGAGCCATCACTAGAAAATAGGTTTGTATTGAGTGTTTCCCACCCCTCGGTTATTTGCATGAGGGGTGGTGTATCATCATCCCATACAGGGTGCGGTACTTGGAGGTTTTTGTAGGGGAGGGGATAGGAATCTTATTGGGTGGGTTTTGGAAATGTGGGGACTTTGGGGCTTGTGCTAGAAATGTTTTTGTATAGCTTTTTGATGTAATAAACAATGGCCCAGATTCACGTACATCTGCGCATTATTGGACCGGCGTAGCGCACCGCCTTTACGTTAGACTTGCGCAATGTAGCCGCGTAATCACCCTATTCTCATAGCTTTTGCGCAGAAAATTGCGCATGCGTAACGTTATTTCAGAGGCGTAAGGCGGAGTAATACAAATTGGGAAGGACGTGGGCGTGTTACATTGAAATGAGCCATGACCCCATGCAAGTGAAGGGCCGGCCGGCTCGCGCATGCGCGCTTGAAGGAGACCATTGTCAGCTCCGCTGTGCGCATTCTCACAACTCGGGAGCGGTGCAATCAGTGAAATTGGAAATGGACTAGGGCAACTTAGTGAACTACGCAAACAGCATAAATAGACAGACACAAACGCACTTGCATTGCAAAAGTACATCCCTTTGTCCCTTCCCATTTAACCAAGTGCTTTTGTCCTGTTGTTCGTTGCGTTGTGTTTTGTAGTTGTCAGATTAGTGTTCTGTGTGATCAAGTGTTTGTTAGTAGATCTTTGAAAGTGTTTTTTGATAATTGTTTGAGAGACTGTTTGTTTGATATATTTCTGTTCGTTTGTTTTCTTGCTGATTTTTTGCTGTTTGTTTTTGTGACTGTTTCTTGCTGAGTGCTTGTGTGATTTTTTGGGTGTTAGTTTTCTCTTTGTGTGTGTTCTTGCTTGATTGGTTGTGCTTGTTTTTGTGACTGATTTTTGTTGACTGGGAGTGAGTTTTTTTGGAAGTATGACAGAGAGAAAGCGAAAACTAAATTTTACTGTGGGGGAAAAAATAATTCTTGCCCGGGCCATTAGCGATTATGGGCGTTTCCTCCATGGCCCGGACAGTGCCAACACCACCCCGGCCAGGAGGAGGGAGATTTTGGACCTCATCACTGAACAGGTCAATTCAGCGGGGGAGGGGGAGACACGGACCCGGTCTGGGATTGACAAAAAAATGAATGACCTCCGGCGTCTGGTCAAACAGAAGCTGTCCAAAATGCATGCCCATGCCAGGGGCACAGGAGGGGGCCCACCGTGCCGTATTAGGCTGACAGCGGAGGAGCGTGCGGTGGCCCTGACCTTTCATCGGCATGAAGTGGAGGGCCTGCCCGGCTTTGACTCAAGTCCGGAGCCCGTGGTGCCAGGTAAGTATTTTTTTTAATATCAGGTGTGTAGCATGTGTGGGGGAGGGGGTGAAAGGGAATATGTGTGTGGATCCTCCAACCTGTGAATGTTTTGTGTCATCCACAGATGTGCAGGAGGGTGCAGGGCCATCTGGCCTGACCGCACCATCCCCAGGACAGCAGCCTAATGAGGCCCCCCCAACAAGGCCAGAGTCCACGGAGGAGGTTCAAAAGGAGGAGGAGGAGGTTGAGGAGGAGGAGAATCATGAGGAGGAGGAGTCCATGTCAGGCACAGGACTTTTGGTTTTTGAGGACTCTTCCCCTCTGGCTGGCAGCAGGCAGCCCTCCCTAAGGGGGAGCCCCCCCTCCTCCCCAACATGGCTCCCCTCCCAAGGGCCTCCCCTTCCCCCCGGCCACAAGCATCAGCTGGAGGCAGGAAGTCGTCCCAGAACACCAGGGGGTGGCCGATCTCCTGCCCGCCACTCTGAGAAGGGACCAGTTCCTCTAGACCCGCCATCTGGGACAGGTCAGCCAGACATTGGTGCGGATGGAGGAGAGCCTGTCCTCCATCAAGGATACGCTGGGGAACCTGGACTCCCACTCCCGGGCTTTCACAACCTGCCTAAACGAACTGCAGACGACATCAGCGGGCGTTGGGCAGGATGTGAGGGCCCTTACCCAGGCTCCTCCTTCCCCAGTTTTCCACCTCCCCCATGAGTCTCCCCTGAGGAGCCGGGGCCGTGGCCGGGGGCGCCCCAGGCGTGGCTCACGTAAAGGGCAATCATTTTTTTTCCCCCTTTTTTGATTTTTTTTTTTTTTGCTGGAAATTTTTTTATTTTGCTGGTCATTTTTTTTTTTTGGGTTGTGAATGCTGTTTGAATGTGGGGGTGACATTCCTGACGGAAAAGGGGTGTCACCCTCAATTTTGGTGGAGAAGGGTTCCCCAGGACCAGGGAGAAGTGATCCCCAGGTCCGTGTGAATGGTGTATGAATGTACAGTGACATAATTGGAGCCTTGGCGTGGCGTTGCTGCTCACAAGTCCTGCATGGTGGACTGGTGCCAATCCAATTTGATGTGGATGTGGGGTGTGTGTGCTAGAGACCACAGTGGTGTGCATGCATGCATTCTCATTGTGCCATGATTAATGTGTGTGTTTAACGTGCAAAGATGCCCAATGTGAGTTGTCTCCTGGCTGCCCTTCTCTCAGAAGACGGGGTATCCTCGGTTAGGGGGGGATTGTCTGGTTCAGGGGTCAGGTCATCACGTAGGTCAATCTGCAGGCCCTTTCTTACTGCGAAGTTGTGCAGCATGCAACATGCACCGATGATCTGGCACACAAAGTTTGGGGAATACAAGAGGGTACCCCCAGACTTATCCAGGCATCAGAAACATGACTTCAGGAGGCCAAAGGTGCGCTCCACCACTGCTCGTGTTTGGGCTTGATGTGCTTGATTGTATCTTTCCTCTCCTGGGGTTTGGGGGTTCCGGATAGGAGTCATGAGATGGGGTCCCAGTGGATATGCAGAGTCACCTGTAGGGGAAAAGACAGCAGGATGTTAGTCATGCATGTGCCCATTGTGATGTGTGCATCATGGGAGGGTATAGTCATGCCTGCCACCTATGTCACTCACCAACCAGCCAGGTGGCCCCATACACGTTATGATCGAATTCCATTCGGATGTGGCATAGATTGTATATGTAGCTGTCATGGCTGGACCCTGGGTGTTTGGCACGGACTTGCCATATGAGGCCTTGTGCATCGACTATCACCTGTACGTTGATGGAATGCCAATGCTTCCGATTGCGGTACATGTGCTCTGTCTCCTGGGGGGGCTGGAGTGCCACATGTGTGCAATCAATGGCCCCCACGGTGCGTGGGAATCTGGCAATTCTGTAGAAATCTGTCATTGCCTTCAGCCGCAGGTCCTCAGTGGTGGATTTGATGATTTGGTTGGCCATGCGTCTGAGGATTGCAGGGACAACCTGGTGCACACATCTGCTCATGGAGGATTGTGACATCCCAGCCACCACTCCACTTGTACGCTGAAAAGAGCCACTGACAAGGAAATGGAGTGTTGCCATGACCTTAAACAGTGGCTGCACTGCATGTGAGCGTTGTGTTCGACTGGTGATGTCCTCCTGCAGGGTTGTGGTTAATTCCAGGATGGCATGAGGGGTGAATCTGAAGATGCGATACACCTCAGAATCACTCATGCCAAACAGGTCTATGCGGGTGTGGTATATCCTCTCCCGTGCCATCCTCCGTGCCATCCTCCATGCCCTCATCCTTCTTTGTTCATCTAAAGTCAGTAGTATAGCTATGCGCGACGATGCCCCTGGCATGTTGGCATACAGATTGTTGTGCAACACGTGTGACTGCTGAGCTCCTCACTAACAGTGTTGCTTTATCTAACAAGTAGACTTTTTTTCTCTTTTTAGACCAGCTTTTATATGGTCTAATTTTAGACAGGACATTTTGCTGTTGCACACACTGCGTAGCCTGCGCTGCCCCAACGTTCTTTTGTGGATCCCCGTTAGTCCCTCATTAGCATATTTGACTAGCAAATCAATGGTCTGTCTAGCGCAGTTTTGCGCGGACGGATGCGCCTGTCTAACGAAATTACGCCGGACCAAAAAAAGTAGATTTCTTGCGTATCTCGCTTTGGGGATGCCGTGCATCGAAACGCACGCGCACATTTAGACTTACGCACGCGCATCTCCTGTTGCGCAGGCGTAATCGCTCTGTGAATCTGGGCCAATGTATTTAACTCTAAGGCCGCGTACACACGATCGGTTAAACCGATGAGAACGGTCTGATGGACCGTTTTCATCGGTCCAAACCAATCGTGTGTGGGCGCCATCAGTTATTATCCATCGGTTAAAAAAAGCAAACTTGTTTTAAATTTAACCGATGGATACCTAACCGATAGCAAAAAATGATCGTTTGTAGGCACGACCATCGGTTAAAAATCCAAGCATGCTCAGAATCAAGTCGACGCATGCTTGGAAGCATTGAACTTCATTTTTTTCTGCACGTCGTTGTGTTTTACGTCACCGCGTTCTGACACAATCAGTTTTTTAACCGATGGTGTGTAGGCACAACTGACCATCAGTCAGCTTTATTGGTTAACCGATGAAAACGGTCCATCAGACCATGCTCATCGGATGGACCGATCGTGTGTACAGGGCTTCAAGGGTGTGTAGAATTTTTTTTTTGTTTTATTTTTGTCTATTCTATTTTTATTACAACCCTCCCTGTTTATATAGGTCAAGTACTACACACTAGTATTAGGTGGGATTCCCATTTCTTCTGATTCTTCTATATAAAGTGTTAGAATTGGCCTGGGTGGCAAGGGGTTAAATACCATAAGTAAGTAATATACAAAAATGATTATATATTGTTTTTAAGGTAATTCACTATGTTTTCAAAATCTGTACTCAATAGGTAATGGACAAAATACTGAAGTTTGAAGTTATAACTTCCAACCAGTAATTTCACAGTAAATAGATAAATAATAAAGTATTATGTTATAACATATAGCATATAAATATATGATTTAGCTTGAATATAACAGTGCCTTTTCAACAGAATCAGTTTCTTCCTCTTAACTGTGTGAGAAAAACATGGGATTGTGGGTAAATCTTATACACATAAACACACGTTATTTCCTTCTAGTAAAGTGGGCTGGGCTGGAAGGGAGCATTTGTTTTTTAGACACATGCCCTTTCAATGAGGTGTGCCTCCACTGCAGCATTTTTATTGGACAGCTGGGGCTAATGGTACTCCATTTGTCCAAGACTCCAAGCTGTTCATTGAGCTCAGTGCCTCTGAAAAGAATTGAGGAGAGGCACTGTGAGCTCTTCCTCTCAGGCTGCTGCAAACAGAGTGTGCCCACTTGTATTTAAACTGGCCACTCTGTATTTAGCTTCTGACAGGCTGTCAAAGGAGCCCCATAACCAATAAAACCATAGGTTGTATAAGCCCCGAATATGTATCAGTGGTGGGGTAGGACTTATGCTTTGTACACACAATCAGTTTTCTCAAGGGGAAAACTGTGAGGAGAGCTTTTGGCCCAGAATCCCAGCCGTGTGTACATCCCAGTCGAAGGGAAAACGGCCCAAAACCTGCCGGACAAAAAAAGAGAATTCGTTCTCTTTTTTCCTGCCGGGCAATTCGGCGGACTTTTGCCCAGGCAGTTTTTGGCAGTTTTGGAAAAACTGCAATGAAGCATACACATGGCCGGGATTCCCAGCCAAAGCTCCATCGCAGTTTTCCTGTCTGGAAAACTGGCCGTGTGTAGGGGAAAGACTGAACCAAGCAGGTTCTCGGCTTTCCCATCGTGATTTCCCGTCAGAAATCCCTCACGTGTGTATGGGGCATTAGACTACATAATGTCCAAATTTGTGGTCTCTGTAACCCCAGTTTGCCGAGCTACAACCCTCAAAGCTCAATTTTTTTTTTCTTTAATGTTCATGGTCCTGCCTCCCCTGCCTCCCCTGACTGCACGTCCCTGGTCTGTAGATATGTATTTCGGCAACTGCTCTGGGGACAGGTAGAAGATCTGGTTCTGCTTTAACTACTTCCCGACGGCCGTACGACTTTGTACGGCCGCAGGGTGGCTCTAATTCTCTGGGAGGCCGTGTTTTTATGGCCTCCACTCCTCCAGGCCACTAGAGGGCGTGCGATCCCTGAGATGCCGATGCGTGTGCCTGGCGGCCACGATGTCCGCCAGGCACTCACGATCGGCGGTTACAGGACAAGGACGTGGATCTGTGTGTGTAAACACACAGATCCATGTCCTGTCAGGGGAGAGAGGAGACCAATCTGTGTCCCTTGTACATAGGGACATAGATCGGTCACCTCCCCCAGTCCCCCCTCCCCCACAGTTAGAACACAATTCAGGGTACACATTTAACCCCTTCCTCACCCCCTAGTGTTAACCCCTTCAATTAGGGTTGTCCCGATACCGATACTAGTATCGGTATCGGGTCCGATACCGAGTATTTGCGGGAGTACTTGTACTCCCGCAAATACCCCCGATGCCTAATCCGGATACTTTTTTTTTTTTTTTCTTCGGAGTGGGGGCGGAGTGGGGGCGGAGAGTGGGCGGAGAGCGGGCAGGAACCGATCGCAGAGGAGACTGAGGGGGCAGCGAGGAAGGCGGAGTGGAGGCGGAGAGGAAGTCGGAGAGGAAGCAAAGAAGAAAGCGGAGAGCAGAGCAGTCCCCAGGTATGTATAAAATCACACTGGATCATTGGAGAGCTGCTGCTGCTGCCGCTGCCGCTGCCGCCGCCGCCCTCTAGCTGTTCGGCGCTTAAGCCAGGGAACATAACAGCTTTCATTTGAATAGCTGCTGTTCCCTGCCGCGCCATGGCCCCTCCCCCTTGTCGGGCACTTTTCCCAGGATTGGACAGGTGATCTGTCTATCAAAGTGCCCGGACAAGGGGGAGAGGCCATGACGACGCGCGGCAGGGAACAGCAGCTATTCAAATGAAAGCTGTTATGTTCTGCTGAGCGCCGAACAACTAGACGGCGGGGGAGACATAACTGCATATGAGGGGGGAGACATGGCTCCATATGGGGGGCAGACATGACTGCATATGAGGGGGAAGTCATGGCTTCATATGGGGGGAGACATGACTGCATATGAGGGGAAACATGGCTTCATATGGGGGAAAGACATGACTGCATATGAGGGGGGAGTTATGGCTGCATTTGGGGGAAGACATGGCTGCATATGGGGGGGGGGAGTCATGACTGCATATGAGGGGGAAGACATGGCTTCATATGGGGGGGAGACATGACTGCATATGAGGGGGGAGTTATGGCTGCATTTGGGGGGGAGACATGGCTGCATATGGGGGGGAGACATGGCTTCATATGGGGGGAAACATGGCTGCATATGGGGTGGGGGACACAAGGCTGCATTTGGGGCGCATGGCTGCATTTAAAAAAAAGTATCGGTATTCGGAATCGGCGAGTACATAAATAAAAGTATCGGTACTTGTACTCGGTCCTAAAAAAGAGGCATCGGGACAACCCTACCTTCAATGCCAGTCACATTTATACAGTAATTAGTGCATATTTATAGAACTGATCGCAGTATAAATGTGAATGGCGCCAAAAATGTGTCAAAAGTGTCCGCCATAACGTTGCAGTCCCAATAAAAATCGCAGATCGCCGCCATTACTAGTAAAAAAAATAATAATAAAAATTAATAATAATTCTGTCCCCTATTTTGTAAGCGCTATAACTTTTGCGCAAACCAGTCGCTTATTGCGATTTTTTTTTTACCAAAAATATGTAGAAGAATAACTTGAGAAAAACAATGTTTTTTTTTTTTTTAAATGGGCTATTTATTATAGCAACAAGTAAACATTTTTTTCAAAATTGTCGCTCTTTTTTTGTTTATAGCGGAAAAAATAAAAACCGCAGAGGTGTTCAAATACCACCAAAAGAAAGCTCTATTTGTGGGGAAAAAACAACGTCAATTTTGTTTGGGAGCCACATCGGACGACCGCGCAATTGTCAGTTAAAGCGACGCAGTGCCGGAAGCTGAAATTTCACCTGGTCAGGAGTGAGGTATATGTGCCCAGTAAGCAAGTGGTTAAGATCCTTGGGCCAGATTCACATACATTGGCACATATATTGACCGGCGTATTGCATCTCCTTTACGTTAGACCGGCTCAATTTAGAGGCGCAAGTACCGTATCCTCGTAGTATTTGCACAGAAATTTGCGCAATGTAATTTCCAAAGCATAAGGCCGTGTAATTCAAATTGGGAAGGACGTGGGCGTGTTCCATTGAAATGAGCCGTGACCCCATGCAAATGAAGGGCCGGCCGGATTGCACATGCGCGCATGAAGCAGACTATGGTCAGCACCTCTCTGCGCATGCTCAGAACTCGGCACGGCGCAATCAGTGAGATTGGAACTAAGCCCGGTCAACTTAGTGAGCTACGCACAGTGCTTAAATAGACAGAGAGAAACGCCCTTCCTTTGCAAAAGTACATCCCTTTGTTTCCCTTCCTACAGCAAGGTGCTTTTGTTCTGTCGTTTGTTGGTTTGTGACTTGTCTTTGAGATAGTTAGTGACTGTTTTGGATAGTGTTTTGGAGAGTGATTTTTGTCTTTTCTGTGTTTTCTTTGCTATGTTTTTTTTTTTTTGCTGGTAATTTTTTTTATTTTGCTGGGCAATTTTTTTTTTTTTTCTGTTTGTGAATGATTTTGGAATGTGGGGGTGAAATTCCTGCCGGAAAAGGGGTGTCACCCTCATTTGTGGTGGAGAAGGGTTACCCAGGACCAGGGAGAAGTGATCCCCAGGTCCGTGTGAATGGTGTATGAATGTACAGTGACATAATTGGAGCCATGGCATGGCCTTGCTGCTCACAAGTCCTGCATGGTGGGCTTGTGCTAATCCAATTTGATGAGGATGTGGTGTGTGTCATCTAGGGACCACAGTGGTGTGCATGTATGCATTCTCATTGTGCCATGATTAATGTGTGTGTTTAACATGCAAAGATGCCTAATGTGAGCTGTCTCCTGGCTGCTCTTCCCTCAGAAGACGGGGTAGCCTCGGTTAGGGGGGGATTGTCTGGTTCGGGGGTCAGGTCATCACGTATGTCAATCTCCAGACCCTTTCTCACTGCGAAGTTGTGCAGCATGCAACATGCACCGATGATCTGGCATACAAAGTTTGGGGAATACAACAGGGTACCATGGGGGGTTCCGGATAGGAGTCATGAGATGGGGTCCCAGTGCATATGCAGAGTCACCCTGAAGGGATAAGACAGGAGGATGTTAGTAGTGCATGTGCCCCTTGTGATTTCTGCATCATGGGGGGGACAGTCATGCCTGCCACCCATGTCACTCACCAACCAGCCAGCTGTCCCCATACATGTTCTGTTTGAATTTCGTTGGGATGGGGCTATGATTGTATATGTAGCTGTCATGGGTGTCATGGGTGGTGTCATGTGTTGGGCTGGTGATGTCCTCCTGCAGGGTTGTGGTTAATTCCATGATGTCCTCCTCCTTCTGCGGTCATCTAAAGTCAGTAGTATAGCTATGACCAAGGATGCCCCTGGCATGTTGGCATACAGATTGTTGTCCTGCAAGTGTGGCTGCTCAGCTCATCCCTAACGATGTTGCTTAAGCTGACATGTAGACTTTTGTCTAATTTTAAACCTGCTTTTATATGGACAAATTTTAGACAGGACGTGCAGCTGATGCGCACAGCGCACAAACTTACTTTTGTGGATCGCCGTATCTCCCTCATTTGCATATTTGCCTAGCAAATCAATGGTGTGTCTAGTGCATTTTTTGCACGCATTATGCACCGGTCTATGGAAATTACGTCGATCGAAAATGTCTAGATTTCCGGCGTATATCGTTTTGGGGATACGGCGCATAGATACGCAGGCGCATATTTACAATTACGCAGGCGCATCTCCTGAAACGCCGGCTTAAGTGCTTTGTGAATCTGGCCCCTTGTGTTTACCTAATACATAAGGCTAAATGTTTTCCTGATTGGAACCTTAAATCTGTGTAGATTATATGGATTATGCTTTATGTACATTGAAATTTCACTTTGTTTTGAATAAGCTTGTTTGTTCGATTCAATACTGCTGTAGTTTTTGTGTACTCCTTCTGTAAGGTAGGTTCAGCTATGCTGACATTTATATGAAAAGCTTCTTTACATAAAAATGTCAACACAGTTGGGGATTCTGATTAAATGTTTTGTGACTTACTCTGAGCATGCTGTACTTGTGTAACAATTTATTGTATAACTAACTTAATTTACTCAATTTCTGTGGAAGACATTTCCCAGAATAATAATATTTTGATTACCCAGGCTCTTCATGTATTTGATTCTCAAGGTGGATCATTTTTACCACTTAGCTCAGATGGTCATCTAATACATTGTTTAAAATGTCTTCATTATGTAAAACACTTCTACAAAGTGATACAAATCTGATGCAGATATCTCAAATATTGCTTAGCCTTTAAGCTTAGGATAGGACTGTCAATTATGCAAATTCCTAGAAACCAAAAAGTCAATATATTTTAAGATGCTGTCTTTAAATTAATGGTTGTGGTCACTGTAATGACCATAAATAATACAAATTCATAACTTTCCTTTTTACAACCTTATCACTTTGGTTATTTTATTTTCCAGTTTTAGCAGATCTGCCAGGATCATGCAGCCCCATTAAACAAATATCCAATATGAAATATATAAATATTACATGTATAATGCTAGATATCAAAATATTGTGAATATAGTCCACTTTCTGTTAAATAATGTCCAAATTTTGTAAAGCAATTGTGTCCATGTGTATTAATCCACTATTAATACATGTGCTTTCCTGCCACCACTCACCTACTTACAAGCTGCAAAAATTGCAGTAACAATGCATGTGATAAATATGGTCACTCCAGCTTATCTTCTTATGGATAATGAGATGATGAGAGGGCCACAGTACTCATCACCACCAGAATGGCAGTGTGTCTCCCAAACTTAATTACCACCAGAGGTCACTATACATCCAGGTCTTAAAACTGTATACAAACGCTCAGCAAAATATTCTCTAGATGAAAATCCTCAGTGTAAAAATGATCTGCGATGCAACAGTTGGGCATTTCTAGAATTCCACCTCCCCAAACCTTTATATACACTGAGCATAGAATGCTTGCCCTATTGGTTTGACAAAAGGGCATGTCTTGTGCCCTGAAATGCGTAGCCACCCCCAACGTAGTAATGTCATCTTCGGCCATCTCCTGAGCTGACCCAAACTAACCAGGGCCTGCGGATGCTACAGGAAGGATTCTACTTTGAAGCCTTAAGCCAGCCAGAGATAACCAAAACCTACATGTTGTGACATGCCTTCTCCACATTTAATGCAGTGAGTACATTATTGGAGCTGCAATTGCAACCTAAATAATGCTCTCATTGCAGGCCTCTTTGAACAAATACCCATACTTTGTGTTTTAAGCCTAAAAAAGGCAGGCAGAGATCAGAAGACTAGTCACCAATCTTTCTTGCAGACTCCCTGCAGCTGATATCTTCCTCATTTCTTATGTCAGAGCTGCTCCTGATGACTGGTAATCTGATGACTGGTGGGTTACGTACCAACAGAATGAATAAAGAGGACACAGGCAAATGCTTACTTGCATGTCATTATTAAATCAGACCCTGAATCTCATGCAAATAGCAGCCAGAGAAAGAAGGGGTTGAATTTGTCTTGGATGACCATAAACTTCAGATTTACTATGACCAGGAACTGCATTGTCTAGGCAGAGTCACACGTCAGGAATATGGAGGAACTTTGATTTGGAATCAAGCATGGGTTCATGAGTAATCCATAATATTCACAGTTTACAGGCCCTGCAAACTAGTGCAGCTGGTTTCTTCTGTTTTTAAAAAAAAAAAAAAGCAAAACGGTACCACACAGAAAGACTGGATAGGAGGAAGATATTATAATCTAGGTGACTTGCTGGTAAGATGTAAAATATGAACTACATGAATAAACCTCTTTTCTGGCACTGAACTATCCCAGTCCTATTAGTTATTATTATTATTCATGATTTATATAGCGCCAACAGTTTACGCAGTGTTTTACAATGTAAAGGGGGGACAGCACAATTACAGTACAGTTCAATACAGAAGGTACAGGAGGGCCCTGATTGTAGAGCTTACATTCTAAGGAGAGGGGGGTGGTGCAAAAGGTAATAGCTGCAGAGAATGATTTGATGGGGGTGGATCGGGGACAGTTGTTAGGTGGGTGTGGGATAGGCTTCCTTGAATAAATGAGTTTTCAGGGATCTCCTAAAGGTGGACAGGGTAGGGGCTGATCGGACATACCAGGGCAGGGAGTTCCAGTGGATGAGAGAGGCTCTGGAGAAGTCCTGAAGGTGAGCATTGGAGGAGGTAACAAGGAAGCTCCTGGGAGGAGTGATTTTGGTGATATCTGCAGATGAGATTGGTGATGTAGATGGGTGTGATGTTGTGAATGGCATTGTATGTTGTGGTTAGCATTTTGAAATTTTACTTGGTGGGCTAGGGGAAGCCAGTGAAGGGATTATCAAAAAAAGTTCTAATTTCAAACAGAGGTCTTTTGTTCAGTTTTTCTAGCTTGGTTATTTACAAGTATAAAAAGAAAGAAAGTGCAGCGCAAAATATAAAAATAAATCATAAAATCTAAACGTAAGACATCATAATGATGATAACGATATATTAATATTAAATATAGAAAAAATAGAAAAAGTCTGTGAATCAAATCAGTGCAAATAAATTAAATTATAAATAAATAAGTGATGAACAAGAGATGCGTGAAAAAGTCCATAGATATTCCACCAGTGTACAGATCCACACACAGTGACAATCCCTCCACCCAGGGCTCTCTAGGTACTCTCACCTCCTGGTATAGACCCCTGAATTACCAGGAAGTCAAAACCAGCAGACAATAAGATCGACCAATTCTCATGAGAAATCCTCCTTTCAAAAGATAGCTTTACACAGACAGCTGGTAGTTCCAGGCTCAGCAGGCAAGTGTATGCATAGGAGACAAAGGAATGATCTAAGCGCTCTCCGTTTTCATAAAAAGGCATCGGCATTTATTAAATAAAAAGGTTACTCACAAATAAATGTGCATGTTAAGCATAAACGAATGATGTTATTTACAGTACGCATTTTTCTGACACACTTGATCTGCTTGAGGCAAAGTTTGCAAATCACAACAGTGCAATTGCCTCCACATGTGCTAGAAAAAGGCCCAGACAGCTGAGCTGTTGGAAGTGGGCTGGGAGATAACAGCTCCACTATGTGATAGAATAGGGTGGCTGCTCTCTACTCTTCCATGATGGCTGCCTTGTTGGGGTTGTGCCTCATGCTCATTTTCCTCCTCTGATCTATCCGACACCCAAGTCTCGTCAGTAATCTCATCATCATCCACTCCATCCTCATCATCACTAGAGTCAATTTGACAATACGCTGCAGCCTGGGAGACATGACAGACAATTTGTTGTTTACCAGTGTTCTCCCCTCTTTTATAGGCTCATGTTCCTACCTTCTTCAACCTCAGAACCAACATCAGAATCAACTAATGCCTGGGAATCAAAGAGCAAATGGCATGCTGCTGTGTTCAAAGACTAGACTAGACACGTCTCTGCTTGGGTGAAAGAGGATGAGGAAGATAAGGATGGTTTAGTAAGCCAGCCCACCACCTCCTCTGCATGCTGTGTCTGGATGGCATGGGCAACATCACGAAACAGAGGAAATGGTGCCCTGCCTGAGGACAGACCACGTCCATCTTTGTCTGTGAACACAGATGTTGCTGGGCCCCTCACAGTGCCATGGAAATATATGCCTCTCCTTGTTTGCCTCCCAGAAATGATGGGGGGGGGGGGCTTATTAGAGAAAAAGGGGAAATGTGTAGTTGGATACACTTTAATCAATGGAAAGTAGTGTTTGGTGCACTTTAACTTGAGTACTCACTACACAGACACACTCCACTGACACACTACAATATACTGCAGTAAATATGCACTGATACAACTTCAAATTACTGCAGTGAAACTGAACTGACGGAATTCAATATACTGCAGTAAAAGTGCAATGCAATATACTGCAGTAAAGCTGCACTAGCACACTTCAAGTGCACTAAGGTATTTCAATATATTGCCGTAAAAGTGCCCTAAGGCACTTCAATATACTCCAGTAAAAATGCACTAATGCATTTCAATATACTGCAGCAAAACTGCACTAAGGCACTTCAATAAACTGCCGTAAAAGCACACTAAGGCAGTTTAATATACTGCCATAAATGTGCAATAAGGCACTTCATTATACTGCAGTAAAAGTGCACTAACGCAGTTTAATATACTGCAGTAAATGTGCACTAAAACACTCAATATACTGCTGTGAATGTGCACTAATGCATGTCAATATACTGCAGTAAACGTGCCCTAATGCACCTTAATATACCAAACTGACACTAAAGTAAAAATCAATGGTCTCACCCCACTCACACTGCACGATCACTATATTCACACTAAACTGACACTCTACACCCACACCAGAATCACAATAGCCCACTAAATTGAAGTGCCTTAGTGCACTTTTATGGCAGTATATTGAAATGCCTTAGTGCACTATTACGGCAGTATTTTTGACTTCACATATGTCCTAGATTATCTTTTTTGCTGTTGGTTTTAGATATTGTTTAAATAATGCCTACTGTATTAAAAATCATGGTTTATGATGCATCTAAACTTTGAAATTTAAAAATGAAAACTTTGTTTTTCACAAAAAGTCTTAACTACTAAACTTCAGTTAAAAAGCTATGCTCATAAAATTCTAAATCTACAAATAAAAACAAATTTAATATTTTGTAAAGGCATTCAGTGCCTCTAGCTTTCTTATGGGAGGAAAAATAAAAACACAAACATTAAAATTAATTATCTACATCAAAAGAATTAAAATGTATATATATTCTCTTTGAAAATGTTTCCCTACAAAGTTATAATATCATTAGCAAGATTTTATTCCTTCTGGATAGAAGTGCAATGCAGCACTTTGATCAGAAGTGTCTTTCTTATAACCCATTCAAATGCTGAACCCCATCCAAGGAAATCTCAGAAAATAGTCAAGAATAAGTGCACCTTTGTAGTAACAATCAATGACCATATACAACACATTTTCTGATCTGTATTGTAATGTGGTTACTAAGCTTAAAACACGACACATGTAGAATGAGTTCAATCAAAGGAAAATAAATTAATTATTTACAAATCTTGTATCCTCAGAATACAAAATCTATGACACCAGATTATTTGTACACATACATGTTCTGGGGGAGTAACTCACTAAGAGATTGCCATATTTAGCTTGTTCGCCCATTTGAACCTGAGGCTGCTGCAGCAGCAAGTACCTAATTTTGTGGCAATATCACTACCGCTACTAAATGAATGATTTCCCAGCCCGACTGCTGGGAAGTAAACATGTCGGTCAGGATCCCAGATAGCAAAAGTTACCAAATATAGTCATGATGTAATTGTGTTGTTTTTATGTGTTCCCCTTTCTGAGAAATACTAGGATACATGCTCTGAAGAACAAAAAACAAAAAAACATAGGGGTCTGATATGAATATTGAATATGGACTCCACACAAAAGATAATGTGGGATTCCCCCTTAAAAATCAATACCAGATCCTCATCCAGACTTGCGGCCTGGTTTTCTAGAAAGGGAGTAGTAAAAAGTTCACATACCCTCAACATGTTGATTGGGACAAGGGCCTCATCCCCCATCTCTGGTTAGGTGGATGTAGGGGTTTGCAGGGGCGACATATTGAAATCTAGAAACCCCCTTTCAAAATCAGGGGGCTTCCTACATAAATGAATAAGGGGTACATAGTATCATACATACTCTCAAAAAAGGAAAATGTAAATACACCCAACTGTGACAAAGTTCTTTAACCACTTCATTGCCAGCCTATTGTAAAATTACGGCTGCGAGGTGGCTCTACCATCCTGCCTTGGGTGCCGATGCGTGCCCGCGATCAGCAGTTACACAGCCAAGGACATGGATCTGTGTGTTTAAATACACAGATCCATGTCCTGTCAGGGAGAGGAGACTGATGGTGTGTCCCTTGTACATAGGGACACTGATTAACCACCTCCCCCAGTCAGTCCCCTCCCCCCACAGTTAGAATCACTCCCTAGGACACACATTTAACCCCTTGATCGCCCCCTAGTGTTAACCCCTTCCCTGCCAATCACATTTACACAGTAATCAGTGCATTTTTATAAATATGAATGGTCACAAAAATGTGTCAAAAGTGTCCAATATGTTCGTCGCAATATCACAGTCACAATAAAAATCGCAGATCGCCGCCATTACTAGTAAAAAAATGCCATAAATCTATCCCCTATTTTGTAGACGCTATAACTTTTGCGCAAACCAATCAATATACGCTTGTTGCAATATGTAAAAATATGTAGAACAATAATGGAAAGTATTCAGCGCTGGGAAAATAAATAAATTAAATTACAAAGTAAATAGGCAAGCCAGCACTAAGGACAAATTCATAAAAAATTCACAAAGAGACTATATAGTGAAAACAGTGCAGCGCAAAAAGTGAAAAACCAAACTAAAATAAATATATAATCATATAATAAATTCATACAAGAAAATTCATATGGGCATGCACATGCCCTCAACCACCCTTGCCTGGTGGTTGTGGGGGTCTGCGGGCAGAAGGCTTATCGGAATCAGGAAGCCCCCTTTAACAAAGGGGACCTCCAGATCCCGCCCCCATGTGAGTTGGTAAGGGGTACATTGTACCCCTACCATTTCACAAAAAAAAAGTGTAAACATTTTAAAAACCACAGGAGACAGCTTGGGACAAGTCCTTTATTAAGAATAAACAAATAAAAAAAATATTTCAGCGATGTAATCCATTCTTGATCTCCAGCGATGATACAACGCACACTATTCTGCATTGCGCCAGAGGGGGCGTGGTCACCCATACACGTCACTGGGTAACCCCAGTGTTTCCCCTTGCGCCACAGGGGGGCAGGGTCATCCGCGCACGTGATGGGTGGCCCCACCCTCAGCTATATAAGAGCTGTCAGACTGGAGCACGTCATTCGTCGGGTGCCTCCCATGGAGGCAGGATCGCGTGCGTTGTATCCTCGCTGGAGATCGAGAATGGAATACATCGCTGGAGATCAAGAATGAATTACATTGCTGGAATCTTTTTTTTTTTAATAAAGGACTTGTCCCAAGCTGTCTCCTGTGGTTTTTAAAATGTTTACACTTTTTTTGTGAAATGATAGGGGTACAATGTACCCCTTACCAATTCACATGGGGGGGCTGGGATCTGAAGGTCCCCTTTGTTAAAGTGGGCTTCCAGATTTCAATAAGCCCCCCACCCGCAGACCCCCAAAACCACCGGGCAAGGGTTGTGGGGATAAGGCCCTTGTCCCCATCAACATGGGGACATCCTCCCCATGTTGAGGGCATGTGGTCTGGTATGGTTCAGGAGGTGGGGCGCTCTCTTGTTCCCCCTTTTTCCTGCGACCTGCCAGGTTGCGTGCTCGGATAAGGGTCTGGTATGGATTTCTGGGGGAACCCCATGCCGTTTATATTTAATTTTGGCACGGGGTTCCCCTTAAAATCCATACCAGACCTGAAGGGTCTGGTATGGATTTTGAGCGGGACTCCTACGCCATTTGTTTTTAAATTGGCGCAGGGTTCCTTGTAATATCCATACCAGACCTGAATGGCCCTTTTATGGAATTTGAAGGGACTCCCACGCAGTTTTTTTTCTAATTTTGGTTCTGTTTTTTTTTTCAATTACTTTTATCTGTATTGCCGGGACTCGACAATTCATTATAACCACGAGTAGTTTTAAATAACTTGTTTTCCTTTGTGCAGAGATTGTTATAAACACGGGAAACATGCGCTACTTTACAAGCATACTATAGACACCCCCCAGGTACAAAATTTAACCACTTAAGCCCCAGACCAATATGCTGCTAAATCCCTAGAGGTGTTTTTACAATTTGGCACTGCGCTGCTTTAACTGGTAATTGCGCGGTCATGCAATGTTGTACCGAAACAAAATTTGCATCCTTTTCTTCCCACAAATAGAGCTTTCATTTGATGGCATTTGATTGCCTCTGCAATTTTTTATTTTTTTAGTTTATTTTTTGCGATATAAACGGAAAAAGACCATACATTTTGAAAAAAAAAAGATTTTTCTTATAACAAAAAGTAAAAAATATCGAATAAACTAAATTTTAGTCAAACATTTAGGCCAAAATTTATTCAGCCACATGTCTTTAGTAAAAAAAAAATGCAATAAGCGTATATTTATTGGTTTTCACAAAATTTATGGGCCCAGATTCACAGAGCGATTACGCTTGCGCAACAGGAGATGCGCGTGCGTAAGTCTAAATGTGCGCGTGCGTTTCGATGCACGGCATCCCCAAAACGAGATACGCAAAAAATCTACTTTTTTTTGTCCAGCGTAATTTCGTTAGACAGGCGCATCCGTCCGCGCAAAACTGCGCTAGACAGACCATTGATTTGCTAGTCAAATATGCTAATGAGGGAGTTACGGGGATCCACAAAAGAACGTTGGGGCAGCGCAGGCTACGCAATGTGCGCAACAGCAAAATGTCCTGTCTAAAATTAGACCATATAAAAGCTGGTCTAAAAAGAGAAAAATCGTCTACATGTCAGATAAAGCAACACTGTTAGTGAGGAGCTCAGCAGTCACACGTGTTGCCCAACAAACTGTATGCCAACATGCCAGTGGCATCCATGCTCATAGCTATACTACTGACTTTAGATGAGCAAAGAAGGAGGAGGGCACTGAGGAGGGCACTGAGGAGGGCACTAAGGAGGGCACGGGAGATGTTTTTTTTTTTTTAATTTTTTTTTGCTTATATAAACTTTACAATTTAATCTAATCTAATACAATATTCTTATCTGATACAAGCCCCTCACTCTTCACTCTTCACGGGAGAGGATATATCACACATGCATAGACATCTATGGCATGAGTGATTCTGAGGTGTCTCGCATCTTCAGATTCACCCCTCATGCCATCATGGAATTAACCACAACCTTGCAGGAGGACATCAGCAGCCCAACACATGGCACTACCCATGACACCCATGACAGCTACATATACAATCATAGCCCCATCCCCACAGATTTCGAACAGAACATGTATGGGGACAGCTGGCTGGTTGGTGAGTGACATGGGTGGCAGGCATGACTGCCCCCCCTCCCCATGATGCACACATCACAAGGGGCACATGCACTACTAACATCCTCCTGTCTTTTCCCTTCAAGGTGACTCTGCATATGCACTGGGACCCCATCTCATGACCCCATCTCATGCCAGCTCACATATGCATCTTTGCACGTTAAACACACACATTAATCATGGCACAATGAGAATGCATGCATTCACACCACTGTGGTCCCTAGCACACACACACCACGTCGTCATCACATTGGATTGGCACAAGCCCACCATGCAGGACTTGTGAGCAGCAACGCCATGCCACGTCTCCAATTATGTCACTGTACATTCATACACCATTCACACAGACCTGGGTTTCACTTCTCCACCACAAATGAGGGTGACACCCCTTTTCCTGCAGGAATATCACCCCCACATTCCAAAATCATACACAAACAGAACCAAAAAAATAAAATAAATGACGAGCAAAAATAAAAAATGCCCAGCAAAAATATAATTTAAACAAAATAACAACAAAGAAAACACATAAAAGACAAAAATCACTCTGCAAAACAGTCCCCAAATATCTCAAAGACACGTCACAAACAAACAAACAAACGCTAATAAACAAAAGCACCTTGCTGTATAGGGAGGGATACAAAGGGATGTACTTTTGCAAAGGAAGTGCGTTTGTGTCTGTCTATTTATGCTGTCTGCGTAGTTCACTAAGTTGCCCTAGTCCACTTCCAATTTCACTGATTGCACCGTTCCCGAGTTGTGAGCATGCGCACAGAGGTGCTGACCATGGTCTGCTTCATGCGCGCATGCGCGATCCGGCCGGCCCTTTATTTGCATGGGGTCACGGCTCATTTCAATGTAACACGCTCACGTCCTTCCCAATTTGTAATACTTCGCCTTACGCCTCTGAAATAACATTACGCATGCGCAATTTTCTGCGCAAAAGCTACGAGAATAGGGTGATTACGCGGCTACATTGCGCAAGTCTAACCTAAAAGGCGGTGCGCTACGCCGGTCCAATAATGCGCAGATGTACCTGAATCTGGCCCATAGCGTCTACATTTTCTGGAATTTACACAGCTTCTATTTTATGACTGCCTATCTCATTTCTTGAGATGCTAAAATGGCAGGGCAGTACAACCCCCCCAAATTACCCCATTTTGGAAAGTAGACACCCCAAGGAAACTGCTAAGAGGCATGTTGAGTCCATTGAATATGTTTATTTTTTGTCCCAAGTGATTGAATAATGACAAAAAAAAAAAATGTTTACAAAAAGTTGTCACTAAATGACATATGCCATGGTTATATGTGGAATTACACCCCAAAATACATTCTGCTGCTTCTCCTGAGTACGGGGATACCACATGTTTGGGACTTTTTGGGAGCCTAGCCTAGCACCGCCTTCAGCATTTCTAAGGGCGCAAATTTTTGATTTCACTCCTCACTACCTATCACAGTTTCGAAGGCCATAAAATGCCAAATAGCACAAAACCCCCTCAAATGACCCCATTTTGGAAAGTAGACACCCAAGCTATTTGCTGAGAGGCATGTCGAGTCCATGGAATATTTTATATTTTGACACAAGTTGCGGTATTATGACAAACCGATATTACGGGACCCCGAAAACCAATTACCGCCTTCAAGATTTGTGTGAGTGAAATCAAAAATGGCAGGGCAGTACAACCCCCCCAAATTACCCCATTTTTTTGCACAAAGTTGTCACTAAATGATATATTGCTCACACATGCCATGGTTATATGTGGAATTGCAACACAAAATACATTCTGCTGCTTCTCCTGAGTACGGGGATACCACATGTGTGGGACTTTTTGGGAGCCTAGCCGCGTACGGGACCCCAAAAACCAAGCACCGCCTTCAAGATTTCCAAGGGCATACATTTTTGATTTCACTCCTCACTACCTATCACTACCTATCACAGTTTTGAAGGCCATAAAATGCCAAGATGGCACACAACCCCCCCCCCAAATGACCCCATTTTGGAAAGAAGACACCCCAAGCTATTTGGTGAGAGGCATGTTGAGTCCATGGAATATTAATTTGTTTTGCCCCAAGTCATTAAATAATGACCAAAAAATAAATAAAAAAAATACAAAACATTGTCACTAAATTATATATTTCTCACACATGCCATGGGCATATGTAGAATTACACCCCAAAATACATTCTGCTGCTTCTCCTGAGTATGGGGATACCACATGTTTGGGACTTTTTGGGAACCTAGCCGCGTATGGGGCCCCAAATCCAAGCAACGCCTTCAGCATTTCTAAGGGTGCAAATTTTTGATTTCACTCCTCACTACCTATCACAGTTTCGAAGGCCATAAAATGCCCAGATAGCACAAAACCCCCTCAAATGACCCAATTTTGGAAAGTAGACACCCCAAGCTATTTGCTGAGAGGCATGTCGAGTCCATGGAATATTTTATATTTTGACACAAGTTGAGGGAATATGACAAACTGATTTTTTTTTGCACAAAGTTGTCACTAAATTATATATTTCTCACACATGCCATTGGCATATGTGGAATTACACCCCAAAATACATTCTGCTGCTTCTCCTGAGTATGGGGATACCACATGTGTGGGACTTTTTGGGAGCCTAGCCGCGTACGGGACCCCGAAAACCAATTACCGCCTTCAAGATTTGTGTGAGTGAAATCAAAAATGTATGTGCTTAGAAATCTTGAAGGTGGTGATTGGTTTTCAGTGTCCCATACGCGGCTAGGCTCCCAAAAATTTCCACACCCCTTACTCAGGAGAAGCAGCAGAATGTATTTTGGGGTGCAATTCCACATATAACCATGGCATGTGTGAAAAATATATCATTTAGTGACAACTTTGTGCAAAAAAAAATCAGTTTGTCATATTCCCGCAACTTGTGTCAAAATATAAAATATTCCATGGACTCGACATGCCTCTCAGCAAATAGCTTGGGGTGTCTACTTTCCAAAATGGGGTCATTTGGGGGGGTTTTGTGCTATTTTGGCATTTTATGGCCTTCGAAACTGTGATAGGTAGTGAGGAGTGAAATCAAAAATTTGCGCCCTTAGAAATGCTGAAGGCGGTGCTTGGTTTTTGGGGCTCCATACGCGGCTAGGCTCCCAAAAAGTCCCAAACATGTGGTATAGCGGTACTCAGGAGAAGCAGCAGAATGTATTTTAGGGTGCAACTCCACATATAACCATGGCATGTGTGAGCAATATATCATTTAGTGACAATTTTTTGTAATTTTTTATTTTTTTGTCATTATTCAATCACTTTGGACAAAAAAAAAAATTCAATGGACTCAACATGCCTCTCAGTAGTTTCCTTGGGGTATCTTCTTTCCAAAATGGGGTAATTTGGTTTTTTTTGTGCTATTTTGGCATTTTATGGCCTTCGAAACTGTGATAGGTAGTGAGGAGTGAAATCAAAAATATACACCCTAATGCCGCGTACACACCATCACTTTTTGTGATGAAAAAAAATGTCATTTTTAAAAATGTCATTTAAAATGATGGTGTGTGGGCAAAATGTCATTTTATGTCTTCTGAAAAATGACCAAAAAAAAATTCGAACATGCTCGAATTTTTTATGTCATTTTTCAAAATGTCATTTTTTGTGTCATAAAAAATGATCGTGTGTGGGCAAAACTACGTAAAAAATGACGTTTTAAACCCGCACATGCCCAGAAGCAAGTTAGGAGACGGGAGGTAAAACTACCATTCATAATGGAGTAAGCACATTCATCACGCTGTATCAGACAAAAAAGCAGGAATCATCTTTTACTAACAAGTAACCAGCTAAAAGCAGCCTCAAGGCAAATAGAACTTCCCCTTTAGAGTGCCATCACTTTGTTCATCATTTTCCAAAAATGATGGTGTGTACGCAACGTCATTTTTTAAAATGAAGTTTGAAAAATGTCATTTTTTTTCATGAAGAAAAATGACATTTTTTTTCATCACAAAAAGTGATCGTGTGTACGGGGCATAAGGCCTCGTACACACGATCAAATCTGTCCGCTGGAAACGGTCTGCTGGACCGTTTCAGCAGACAGATTCGATCGTGTGTACGGCCGAGCTGATGGATTTGGCCACCAGACAGATTTCAAAGCATGCTTTGAAATCTATCTGGTGGGAATCCGTCCGCCCGTCATGTCTGCTGGTTAGTACACTTACCAGCAGACATGTCGTCCCGCACCGCCGCCGAATGGATTCGGTGCATGCGCGGAAGTGTTTTACTTCCTGGTGCGGTGACGTGGCGGCGTCAACGTCACCGCCACGTCACCGACACGTCAGCGCGCCGTCTGCTGGCGGGGATTTTGGTTTGCTCGTGTGTACACGCGAGCAAACCAAAATCCCAGCAGACAGATTTGTTCAAATCTGTCGGACAGACAGATTTGAACAAATCTGTCTGCTCGTGTGTACGAGGCCTTAGAAAGCCTGAAGTCGGTGCTTGGTTTTCGGGAACCCGTACGCGGCTAGGCTCCCAAAAAGTCTCACACATGTGGTATCCCCGTACTCAGGAGAAGCAGCAGAATGTATTTTGGGGTGTAATTCCACATATCGATTGATCGGTGGGTATGCCCACCATTAGAATACCTCCCTTCATCCACCCACTTCTAATGATGGGCATACATGCACCATTTATATATGCCAAAGCATGGGGGCATCCTCCCGCAAAAAAGTTATGCCGCGTACACACGGTCGGACTTTTCTATGCCTCGTACACACGGTCGGACTTTTCTATGCCGTGTACACATGGTCAGACTTTTCCACGGGAAAGCCTCCGTAGGAATGTCAACTGTATGTACGCGGCATTGGGAGCAAAATCGCTCCTCCGCCCCTAATGCCCCCATGCTTCGGCATATATGCTCTTTTTTTAACTGTGGTGGTGAAATCACCTCCTACAGCGTTGGCGTCGCGGCTTTATATATATCATGGGAGCAAACGCTGTTGCTGTCACGCTAAATAAATCCGCGCTGCAACTGAATGGCGTACCTGCTAAGCAAATGATGGTTAACATTAAAACAAAGTAACATTACAGTATAACAGTAAGATCATACCATACCTGCAAAGCAAATACCAATAAAAAAAACATAGTAAAAAATAAAACATTTTTTAACGCAACCTGTGCCTAAAATATATATATATATGCCAAAGCATGGGGGTATCCTCCCGCAAAAAAGTTATGCCGCGTACACACGGTCGGACTTTTCTATGCCGTGTACACATGGCCAGGCTTTTCCACGGGAAAGCCTCCGTAGGAATGTCAACCGTATGTACACAGCATTAACCACTTGCCCATGGTGTCATAGTCAAAAGACGTCATGACTTTAAAGATGGATATCCATCTTTTCCGTGGGCAGTGCTGTACACGATAATGGCGGTCCCAGCGGCGGATTCGCCGCAAGATCGCCGTTATCGGTGGCGGGAGAGGGCCCCCCCCCTCCCGCCGCTCTCCCGCGCTCTCCGCCGCTTACCGGAGCCGTCGGTAACGGCGGAGGCGATCGGGTCCTCCTGCTGGCTGCGTTGGGATACGAGTGAGGGAAAAATCGCCCCCACCCGTCCCCCACAGCTCTGCTGGGCGGAAGTGACGTCAAAACGTCAGTCCCGCCCAGCGTCTTAAAGAAACATTTTTTTTTTTCTGAAATTTGAAAAATTACATTTTTTTTTTTTTTTCTTTTTTTGCATTTAAGCCTAAATATGAGATCTGAGGTCTTTTTGACCCCAGATCTCATATTTAAGAGGACCTGTCATGCTTTTTTCTATTACAAGGGATGTTTACATTCCTTGTAATAGGAATAAAAGTGATAATTTTTTTTTTTTAATTTATTTCGATGTATAAAATTATAAACTAATTAAAAATAAATAAGAAAACAAAAAAAAAAAATGTAAAACGCCCCGTCCCGACGAGCTCGCGCACAGAAGCGAACGCATACGCGAGTAGCGCCCGCATATGAAAACGGTGTTCAAACCACACAAGTGAGGTATCGCCGCGATCGTTAGAGCGAGAGCAATAATTCTAGCCCTAGACCTCCTCTGTATCTCAAAAAATGCAACCTGTAGAATTTTTTAAACGTTGCCTATCGAGATTTTTAAGGGTAAAAGTTTGACGCCATGCCACGAGCGGGCGCAATTTTTAAGTGTGACATGTTGAGTATCATTTTACTCGGCGTAACATTATCTATCACAATATATAAAAAAATTGGGCCAAATTTATTGTTGTCTTATTTTTTTATTCAAAAAAGTGTTTTTTTTTCAAAAAAAGTGCGCTTGTAAGACCGCTGCGCAAATACGGTGTGACAAAAAGTATTGCAATGACTGCCATTTTATTCTCTAGGGTGTTAGAAAAAAAAAATATATAATGTTTGGGGGGTTTAAGTAATTTTCTAGCAAAAAAAACAGTTTTAGTCTCGTAAACACCGAATCTGAAAAACAAACCCGGTGGGCAAGTGGTTAAGAGCAAAATCGCTCCTCCGCCCCTAATGCCCCCATGCTTCGGCATATATGCTCTTTTTTTAACTGTGGTGGTGAAATCACCTCCTACAGCACTGGAGTCACAGCTTTATATATCGTGAAAGCAAACGCTGTTGCTGTCAAGATAAATAAGTCCGCGCAACAGCTGAATGGCGTACCTGAAAACAGTAAAGTAAATTACATACCTGAAAAGCAAGCATGAAAAAACATAACAACAATAAAACTTTGCAGAATAGAATACAGTAAAAAAGAGCAGAACAATAGAGAGAGAACAAAGAGGGAGAGAACAATAAAATGACAACTATATATATATATATTTTTTATATATTTTTTTGTGTTTTTTTTAATTTTTACTTTTTTTTAACACTTTTTTTTGTAACTGTAACTGTTCAACTTTTCGGTTCCAGGTTTGGGTCTCTCAAAATGCGATGGCATCTTGGGAGACCCTGTGTAAGTGTGCCTAGCCTGTGAAATGCTTTACCCTATGCTAATAATTCACTCACTGTGGAAGTCTTCAAAACATTCACCAATACAAAGACCAGGATCGGCAGGACATTGGGGACAAAAATAACGGGTGTCACGCCTAAATCCGCACTTGGTACAGACACGACATTTTCTTTAGGGGGCTTTAACTTGCATGTTAACCTTTAAAATTAGCACTTTTGATTTCTCCCATAGACTTTTAACCACTTGTCCACGGGAGGACGTCATATGATGTCCTCCACTTTATGCGGGGATATCTTAATGATGCCTGCAGCTACAGGCATCATTCAGATATTGCCGTCTTCAGCCTCCGATTCTGTGCATGATAAGAATGATCAAAGCAGCGGTTCCACCGCTTGATCATTCTTATAGGCAGCGGAAGGGGACATCCCCCCTCCCGCCACCATCCGGTGCTTCTCCGGGCTCTCCCGTGCCATCGGGGGCCCAGAGAGCGAATTGGTCGGCGCTGCCTGGAAACCATAGAGATAACTGGTGACCAGATGGTCACCAGTTATCTCTATGACCGTTGGAGGCCCGGGCGTGATGTTATGACGTCATGCCCGGTACCCGGAAGTAAATAAAGCCGCAATCATGGCTAACGGCATGTGATCAGTGATTTCTTTTTCACCGATTTCATGCTTGTAAGCATGGAGGAGAGATGTGGGATCTTATTCAAAGTGTGACATGTTAGGTATCTATTTACTCTGCGTGACTTCATCATTCACATTATAAAAAAAAATTGGGCTAACTTTACTGTTTTGTTATTCTTTAATTCATGAAACCGTTTTTTTCTCCAAAAAAGGCGTTTGAAAAATTATTGCGCAAATACTGTGCGAGTAAAAAGTTGCAATGACCGCGATTTTATTCCCTAGGGTGTCTTCTAAAAAAATATATAATGTTTGGGGGTTCTGATTAATTTTTTAGCAAAAAAAATTTGTTTTTGACATGAAGGAGAGAAGTGCCAAAATAGGCCCGTGGACAAGTGGTTAAAGAGTGCTTTTCGAAATTGCAGCGAACACCCCAAATTGTTCGATATGCAGCGAATGTTCAAATTGAACTCATGTTCAACCCGAACATAAAGCTCATCCCTATTCATGACGACCTATCACACTTTTAAAGGCCCTAGAGCACCAGGACAGTGGAATTACCCACAAAATGACCCATTTTGTGGGAAAGCAAACACCCCAATGTATATTTTATGAGGCATAATCAGTCTTTTGAACATGTCATTTTGTGGAAAGAAAAATGTAAAAAAAAATTTTTTTACACAAAATTGTCAATTTATAAGATATTTCTAACACAAATCATGTACATAGCAAAAATTACACTCTAAAACTTATTTTCCTATCAGAATACCACATGTGTGAGACGTTTACACAGCCTGACCACATACAGAGGTTTAACATGCAAGTAGCACTCCAGGCGTTCTAGGAGCAGAATTTGCACTTCTAATTTCATGACTACCTATAACACCTGTGAAGGCCCTGGAGCAGATTAAGAACATCATGTCCTGGTGCTGAGAATTTTGATGGGGCCTTTTATAAATAATAAATAAATAAATGTAACACTGACCCCCGAAGGAGCTGCTGGTTTGATTTGGGCCTGCACTCTACCAATAAACCCCACTAACTTGGCTCAATCCCCTTGGCACAGCTGTGATGCAATGCAATACAATACAATGTAAGACCGTACAAAATACCTGTATTGTCACCCCAGGATCCACTGACTGCACCTCAAGGGAGAAAACAATACGCCACAACAACTGGATACTTAACCAGAGATATATTTTACTGTAGAATATGCAAAAAAGTGATTAAAGTAATTCTGCTGTCATCCCAGCATAAGACAACAGCACAATGGATTTCAATATAAACAATTTGAAAAAACAGTATACCGTATTTATCGGCGTATATCGCGCACTTTTTTGCCCTGAAAATCAGGGCAAAATCGTGGGTGAGCGATATACGCCGATACCCGCTTTCCCGCGCCGAATTTTGAATACTGCGCCGACATATACTGAGCGCAGTACACTCGGGTATATTCGGCCAGTCTCGGCTTCTTCCGCGGTCACGTCCTGGACGTACAGGACGTGAGCGCGAAAGTTGCCGAGCCTGCCCGAGTGTACTGCGCTCAGTATATGCTGGCGCAGTATTCAAAACTCGGCGCGGGAAACGAGCGGGGAGGACGCGAGGACGCCGCGAGGATGCCGGACCCACCGAAGAGGACACCGGACCCGCCGAAGAGGACACCGGACCCGCCGAAGAGGACACTGGACCCGCCGCAGAGGACACCGGACCCGCCGCAGAGGACACCGGACCCGCCGCAGAAGGACACCCGAAGCCGCAGAAGGACGCCAAACCCGACGAGGCCGCCGATGGACGCCGCGCAAGACACCAAAACTGTAAGTACAAAATAACTTTTTTTCCACAGGATTGGGGGGCACTTTGGGGGTGCGCGGTATACGCGGGAGCGCGTTATACCGCGATAAATACGGTACATATATATATATATATATATATATATATATATATATATGTCTATACCTGGGAGCTCCCTCTACTTTACAAGCTATGTGTGAGATCTCAGTTAAAGTACTTAGTCCTGGATCTTCTTTTCTTCCCTAGCTAAAGTGGCTACTTGTAATTTATAATCCACAGTTTTGGTGAGTTAAATTGAAGTGAAAATGCTCCTGGTGTAGCTGTTACAACTATTTTAACATTGTTTTAGACATCAAGGTAGATAGGCCTCAAGCCTTCTCAGTTTCAATTGCTCTGCTCCTTCGTGGAACTATAATTTCCAGTGAGGCCTGTATATGAGTCTAACTGCGTGTGAAATTTAACAAACTGTGGGCCGTGACCCACTCACCCACTGGGTAGAGGCTCTGTGTGGTAACTTTTGTCCGGTGACTGCAACTTGCTTCTCCGTCAGCTGGGCCAATCGCTCTGTTCAGCTCCGCTGGGTGGATCCCGTCCTCCGATACTCAGATGAGTGTCTCTGGGTCTCTGAAATCTGGCCACCGTCTCCCCACAGGTCCTCTCAGGCAGGCCACACGATTCCAACAGACCTAAAATGGCCGCTCCGGCTCCTTTTATCTCCTACCCAGCATGCACTGCTCAAGAAAGTGTTCATGGGTAGGTCATCAAACCTCCTGAGTGAAAAAGGTCAGCCTCCTCCTCCCAAAACAACAGTCACTTCCTGTCTAGTCTTTTGTGCTTCTCTCAGGAAAAACAAAATATCTGCATTACCAGTATTTGGCCACTAGACGGCTCCAAATACTCAAACATAGCAATGTCCATAGACATTTTATTAAAGTATGCAAACACACATCAGATATGGGAGAATATCAGCGCTACACAAATAAATAAATATTAAAACATTTTTTGTTATAACAAATTAAATTAAAGAGAGAGAGAGAGGGAGGATGACAGAGAGAGAGAGAGAGAGAGAGAGAGAGAGAAACAGTAAAGTAAATTACATACCTAAAAAGCAAGCATGAAAAAACATAACAACAATAAAACTTTGCAGAATAGAATACAGTAAAAAAGAGAAGAACAATAGAGAGAGAACAAAGAGGGAGAGAACAATAAAATGACAACTATATATATATATATTTTTTATATATTTTTTTGTGTTTTTTTTAATTTTTACTTTTTTTTAACACTTTTTTTTGTAACTGTAACTGTTCAACTTTTCGGTTCCAGGTTTGGGTCTCTCAAAATGCGATGGCATCTTGGGAGACCCTGTGTAAGTGTGCCTAGCCTGTGAAATGCTTTACCCTATGCTAATAATTCACTCACTGTGGAAGTCTTCAAAACATTCACCAATACAAAGACCAGGATCGGCAGGACATTGGGGACAAAAATAACGGGTGTCACGCCTAAATCCGCACTTGGTACAGACACGACATTTTCTTTAGGGGGCTTTAACTTGCATGTTAACCTTTAAAATTAGCACTTTTGATTTCTCCCATAGACTTTTAACCACTTGTCCACGGGAGGACGTCATATGATGTCCTCCACTTTGTGCGGGGATATCTTAATGATGCCTGCAGCTACAGGCATCATTCAGATATTGCCGTCTTCAGCCTCCGATTCTGTGCATGATAAGAATGATCAAAGCAGCGGTTCCACCGCTTGATCATTCTTATAGGCAGCGGAAGGGGACATCCCCCCTCCCGCCACCATCCGGTGCTTCTCCGGGCTCTCCCGTGCCATCGGTCACCAGTTATCTCTATGACCGTTGGAGGCCCGGGCGTGATGTTATGACGTCATGCCCGGTACCCGGAAGTAAATAAAGCCGCAATCATGGCTAACGGCATGTGATCAGTGATTTCTTTTTCACCGATTTCATGCTTGTAAGCATGGAGGAGAGATGTGGGATCTTATTCAAAGTGTGACATGTTAGGTATCTATTTACTCTGCGTGACTTCATCATTCACATTATAAAAAAAAATTGGGCTAACTTTACTGTTTTGTTATTCTTTAATTCATGAAACCGTTTTTTTCTCCAAAAAAGGCGTTTGAAAAATTATTGCGCAAATACTGTGCGAGTAAAAAGTTGCAATGACCGCGATTTTATTCCCTAGGGTGTCTTCTAAAAAAATATATAATGTTTGGGGGTTCTGATTAATTTTTTAGCAAAAAAAATTTGTTTTTGACATGAAGGAGAGAAGTGCCAAAATAGGCCCGTGGACAAGTGGTTAAAGAGTGCTTTTCGAAATTGCAGCGAACACCCCAAATTGTTCGATATGCAGCGAATGTTCAAATTGAACTCATGTTCAACCCGAACATAAAGCTCATCCCTATTCATGACGACCTATCACACTTTTAAAGGCCCTAGAGCACCAGGACAGTGGAATTACCCACAAAATGACCCATTTTGTGGGAAAGCAAACACCCCAATGTATATTTTATGAGGCATAATCAGTCTTTTGAACATGTCATTTTGTGGAAAGAAAAATGTAAAAAAAAATTTTTTTACACAAAATTGTCAATTTATAAGATATTTCTAACACAAATCATGTACATAGCAAAAATTACACTCTAAAACTTATTTTCCTATCAGAATACCACATGTGTGAGACGTTTACACAGCCTGACCACATACAGAGGTTTAACATGCAAGTAGCACTCCAGGCGTTCTAGGAGCAGAATTTGCACTTCTAATTTCATGACTACCTATAACACCTGTGAAGGCCCTGGAGCAGATTAAGAACATCATGTCCTGGTGCTGAGAATTTTGATGGGGCCTTTTATAAATAATAAATAAATAAATGTAACACTGACCCCCGAAGGAGCTGCTGGTTTGATTTGGGCCTGCACTCTACCAATAAACCCCACTAACTTGGCTCAATCCCCTTGGCACAGCTGTGATGCAATGCAATACAATACAATGTAAGACCGTACAAAATACCTGTATTGTCACCCCAGGATCCACTGACTGCACCTCAAGGGAGAAAACAATACGCCACAACAACTGGATACTTAACCAGAGATATATTTTACTGTAGAATATGCAAAAAAGTGATTAAAGTAATTCTGCTGTCATCCCAGCATAAGACAACAGCACAATGGATTTCAATATAAACAATTTGAAAAAACAGTATACCGTATTTATCGGCGTATATCGCGCACTTTTTTGCCCTGAAAATCAGGGCAAAATCGTGGGTGAGCGATATACGCCGATACCCGCTTTCCCGCGCCGAATTTTGAATACTGCGCCGACATATACTGAGCGCAGTACACTCGGGTATATTCGGCCAGTCTCGGCTTCTTCCGCGGTCACGTCCTGGACGTACAGGACGTGAGCGCGAAAGTTGCCGAGCCTGCCCGAGTGTACTGCGCTCAGTATATGCTGGCGCAGTATTCAAAACTCGGCGCGGGAAACGAGCGGGGAGGACGCGAGGACGCCGCGAGGATGCCGGACCCACCGAAGAGGACACCGGACCCGCCGAAGAGGACACCGGACCCGCCGAAGAGGACACTGGACCCGCCGCAGAGGACACCGGACCCGCCGCAGAGGACACCGGACCCGCCGCAGAAGGACACCCGAAGCCGCAGAAGGACGCCAAACCCGACGAGGCCGCCGATGGACGCCGCGCAAGACACCAAAACTGTAAGTACAAAATAACTTTTTTTCCACAGGATTGGGGGGCACTTTGGGGGTGCGCGGTATACGCGGGAGCGCGTTATACAGCGATAAATTCTGTACATATATATATATATATATATATATATATATATATATATATATATATATATGTCTATACCTGGGAGCTCCCTCTACTTTACAAGCTATGTGTGAGATCTCAGTTAAAGTACTTAGTCCTGGATCTTCTTTTCTTCCCTAGCTAAAGTGGCTACTTGTAATTTATAATCCACAGTTTTGGTGAGTTAAATTGAAGTGAAAATGCTCCTGGTGTAGCTGTTACAACTATTTTAACATTGTTTTAGACATCAAGGTAGATAGGCCTCAAGCCTTCTCAGTTTCAATTGCTCTGCTCCTTCGTGGAACTATAATTTCCAGTGAGGCCTGTATATGAGTCTAACTGCGTGTGAAATTTAACAAACTGTGGGCCGTGACCCACTCACCCACTGGGTAGAGGCTCTGTGTGGTAACTTTTGTCCGGTGACTGCAACTTGCTTCTCCGTCAGCTGGGCCAATCGCTCTGTTCAGCTCCGCTGGGTGGATCCCGTCCTCCGATACTCAGATGAGTGTCTCTGGGTCTCTGAAATCTGGCCACCGTCTCCCCACAGGTCCTCTCAGGCAGGCCACACGATTCCAACAGACCTAAAATGGCCGCTCCGGCTCCTTTTATCTCCTACCCAGCATGCACTGCTCAAGAAAGTGTTCATGGGTAGGTCATCAAACCTCCTGAGTGAAAAAGGTCAGCCTCCTCCTCCCAAAACAACAGTCACTTCCTGTCTAGTCTTTTGTGCTTCTCTCAGGAAAAACAAAATATCTGCATTACCAGTATTTGGCCACTAGACGGCTCCAAATACTCAAACATAGCAATGTCCATAGACATTTTATTAAAGTATGCAAACACACATCAGATATGGGAGAATATCAGCGCTACACAAATAAATAAATATTAAAACATTTTTTGTTATAACAAATTAAATTAAAGAGAGAGAGAGAGGGAGGATGACAGAGAGAGAGAGAGAGAGAGAGAGAGAGAGAAACAGTAAAGTAAATTACATACCTAAAAAGCAAGCATGAAAAAACATAACAACAATAAAACTTTGCAGAATAGAATACAGTAAAAAAGAGAAGAACAATAGAGAGAGAACAAAGAGGGAGAGAACAATAAAATGACAACTATATATATATATATTTTTTATATATTTTTTTGTGTTTTTTTTAATTTTTACTTTTTTTTAACACTTTTTTTTGTAACTGTAACTGTTCAACTTTTCGGTTCCAGGTTTGGGTCTCTCAAAATGCGATGGCATCTTGGGAGACCCTGTGTAAGTGTGCCTAGCCTGTGAAATGCTTTACCCTATGCTAATAATTCACTCACTGTGGAAGTCTTCAAAACATTCACCAATACAAAGACCAGGATCGGCAGGACATTGGGGACAAAAATAACGGGTGTCACGCCTAAATCCGCACTTGGTACAGACACGACATTTTCTTTAGGGGGCTTTAACTTGCATGTTAACCTTTAAAATTAGCACTTTTGATTTCTCCCATAGACTTTTAACCACTTGTCCACGGGAGGACGTCATATGATGTCCTCCACTTTGTGCGGGGATATCTTAATGATGCCTGCAGCTACAGGCATCATTCAGATATTGCCGTCTTCAGCCTCCGATTCTGTGCATGATAAGAATGATCAAAGCAGCGGTTCCACCGCTTGATCATTCTTATAGGCAGCGGAAGGGGACATCCCCCCTCCCGCCACCATCCGGTGCTTCTCCGGGCTCTCCCGGCTCGGGGGCCCAGAGAGCGAATTGGTCGGCCGCCTGAAACCATAGAGATAACTGGTGACCAGATGGTCACCAGTTATCTCTATGACCGTTGGAGGCCCGGGCGTGATGTTATGACGTCATGCCCGGTACCCGGAAGTAAATAAAGCCGCAATCATGGCTAACGGCATGTGATCAGTGATTTCTTTTTCACCGATTTCATGCTTGTAAGCATGGAGGAGAGATGTGGGATCTTATTCAAAGTGTGACATGTTAGGTATCTATTTACTCTGCGTGACTTCATCATTCACATTATAAAAAAAAATTGGGCTAACTTTACTGTTTTGTTATTCTTTAATTCATGAAACCGTTTTTTTCTCCAAAAAAGGCGTTTGAAAAATTATTGCGCAAATACTGTGCGAGTAAAAAGTTGCAATGACCGCGATTTTATTCCCTAGGGTGTCTTCTAAAAAAATATATAATGTTTGGGGGTTCTGATTAATTTTTTAGCAAAAAAAATTTGTTTTTGACATGAAGGAGAGAAGTGCCAAAATAGGCCCGTGGACAAGTGGTTAAAGAGTGCTTTTCGAAATTGCAGCGAACACCCCAAATTGTTCGATATGCAGCGAATGTTCAAATTGAACTCATGTTCAACCCGAACATAAAGCTCATCCCTATTCATGACGACCTATCACACTTTTAAAGGCCCTAGAGCACCAGGACAGTGGAATTACCCACAAAATGACCCATTTTGTGGGAAAGCAAACACCCCAATGTTATATTTTATGAGGCATAATCAGTCTTTTGAACATGTCATTTTGTGGAAAGAAAAATGTAAAAAAAAATTTTTTTACACAAAATTGTCAATTTATAAGATATTTCTAACACAAATCATGTACATAGCAAAAATTACACTCTAAAACTTATTTTCCTATCAGAATACCACATGTGTGAGACGTTTACACAGCCTGACCACATACAGAGGTTTAACATGCAAGTAGCACTCCAGGCGTTCTAGGAGCAGAATTTGCACTTCTAATTTCATGACTACCTATAACACCTGTGAAGGCCCTGGAGCAGATTAAGAACATCATGTCCTGGTGCTGAGAATTTTGATGGGGCCTTTTATAAATAATAAATAAATAAATGTAACACTGACCCCCGAAGGAGCTGCTGGTTTGATTTGGGCCTGCACTCTACCAATAAACCCCACTAACTTGGCTCAATCCCCTTGGCACAGCTGTGATGCAATGCAATACAATACAATGTAAGACCGTACAAAATACCTGTATTGTCACCCCAGGATCCACTGACTGCACCTCAAGGGAGAAAACAATACGCCACAACAACTGGATACTTAACCAGAGATATATTTTACTGTAGAATATGCAAAAAAGTGATTAAAGTAATTCTGCTGTCATCCCAGCATAAGACAACAGCACAATGGATTTCAATATAAACAATTTGAAAAAACAGTATACCGTATTTATCGGCGTATATCGCGCACTTTTTTGCCCTGAAAATCAGGGCAAAATCGTGGGTGAGCGATATACGCCGATACCCGCTTTCCCGCGCCGAATTTTGAATACTGCGCCGACATATACTGAGCGCAGTACACTCGGGTATATTCGGCCAGTCTCGGCTTCTTCCGCGGTCACGTCCTGGACGTACAGGACGTGAGCGCGAAAGTTGCCGAGCCTGCCCGAGTGTACTGCGCTCAGTATATGCTGGCGCAGTATTCAAAACTCGGCGCGGGAAACGAGCAGGGAGGACGCGAGGACGCCGCGAGGATGCCGGACCCACTGAAGAGGACACCGGACCCGCCGAAGAGGACACCGGACCCGCCGAAGAGGACACTGGACCCGCCGCAGAGGACACCGGACCCGCCGCAGAGGCCACCGGACCCGCCGCAGAAGGACACCCGAAGCCGCAGAAGGACGCCAAACCCGACGAGGCCGCCGATGGACGCCGCGCAAGACACCAAAACTGTAAGTACAAAATAACTTTTTTTCCACAGGATTGGGGGGCACTTTGGGGGTGCGCGGTATACGCGGGAGCGCGTTATACCACGATAAATACGGTACATATATATATATATATATATATATATATATATATATATATATGTCTATAACTGGGAGCTCCCTCTACTTTACAAGCTATGTGTGAGATCTCAGTTAAAGTACTTAGTCCTGGATCTTCTTTTCTTCCCTAGCTAAAGTGGCTACTTGTAATTTATAATCCACAGTTTTGGTGAGTTAAATTGAAGTGAAAATGCTCCTGGTGTAGCTGTTACAACTATTTTAACATTGTTTTAGACATCAAGGTAGATAGGCCTCAAGCCTTCTCAGTTTCAATTGCTCTGCTCCTTCGTGGAACTATAATTTCCAGTAAGGCCTGTATATGAGTCTAACTGCGTGTGAAATTTAACAAACTGTGGGCCGTGACCCACTCACCCACTGGGTAGAGGCTCTGTGTGGTAACTTTTGTCCGGTGACTGCAACTTGCTTCTCCGTCAGCTGGGCCAATCGCTCTGTTCAGCTCCGCTGGGTGGATCCCGTCCTCCGATACTCAGATGAGTGTCTCTGGGTCTCTGAAATCTGGCCACCGTCTCCCCACAGGTCCTCTCAGGCAGGCCACACGATTCCAACAGACCTAAAATGGCCGCTCCGGCTCCTTTTATCTCCTACCCAGCATGCACTGCTCAAGAAAGTGTTCATGGGTAGGTCATCAAACCTCCTGAGTGAAAAAGGTCAGCCTCCTCCTCCCAAAACAACAGTCACTTCCTGTCTAGTCTTTTGTGCTTCTCTCAGGAAAAACAAAATATCTGCATTACCAGTATTTGGCCACTAGACGGCTCCAAATACTCAAACATAGCAATGTCCATAGACATTTTATTAAAGTATGCAAACACACATCAGATATGGGAGAATATCAGCGCTACACAAATAAATAAATATTAAAACATTTTTTGTTATAACAAATTAAATTAAAGAGAGAGAGAGAGGGAGGATGACAGAGAGAGAGAGAGAGAGAGAGAGAGAGAGAGAAGAGGGGATTAGAGAGGGGTGAGGGGTAAGGGAGGGAGGATGAGATAGGGGGGATGAGAGCGAGAGAGAGAGAGGATGCGAATGAGCATGCGTAGGAGTGACATCAACACAGCCTGGCCAAGGCAAGTGACTGAAGGCATAGAACCCAGAAGGAAGACCGAGAAGATAGAAGCGCCTGAGCCCCACCGGATTGATCACAGCGCAGCACTGGAGGGCTCAGTCTGACAATTTAAGTGTACCCTAATGTGCTATACTTGTACATTGTGGCATAACCTACCTCAGGGCCTCTAAAAAGTAGTAATGTTAGCAAAGTTTACTACTGCTTTAATATCACAGGATCCTAGGAGCCTCTCATGGGGCCCTCTACTGACCCGGTGGCCCTTGGGCAGTGCCTAAGTGCATAGCTGGGAACATTTCAAAACTATTTTCAGAAACACTTTTTTTTACAAGTGCTATATTTAGAGTAGCTGAGATCCCCTATTGTTCCTCTATACATCACAGTAGTAATCACAAAATTAAATGAGTACTAATAATGGGGCAGAACAAATATGAGGACTGAGTTTTTCTTTACAACAAGTGATATTGTTTGCGCTGTGGTGGTGATGCCTAAAGGGTGATGGGAAAGGGGAAGTGAAGTAGTAAACTAGGTGAATACAATAAGTGACAAAAATGTATAAATATATAGAAAAAATTCTATAAAACACAATGTGAACAAAGTAACAGTAAATAACAGTGACCGTGTCATCTATAAAGATGTGTGGTGGACATAATAGAATGCATGGTCAAACTCAGTCCTGCAGACAAAACCAAATAAAAGAAGAGAGTCCAACTTAATCATGCAACTCGGTGCAGCAAGTGAAATCTGGTGTGAAGTCAAAAGGAGATGTTCCAGCAGCCAAATGAGTGAAGGTGCAATGGAGGATTCCAAAACGTGCAGCCCACACCTCTAGTGATCCTATCAGCTTACCTCAAGGCTATCTGATATAGCCAGAAAGATAGGGCATCAAACTCTTGATGAATGGAAGCCTCAAATCCGATGGTGCATGGAAGGGGAAAGTACAAAAAAACAGCCCCTGATGAAGTCACGTGGTGTGACGAATACGTGTCGGGATTGGAGCACTGGACCCTTTACACCTGACGGACGGTAGACGAGCTCGATGCTCGTGGATGTATGACCGCCTCAGCTGACTTTATGTGAGTTTTTATTTTGTGCTTTGTTTATTAAATCTTTATTTTGCGGTATTATGCGATGTGCCCTCCTATTTTTGTTTCAAACACCATCGTTTGAGTATCGGCGGATCAACATCTAGCCAAACAGCGGCAGCAGAGCAGCACCTGACGAGCTCGCTGCTCGTGGAGATAGGCACCCCCTTTCACCACTCTGTGTAAGTGCACATCTTTTGATTGCTAGCAGGAATCGTTCCAGTGGTGACAGGACTACTCTATGTTTGTTTTTTTGTATTTTCCCCTTCCATGCACCATCGGATTTGAGGCTTCCATTCATCAAGAGTTTGATGCCCTATCTTTCTGGCTATATCAGATAGCCTTGAGGTAAGCTGATAGGATCACTAGAGGTGTGGGCTGCACGTTTTGGAATCCTCCATTGCACCTTCACTCATTTGGCTGCTGGAACATCTCCTTTTGACTTCACACCAGATTTCACTTGCTGCACCGAGTTGCATGATTAAGTTGGACTCTCTTCTTTTATTTGGTTTTGTCTGCAGGACTGAGTTTGACCATGCATTCTATTATGTCCACCACACATCTTTATAGATGACACGGTCACTGTTATTTACTGTTACTTTGTTCACATTGTGTTTTATAGAATTTTTTCTATATATTTATACATTTTTGTCACTTATTGTATTCACCTAGTTTACTACTTCACTTCCCCTTTCCCATCACCCTTTAGGCATCACCACCACAGCGCAAACAATATCACTTGTTGTATACCTTTTATTGTCCATTTGGATAGACCTATTCTTTGTTTGCTGCAGTATACCTCCCGTGCCCCTTTCCCACGGCCCCTTCCCCACGGTCCAATCCCTTTTCACCCATTTCAGCGCAGGAGTTTCACCTATCACTTTGAGTTTTTCTTTAGTTGAACTAACAAAAGTGTGCCCATTCTAGAGCTGGTAACATTGAGGATATTCAGTATAATTTTAAAGAACTGTTTTTGTGGATAAGAGGCATAGGGGAGGAGTATGGATGGTATAAAAGTAAGAAGTATGTGCATGTGAGGGAAAGGAATGTGGAGGGTCTAACAGTGGGCACTATGTACAGGAAAGTAGGGATGAGCTTCGAGTTCGAGTCAAACTCATGTTTGACTCGAACATTGCCTGTTTGGCGAACAGCGAACAATTTGGGGTGTTCGCGGCAAATTCGAAAAGACGTGGAACACCCTGTAAAAGTCTATGGGAGAAATCTAAAGTGCTAATTTTAAAGACTAATATGCAAGTTATTGTCATAGAAAGTGTTTGTGGACCTGGGTCCTGCCCCAGGGGACATGTATCAATGCAAAAAAAAAAGTTTTTAAAATGGCCGTTTTTTCGGGAGCAGTGATTTTAATAATGCTTGAAGTGAAATATTCCATTTAATTTCGTACCTTGGGGGGGGGGGGGTGTATAGTATGCCTGTGAAGTTTCACATGCTTAAAACTGTCCCTGCACAAAGAGTAATTTCTGAAGGAAAAAAGTCATTTAAGATCACTCGCTGCTATAATGAATTGTCGGCTCCCGGCAATACAGAGAAAAGTCATTCATAAAAAAAAAAAAAAAAAAAATAGTCCCCCCAAATTCAATTACCAGGTCCTTGGGGTCTGGTATGGATATTAAGGGGAACCCCGCGTCAAATAAAAAAAAATGACGTTGGGTTCCATCCAAATATCCATTCCAGACCCTTCAGGTCTGGTATGGATTTAAAGGGGAACTCCACCCCAATTAAAAAAAAAAATGCCGTGGACCCCCACACATTTTTTTTATGAATGACTTTTCTAAGTTCCCCCCAAAAATCCTCACCAGACCCTTTATCCAAGCACGCAACCTGGCAGGCTGCAGGAAAAGAAGGGGGGCGAGCGAGTGCCCCCCCACCTGAACCATTCCAAACCACATGCCCTCAACATTGGGAGGATGCTTTGGGGGTCAGTGACCCCTCAAAGCACCATGTCCCCATGTTGATGGGGACAAGGGCCTCATCCCCACAACCCTTGCCCGGTGGTTGTGGGGGTCTGCGGGTGGGGGGCTTATCAGAATCTGGAAGACCCCTTTAACAAAGGGGACCCACAGATCCCGCCCCCCTCCCCCTATGTGAATTGGTAATGGAGCACATTGTACCTTTACCATTTCACAAAGAAAGTGTAAATAATTGGGAAATTCCTTTATTAAAAAAAAATAGCAGTGGTAATCCACTCTCGGTCTCCGCTCCAACGCTGTCGGTATCCGGCTCATAAGAAGAGTGTGGAGCATATGACAATGGGCAGTATGTACTGGAGAGGAGTGTGGAGGATATGACAGTCAACACTATGTACAATAGAGAAGTTTATGAAAGGGGGCAGTATGTACAAGACAGGAGTGTGGACGGGATGATACTGAGCAGTATGCACATGAAATGAGTGTGGAGGGTAAGACAGTGAGCAGTATGTACAGAAGAATAGTGGGGGGGATATGTCAGTGGGCAGTATGTACAGAAGATGAGTGTGAAGGGTATGACAGTGGGCACTATGCATAGGAGGGGGGTGTGGAGAGTATGACAGTAAGCAGTATGTACAGGAGAGAAGTGTGGAGAAAATTAAACAGTTTCTTTCCAAATAAAAAATCACTGAGTAACATAAAAAGTTGCAAAGACCACCATTTTATTCCATAGGATGTCTGCTAAAACAATATATATAATGTTTAAGGGTTCTGAGTAATTTTCTAGCAAAAAAAATATATGATTTTTACATGTAGGAGAGGAGTGTCAGAATTGGCCTGGGTGGCAAAGGGTTAATTACCATAAGAAATATACAAATAATTATTATAAGTCCTGTGGGGTCATCTTCTCAGTCTGCTGCAGAGTGTGTAAGCTTGTATTTAAACTGGCCGCTCTGTACGTAGCTTCTGACAGGCTATGCAAGCAGCCCTGTATCTACGAAACCCTAAATGACAGCAGCCCCATATTTTCCGATCCCTGGTCGTGGAGCTACAATCCTCAAGTCAATCTTTTATTTTTTTTTGGGCAAATGGGCCTATCTTGAAAAAGAGGCCTGGAGCTGCAGCTCCAATAGCCCCTATGTTAATCCAGTCACTAGTGGTGTACCCCAAGGTCCTGTTCTATTTATCAATATGTAAGTTATATAACTAAAGGTTTGTCGGGCAAAGAATGTATTTTTGCTGATGACACAAAGGTGTGTGAAAGGGTTGATGTCCCTGGAGGTGTCTGGAACATGGAGCATGATTTGGCATTGCTGGAAGATTGGTCAAAGTAGTGGAGACTGCAGTTCAATATTAATAAATGTAAAAAAATGCACCTAGGGAAAATAATCCATAGAGAGAGTACAACATTGGGGGTACAGTGTTAACCAGCACTACAGAGGAATTTTTTTTAGAGTACTGATTTGAAATGATTGCAAAATGAGTAAAAGTGTGACCAGGGAGTGGGAAAAGAGAATAGAATTCTAGAATGTAGCCTTGTACACACGACGGGAAATATCCGCTGTAAACGGTCCCCGGACCGTTTACAGCGTATATTTGCGCCGGGATGTTTTGATCCGATGGCTGTACACACCATCGGATCAAATTCCCCGCCGGCGGATAGCGCGGTGACGCGGCGGTGACGTTGACGCCGCCACGTGACCGCCACGTCACCGCACCAGGAAGTAAACACTTCCGCGCGCATGCGTCGGATCCATTCACAGGATACGACGCATGTGCGGCAAGATATGTCCGCTGGTTTGCCGTACTAACCAGCGGACATATCTGCCAGCCAGCTATCCGGCGGAAATATTTCAAAGCATGCTTTGGAATTTTTCCGCCGGATGAATCCAGCAAAAAGCGTCCGTTTGCCCCTACACACGAGGGGATTTTTCCGCTGAAATGGTCCGTCGGACCATCTTCAGCGGATTTATTCCCTCGTGTGTACAAGGCCTAAAGGGATCACCAGCAAGAGTAATGCCGCGTACACACGGTCGTTTTTTGCGATGAAAAAAAACGAAGTTTTTTAAAACGTCATTTAAATTGATCGTGTGTGGGCAAAAAGTCGTTTTTTGTCTTCAAAAAAACGACCCAAAAAAAATTCCAACATGTTTGAATTTTTTGTGTCGTTTTTCAAAACGTAGTTTTTTGTTTCACAAAAAGTCACCGTGTGTAGCAAAAACGTCGTTCAAAACTACGTTTTTCAACCCGCGCATGCCCAGAAGCTAGTTATGAAGCGAGCTTCAATGGAAAAGAGTGGTGAACCTAACCCTGCTTTTTGTGAAAAAACGATGGTGTGTATGCAAAATTGTCTTTGAAAAGTGACGTTTCAAAAACGTCGTTTTTTTTCATCGCAAAAAACGACCGTGTGTACGCGGCATAAGGAGGTTCTGATTCCCCTATATAGTGACTGTGTCTAGTTTTGGAGACCTCACTTACAAAAAGATATTGATAAGATACAGCGACTCTAGAGGCGGTAGTGAGACAGTCAACAGTAAATGGCTTTAAACATGCTTGGGACAAACATAGATCTATATATATATATATATATATATATATATATATATAGAGAGAGAGAGAGAGAGAGAGAGAGAGAGAGAGAGAGAGAGAGAGAGAGAGAGAGAGAGAGAGATAGAGAGATCCAGAAAAAATGGCAGACTCGATGGACTGCTCAGTCTTTGTTCTGCTATCAATGTTTCTATAAAGATTTTGGTTCTCTAATTAACCTACAGGTTTAGCCCAATTCTAAGACCAGCTCAGGTTTACAGTAAAAAAATCACTATACACATCAGTATACTATTTTATTAGGACCTAAAACGTAATTCTAATCCCTAATTAGTCATTACACTAAATATCCTTTTATCAATATTTAAATTCTCTTATCAAAGTGTATATTTGAAAGTACAATGCTAAAAAAGAAAAACGTGAAATAGCAAGTCTATATTTTGTTTCATTTGCAAAAAAGAGCAAGCTAGACATTATAAAAACAGCATGTTAAGAATCTGTATTAACCTTGATAATTGCAGTCCAATAGTGCAACCCTGTGGCTCATCTTGAGTTTGCAGATGTGATCCAGCTACTTTTTTTAAAAAGGATCACAGTCAAGCCAAGACCAAGTCATTACTTTGTAGCCTCAAATGAACAGTGTGCACCAAAACCACCTCAAAGTATACCTCACTGTACCCTTCTATCCCAGTAGTAAATACAATATTAAATAAAAAAACAGTAGTAAATTATTAAAATTGACTTGCTTCTGTATCATTTTTAGTATCCTAATTCTTGTAGTAAAAGCTGTTTGTGCTCTTTGCTTCTAGTACATTTGGCCCCCAGTCTTGCTGCCCTGCCTTGGGCAGTTTTACACTACTGTATCATTTGTCATCTCTTAATTTTTGTTGTAAAGGGTTTTTTTTTCTAAATATGTTCCTTTAAGCTAGTGCATTGGTAGTTCACTTACCTTTTCGTTTGATTTCCCTTCTAAATGTTTTTTTCTTTGTCTGAATTTCTCACTTCCTGTTTCAACTCAGTAAGCCTGCCCCGGTCACTCTTGCCGTTCTGGCTGGGGGTTAGTCACAGCGTCTCCACACAGGGATGTAGTCCCAAGGGAGGGGGCGAGCACGCTGACTAACCCCCAGCCAGAACGGCTCGGATGATGGGGGCAAGCTTACTGAGGAGGAACAGGAAGTGAGAAATTCAGACAAAGAAAAAAACATTTAGAAGGGAAATCGAAGGAAAGGGTATATGAACCAACAATGTACAAGCTTAAAGGAACCTATTTAGGAAAAAAAACAAAAAACTTTACAACCCCTTTAATTCTCTATCATCTAAAGCAGGGATCCTCAAACTGCGGCCCTCCAGCTGTTGTGGAACTACACATCCCATGAGGCATTGTAAAACTCTGACATTCACAGACATGACTAGGCATGATGGGAATTGTAGTTCCTGAACAACTGGAGGGCCGTAGTTTGAAGACCCATGATCTAAAGTGTCCTACTGCTGGTCAATTGTGCTCTGTGTCTCTAATTTATATCTGTCAGTTCTCTCTCATTAATATTGTTCTACTGCTGGCCAACACTCTACCACATGAAAAGACCCTCTATTTAATGTCTTTGGCATTAGTACATGTTCCACTTTTAGGAAAATAGTTTGTCTATTAGCTCTAAACGAGATCAGGATTTACTAACATGATTCATTCCCAATTCAGGTTTGCTAAATTTCAAAAAGGATTGGCACGACAAATGCCTATGCATTTTTTGTGTTTTGCTATAGAAATGACGCAGTAGGGTAAGACTGCCCAGGGCAGGGCAGCAAGACTGGAGGCCAAAAGAGGACAGAGCACACCGACAGCTTCAATAGGCAATTTGAACCCAGGAAGATTTGCTTATTCCTAGTTACTGTTGTGCTTTGCACAGATCCCTCTGTTTATTTTTCCATTCTGTGCATCTGTGATTTTTTAAACTCTATTGCTTCCTTTTGAATATATTCTCATCAGAGCTGTGACAGGAGGAAGCAAAGCCATGCTCTTTTACCAAGAGGACCCAAAGACACAGTGCAGAACAAAGCATGTAAAGACGATAATGTGTAAGGATCAGGCTTGATCAGACAATACAGGTGACGTGTCCTCCGTTAGCCTTTTTTTGGGGCACAGCCTTCATAATTAAGTTCCTCTGTTATATGAGTTTAAGTGGAGCTCCACCAAAAAGGGGAAGCTCTGATTATTTGACTCCTCCTCCTTTCCTTATGCTGCCACACTTGGCAGCTTTTGGGGGTGCCAAATGCATCGGCAAACTCATTCGGAAGTTTGGCCTCCTTCCCCCGCTGCCGGGCCATCCACAAAGTGCAGTGTGCTTCGCACGTGTGCAGTAGGGAACCGGCTGTGAAGCCACAAGGCTTCCCTTACCCAAGATGGCAGCGGCAGCACCCGAGAGCTACTGTAAAAATCGGCTGGGGTGATGACCTTGCTGGTATTGTGGAAGGTAAGTGTTCTAATATTAAAGGTCAGCAGCTCCAGTCTTTGTATCTCCTGACTTTATTTTTTCTCTGAAGGAGCATGGAGCTCTTCTTTAAGTGACAGTTAGACCGCGTTCACACGAGGAGACATGTCCGATGAAATCGGTCCGTGGACCGTTTTCATCGGACATGTCTCCAGGGATATTTTGGTCTGATGTGTGTACACACTATCAGACCAAAATCCCTGCGGACAGAGAACGTGGTGACGTAGACGACACTGACGTGCTCAAACAAAGAAGTTCTATGCTTCCACGCATGCGTCGAATCAATTCGACGCATGCGCGGGATTTCTGTCCGATGGTTGGGCGTACTAACCATCTGACATGTCCGATGGACAGGTTTCCAGCAGACAAGTTTCTAAGCATGCTTAGAAACTTTTGTCCGCTGGAAACCTGTCTGCTAGGCCGTACACATGATCGAACCTGTCCGCGGAAACTGGTCTGCAGACCAGTTTCAGCGGCCATGTCTCCTCGTGTGTACGCAGCCTAATAGTTAATTGTCTCTTAAAGAATCTATGCCAGTATTTTTTTTTTATGTAATTTAAAGGACTGTTTAAAAAAACATAGGATTTGCCAAGTACCAGTCTAGCAATCTATATGCAGGTGGCATTCTTGCTATGTTCTTTTCACATAACACTTTTTTTTTACACCTAACACACAATGTACGGTAACTGTTGCAATATTCATCATCTAGGTATGCTCTTTTGAAAGAGAAGCCCGTAGTTATTCTGTTTTGCAAAAAGACACCTGATCGTGTTTTAATGTTCTCGACTTTGTAGAGTAGAGATGCTGATACTGATTCAATTGCCTATAACCACTTTATACCTGGGCAGAGAACAAATGCCATAAATCAAACAGACAAGCAGAAACTCTTTAGAATTGCATGTTTGGCTGCTTTGGCCTCCCGCCAACAGATTGGGTTTCTAAAAGTACAGCAAGTAATCCACAGCTCTAAAATGTAATATTAACTTCCAAATTACAATTTCTATAAAACAGAAAACAACATGCAACTGGAAGCCGCAAAACTCTTCAATTAAAACTACAAGGTGCCGCATGCGATGTTTGTTAGAGGCTTTGCTACTAGAGATTAGTATATGTAATACATTTCTTTAATATAATTGAGTGTGGGGTATAGATAATCTGCCTATGATAACTATGTAAACCTGTAGACACATTTTAAAACTCTAAGGCCACGTACACACGAGGAGACATGTCCGATGAACACGGTCCGTGGACCGTTTTCATCGGACATGTCTCCTGGGATAATTTGGTCTGATGTGTGTACACACCATCAGACCAAAATCCCCACGGACAGAGAACGCGGTGATGTGGCGGTGACGTGGCAGTGGAACAAGGAACAAGGAAGTACAATGCTTCCACACATGCGTCGAATCATTTTGACGCATGCGGGGGATTTCGGTCCGCTGGTTAGTCGTACTTAGTCGTATTTGTCCGCTGGAAACCTGTCCGCTAGGCCGTACACACGATCGAACATGTCCAGGGAAACTGGTCTGTGGACCAGTTTCAGCGGACATGTTCGATCGTGTGTACGCGGCCTTGGGGCCGGTTCACACTGCTGCAAATTCAAATGCGAATTTCATCCGTTGCAATTGCTCAAATTCGCAAGTCATTTTGCTAACAACATTTTCCATGAGTGCTGTTCACATCAATGCGTTGCAAAAAGGGTCCTGTGCGAGTTTGATCCTTTTGCAATGCGAATTCAGCTCAATAGACTGGCATTCCCTGAAATTGCAGCAAAATCATGCGATTCTGAATAACTTACTTTATTAGTAGAGCAGGGTATATTTAAGTTTTTTTTCCCTCTGGTGGTGCCTCTGTTTGTCTTTAATGATAGTGATTACACACATGCAGTGAAGGCCCACTCCAGACATTATAGAAAGGTTAGATCCTCAGAAGAACAATATTCTTTGGAGTTCTGGAATTGGGCAACAGATTCAGGATGGAACAGGATGGGATGACCCAACTCTTCCTTAGCAACCAGTGATAGCAGAATGGTGTCATATATAGACACAGTAGAAATATCACTTCTATATATGGTTTTCTCTTCCTGCTGAACAGGGGGACTGAATGAGCAAAAGTTTGGTCATTTGTCCAAACACAGCGCAGCCTAATTTCAGACTGAACCTTCAAATCATCCCTAGTCAGTAGTGCGTAACACAGAGTAAAGTGGTAATGAGTAAGTAATGCAGTATTCAGAATTCAGTAGTATGTAATAGCATAGTGCAGAGATTAATTGTATGTAACACAGAGTGCATGGATCAGGAGTCAATAATGCAAAGTGCAAAGGTCAGTCAATTGTTACACCGAGTTCACAAAATTGCTACTTATTTGTATGACTCTGAATAGATCAATGTGTACCCTGACAGTGACTAGGGATGAACTTCGCGTTCGAGTCGAACATATGTTCGACTCGAACATCGTATGTTCGATCGTTCTTCGAAATACGAACAAAACGGGTCGTTCGCGCCAAATTTCGAGTGACGCGCTATGGCCCATAATTCACTGCGGCCTCGCTGGCTGATGATTGGCCAAGCATGCAACATGACCCGTATGCTTGGCCAATCACAGCGCGCAAGAAACGGAGAGCCATAATTGGCCAAAGCCAGGGTGTCTTTGGCAAATTATCGCTCTGGGTGTTTAGTACTGCAGGTCGGCCTTGTGTAGTGTGTTGAGGCAATGGATAGAGAGAACGCAGAGAGACAGAGAGTGTAATTTTTTGCAGGTAGATAGAGCAGGCAGGCATGCTAGTCAGTTAATGTTACAGTGTGTAGAGGATATATATACATCCCAGGTGTTGTACATATATTTATACACTGTATAGTTTAGCTAGATCAGTTCTTCCTAATTTACTGGCAGGCAGGTGATTGTGCTATTTAAAGAAATTTTCACAGGCATACTATAGACACCCAGCAGGTACAATATTTAAAGGAATTTTTCATTTTTTTTTAAATTTAAGCATCATTAAAATCACTGCTCCTCAGGAGCAGTGATTTTAATGATGCTTAAATAAAATAAAATAAAAATAAAATTTCCTTTAAATATTGTACCTGCTGGGTGTCTATAGTATGCCTGTGAAAATGCCTTTGAGAACCTGGGTCTTGCCCGAGGGAACATGTATCAGTGGAAAAAAAGTTTTAAAAACTGTAGTTTTTTCAGGAGTCCTGAAAAAAACAACCGTTTTTAAAACTTTTTTTCCATTGATACATGTTCCCTGGGGCAAGACCCGGGTTCTCAAAGACGTTTTAAAACAATAACTTGCATATTAGGCTTTAAAATGAGCACTTCTGAATTCGAACGTTCGAGTCCCATAGACGTCAATGAGGTTCTAAATGTTCACACGAACGGTCGGTCTGTTTCGAAAGTTCTGGTGCGAACCGAACGGGGGGGGTGTTCGGCTCATCCCTAACCCTGACATGCCACAGCTGCAAATATGCTCCTGTACAGCTTACCCCCTCTGTACTAGAATAGGTTCTCCTCCCATCCCACCCTGTCCCCCAATGCCTCCATTATACCCCCTTACTGTAGTCTACCCCCCATTTTTAGCATGGTGTGGGGAAGCAGCCATCTTAAAATACAGTAGCTACCTGTTCTGCGATGCCAGGCCCTGCCAATTTACCTTTCACATCCACCCCAGAACACGTATGTGATGTCACATACACATGTCTGGGATGGAAGCAAGTGAATCACCGGGATCAATTCAGGAGAATAGGTAACTCTGTTACCTGTTACTTCTGATGGAGAGTTGGCATAGCAGGGATGTGATCTCCCCAATGCATGGCCAGCTGTCCATGAGTAGATCCTGGTTGCATTGTTGCTGCTGCCTGCATTATATCATCTTTATTAGGATGTTTAATATGCAAAATAGGACTTCATCATACACTTTAGCATTTTTGCTGCCAGAATTTTATTTTTTTGCACACATATAAAAATAAAACATTTTAGGACTGAAGATTAGCTAAGCCCCCAAAACACAAGATGTTTTCTGAAAGCAGAGACCCTGGAGAATATAAAATTACTGTATTTTCAATTTGGAAGTCACATCACATAATGGCAGCGAGCTGCGGGTTTTTTAGCGAGACTGCGACATTGTGGCAGACAGACACTTTTGACACTTTTTTGGTTCCATTGACATTCATACAGCAATCAGAGCTAAAAATATATACTGTATAAACATCACTGGCAAGGAAGGGGTTAATACTAGGGGGCGATCAAGGGGTTAAGTGTGTTCCCTGGGAGGTGTTGCTAACTGTATGGGGGCTGGGCTGTCTGGAAGAGGAGAGAGATTGCTGTTCCTAATCACTAAGAACAGACAATCTCTCTCTCTCCTCCCCTGACAGAATGGGGATCCGTTTGTTTACACTGACAGATCCCTGTTTTGCCTTTCTGTTGCTGGTTGGCTCCCCCGCTTGCGAATGGGCGGCACGAATCGCAGTGTATGTGCCCGACACGCAATGACGCGGATTTGCGCATGGGAGCTAACCTGCGGCGGGCGGTTAGTTACAGCTGAACTCTAAGCACGTATAAAAGACACAAGGTAATGCTACTTTGTAATCATTAATACATAAAAACATTGATTTATTTTTAAATACAAGCCATAAAAGTACCTGATTTTGACCTGATGTCTGTCCCTGTACAGCAGATCTGAAGTGTGAGAAGACAAGGAGTACAACAAACCACTTCAAGGGCTATATACAGTAGTCATGGGTTTGGGTGTGTCTAGGACATCCTGGCTCAGGGTGGTTTTTAATGAGCTGGACAGCATACTGAGGACATCTAGTGGCATAAAAAAAGCACCTTAACTATTACAGCAAAAGCTGATTTTGTTATTGTATATTTTAATGGGCTATTAGTTTTTATCTTGTTGTTTTTGGCTGCAGTTCTGCTTTGAACATCAGTGTATGATTAGTTAGATTGGTTCCCAGATTGCAATCAGGCATGTAAGCAAACAATCTATCATGTTTGCTAACATATGTATGCACTGCAATCTCTGGTCTTTTCTAACTTATGTTATATTTAGTAAACCAGCCTTATAGCTAGGGATGAGGTTTGAGTTTGTGGTAATGTAAGATTCTGCTGCCTACCACAGTGAACATCCAGTCATGCAGGATGTCATTCGAGAGTAGCTCTATTGCTACCAACACTAAGGAATGACAGATTCCCAGCTCAGGGGTGTGCTAAGATGCTGGCCATTTGACCATTTGATCAATTATGTTTTCCAGCATCCCCAGCTCAATTTGTTCACATAAAGAAAAAGAATCCCACATTCATAGAAAAGTGTAAAATAATTTTACAGTCACCACATCCCGGGTATATAGAAAGAAACAAAACACCCTAAGGGATGGGACTTTTGAGGTGAAAATAATAAAATAATAAAATAAGATAAAATGTCTTAATTGAGTACAAATAATCATGATTAAAAATTATTGTAAATCATGCACAACTTTCCAGATTAAAAGCTGCTGCTATTAACCTTCACAGCACAAGTAGACAGCAGTTTGCGGGAATATCTGGAGGCTGTGAAGAGGACACAGCATAAAAGATTTTAAGAAGGAGCAGCTGTCTGCAGGTAATGTGATGCACACCTTTACACACTTATACATATGTATGGTACTTTATTCCAACAAATCATTTGACTAAACTTTAGCTTTAAAGTCTGATCACTGTGGGAAAGGAGGCTAAGGAATTGGTTCTGCCTGCCTACAGTAGACTGATGACATCATCGCAGCAAGAACTGTTTTTATACAATTTAAAAAAAAAATTGTATTGTAACTGTATATTGTGATGTATCAGAAATGTAATCAAGTACACAAATTTATTGAAAGGTTTACTTTAAAAAATACTACTACCAATATAGTCAGAGCAAATGAAAGAATAGGTGGTATTGGGGAAGAGTTACTAAAACTGGAGAATGCAAAATCATCTGCTGCTCTGCATAGAAACCAGCTTGCAGATCTGAAGCCCCGTACACACGGCCGAGGTTCTCGGCAGAAACCAGCGAGAACCTCGCTGGGAGTCGCATTCTGCCGAGAACCTCGGCCGTGTGTACGCTCTCAGCGAGCCCCGCCCATCGGGAAACCCGTCGAGCAAATAGAGAGCAGGTTCTCTATTTGCTCGACGGCCCGTCGGGATGAATGGCTGGTTGCCTTTCCCCACGGCCAGGTCGCCGAATCTGCCAGCCGGCAGAGAATCTCGATGGGCGGAACGATGTGTTCTGCCCGTCGAGGTTCTCTGTCGTGTGTACGGGGCCTATGGCTGCGTACACACGATCAAATCTATCTGCTGAAGACGGTCTGACAGACCGTCTCAGCAGATAGATTCGATAGTGTGTACGGGCGAGCAGACGGATTTGTCCAGCAGACAGATTTTAAAGCCTGCTTTAAAATCTGTCTGCTGGGAACCCGTCGGACCGATATGTCTGCTGGTTAGTACGCTAACCAGCAGACATATCTGCCCGCACATGCGTCGAATGCATTCGACGCATGCGCGGAAGTGTTTTACTTCCTGGTGCGGTGACGTGGCGGCGTCAACGTCACCGCCACGTCACCGCGCTGTCTGCCGGCAGGGATTTTGGTTTGATCGTGTGTACAGCGATTAAACCAAAACAGCCAGCAGATATATCTATTCAAATTGGTCTGTCAGACCGATTTGAACAGATATATTTGGTCGTGTGTACGCGGCCTCAGACGGGCCATCGAATTCCGAAATAATTTTCTTTCAAAAATCACAACTAAGTATTTTCATTCGAATTTCACATGATTTCACAAGGGCTGATTTTCACGTGGCCATTAAATTTGAGTCTTCGGACATGTTGGATTTTTTTTTTAAATAAATGAATTTCTAATCAATGATGGGATAATCGTACGAGAAATATAATCAGAAAATAAATGTGCAGGAGAGCACAAAAAGAAAATTTGCAGAAAGAAAAGAAGATTCCCAGCCACGAAAAAAAATTCTGTAGCAACATTAGGTGAAATTGAAGGCTTGGTTGGTCGATTTTCAAAATCAATGGTGACACTATCAGATCACAAAAATGCACAACATTTTGATCAGAATTTGACCTATGTATGGCTTTTATTATTGTCAAAGCTTAATTGAACAGGCTGAGGTTAGAAACTGATTGGCTACCAAGGACAGCTGGGCTAGATTTTGGGTGCTCTAATTTTAGTAAATCTCCCGCATTGAGGTTTTCTCTTAAAAAAAATAAGTAGCTTTGGATAGATGGGGAGAGATTAGAATCCGTGTTTTCATTTTAGTGTTATTAGGGAACTAACAATCTACCCAGTCAGAAACTAACTATTGATTCTTGGACAATGCCAGAGGTGGTGAAGTGGAGATGGTTTATGGAGTGAACACCGTGGGCACGTAGCATCGATTTGAATTGAGTTTCCCTCCAGGATTCGTTTGGTATAATGCTTCTGGTGAGTCTTTAGCCCGTTAGAAAGTTATCTATGTTGTCTTGACGTGGTACGTCTGTTATCCAGGATTTGATCGAGGTGTTGTGTATGGGTTTTGTACATTTCCTGTTTAAAGGGTGATATATGTCTGTGATAGAGTATAGATGTTCCTCAAGTAGTTTATCCAAGAAAGAGTGTTGGAATCTGATGTTTTTCTTTGGGCAGGTTTTCTGATGAAGTCTGAGTATTGTGAAACTTGTAGGACGTGGTGGATAGGCAAGTTAAATTCTTCTGCAATGAGGCGGAAGGGTTTAAGGGCACTATTTTTTGCTTTGGTTAATTCTTTGTCTCTCCATTTGGAGAATGATTCGTACCGAAGACCAAGGGGTGAAAGACCCAATGTTTTCCTCACCTTCCTCCAGGCTATTATTGTGTCTCTGAAAAGCAGGTTTTGTTTAATATGGTTTGGGATATGTTGCAGCGAACTGTGTAGGAGAGCTGATAAATTTATTGGATGAACCATGTCAGATTTCAAACTATAGTTGGAGTATTTTGACAAATGTAAAATCTAGTCCATTCTTATTCCCAGTAAACATGCTAGATTGTATACTCTAATGTTTGGAAGGCTGCCCCCCTCCTCACTCTGTGAGAGAGCAAGTTTGGTTAGAGCTATTTTCGGTTTACCCTTTTTCCATAGGAAAGTTGTAATTGCCCTATTTAAATTCTGTATATCTTTATGTTTCAGTAATAATGGTAAAGTATGTAGGTGATGTGTTTCTCGTTTATGTGGAAGGGGGAGAAGGACATCCATGGTCGTGTTGTGTTTGTACCTAGAGGAAGAATTTTGCTCTTGGCAAAGTTTATTTTCAGGCCAGAGCATTTAGAATTGTTTGTATGGCAGGTATATCTGTTTGGGGGAAGTCATGAATATCAAAATGTCATCTGTAAAAAGGGTGACTCGTAATTCATCTCACCACAAAAAAAAGCATGGGGTCCCCCCATATACCATACCGCACCAAAAAAAAAATCCATACCAGACCCTTATCCGAGCATGCAACCTGGCAGGCCACAGGAAAAGAGGGAGGACAAGAGAGCGCCCCCCCTCCTGAACCGTACCAGGCCACATGCCCTCAACATGGTGAGAATGTCCCCATGTTGATGGGGACAATGGCCTCCTCCCCACAACCCTTGCCCAGTGGTTGTGGGGGTCTGCGGGTGGGGGACTTATCAGAATCTGGAAGCAAAGAGGATGCCCAGATTCCAGCCCCCCCATGTGAATTGGTAACAGGATATATTGTATCCCTACCATGTCACAAAGAAAGTGTAAAAAAAAAATTCTGTTTGTATTGCTATTGGAGAATTGCTATCCTGCTCACTTCTTGGCTTGTAAAATGTTGTCAGCAGGACAGTTAGTGAGGGTAAATCTATCTAAGGGAGCCTGTATAGCAGTAAAAATGTAACAAGGTGTAACTCTTACCCGCTTTATTCAAAGCTAAGAAAAGCATGTTTGGGCTGAACCTATATTTAAAAGAAATTTTAGGCCGAGCAGCTAAAACTGCACAAGCACTTCAGTCAAATGTATTTTTTTTTTTGCCAGTCCAGGTCCCATAAGAGGTTCTTGCCAAAAGTCAAACATATTTTAACTGCCAAAAGTCATTTAATTGACTTTATTTTTCCTGCAGGAAATGTGTGCTCCTGCTGAAAAAATGGTCTGAAATCAATGTCTTCTTTGGAAGGTGACAGTATTTTAAACATAATTAAACCTGTACCCTGTATTACACATAGTAAATCAAATAAAAAACAGCTTTCTGGGTAAATAACAATACACGCAATCTTTTGTCCATGTAGTACTGAAGAAGCTATTACAACTGTTGGTTCAGCTCAATAGTTATAGGTGTACAAATGCAATCACGAATAACATAAGGAATGCTGTTAAGGTCTTCCTGTGGGGGACAACATTAATGATGTTCTCTTACAATGTTCTCCTACAGGAAATATTATTTTTTCCAAGAAAATAATGCAATATATTTTTTCAATTGATGTTGCGTAAGATGCTGCTTACTGTGCCTCTTATAGCACTAAGCATGATCGACTGATGTTATTGATTACGCACATGATCATGTTTTTTTTTATTTCAGCATACATACAGCTGTTTCTGTCATTGGAATTGCAAAGCAGAATTCTATGGACTGTACATAAATTAATAATGTTTTTATGTATAGTTATGTTTAGCCAAAACTTTTTACAGAGACAGGTGTTCATTTACTTAAAGCAAATGGTCTGTTCCTTGTGCAAGGGATTTGTTTCCAGTGTTTAAAGATTGTGTCAAAGTTTTATTTTGAAAAGAATACCCAATCAAGTGCAAGGGAAAAAAAAAATGTTTTTTGCATTTGTGTGATTGGATGATAGATGTCTGCATAACTTCACTTTATTCATTAAGCTCTGACCTCACCTCACTCCTTTAGTCTCCTCTCACATTACTAACTTACTAACTGACATATCAACATAGATGTCACACCACTTCCTCAATTTAAATCTTTCTAAAACCGAGCTTATCATTTTTTTCCTCCAGCCTGTGCCCCGCCCCCTGACTTCTCCATTAAGATCAATAATACAACCATCAGTCCCTCCTGTCATGACAATGTACCCCAAATCCAATCACTATCCAAATCGTCCAGACTTCACCTCCGAAACATATCCAAAATACACCCCTTTCTAACCGCTGAGAACACTAAGCAACTTATTCACTCCCTTGTTATCTCTCTCCTTGACTATTGTAACTCCCTCCTCATTGGCCTACCTCTCTGCAAACTATCCCCTCTTCAGTCTATCATGAATGCCGCTGCCAGACTCATCCACCTCACCAGCTGTTCAGTGTCCGCCACTCCTCTCTGCCAATCCCTCCTCTGGCTTCCCATTGCTCAACAAATACAATTCAAAACACTAACTAGAGCATACAAAGCCATTCACAATTCTGCCCTGAGCTACATCACCAAACTTATCTCCAAACCGTCCTCTACGCTTCCCCCAAGACCTTCTGCTCTCTAGCTCCCTTGTCTCCTCCTCCTATGCTCGTCTCCAGGACTTCTCCAGAGTCTCTCCCATCCTTTGAAGCTCGCTACCCCATTTTGTCCAATTATCTCCTACTCTGTCCACTTTTAGGCAATCCCTGCATACTCATCTCTTTGGGGTGGCCTACCCAGACTACAGCTAACAACCAAATCTTCTACTCCCCTCATCAGTTCATCCCTTACAGTCCCTACATTTTTGTTTCACCAGCCCCTCCCTCTTAGATTGTAAGCTCGTAGCAATAGAACTTAGAATTTCTCCACAATTCATATAACTGCAGAAGTAAATGAGGGCTTGTTTTAAAAAAAATTTTTTTACTAATTCAGAATTAGTAAAAACTTTAGTGTGCATAATCTGGGCACAGGTTAACTTAAAAATGTCTCCTGCAGTTCTGTCACATATACACTATCTAGTTACCACTGCAGGTAAAATATGCTTTGGTGTAAAGTATTCCTACAGACATAGCAGCAATTTTAACATTCTATGAATATTACAGTACAAGGTGAGTAGATAGACTCAAAGAGAGTAAATGGATCAAAAATTGGATACATTTATTAACATAGTATCATTAAACAATTTATTGTTTTTGTTGTTTGATGTTTTTATTATGTTTTTGATACTATGTTAATAAATGTATCCAATTTTTGATATATTTACTTTCTTTGGGCCAGATTCACGTACGGATAGAATCACAGAATCACATCGAATAGAATGCCTAAGTGACGTCGGCGTGCAATGCCTACGACGTGTGAACGTAACCTACGCCCAGACCTATTCACGTACTATGTAAACGGCATAAACAACGTAAAATTCGACAGCGTCATTCCCTGGCCCATACCTTTGCATTACAGTGGTTGACCGCGATATTTTGTCAATCTCGCTCCCTTTCTCGGCGAGATTGAGCACTTGCGAGCCCCATCGCGGGGGCCAGCGCCGAGCTGGCTTGCCGCGATGGAGACAAAGCCGTCATAGAAGCGACAGGGATCCGACGCGGATTCCCGCCAATTCTACACGTGGGCGGAGTTTGTTATGAATCCTGAGAAGGAAGTAAATAAAAATCCGGCATGGGTTCCCCCCTCAGGAGCATAACTGGCCCTTAGGTCTGGTATGGGTTGTAAGGAGACCCCCCTACGCCGAAAAAACGGCGTGGGGGTCCCCCCACAATCCATACCAGACCCGTATCCAAAGCACGCCGGCCGGCCGGGAGGGGAGTGGGGGCGAGCGAGCGCCCCCCCTCCTGAGCCGTACCGGGCAGCATGCCCTCAACATGGGGGGGTCAGGTGCTCTGGGGCAGGGGGCGCACTGCGGCCCCCCACCCCAGAGCACCCTGTCCCCATGTTGATGAGGACAGGGCCCCTTCCCGACAACCCTGGCCGTTGGTTGTCGGGGTATGCGGGCGGGAGGCTTATCGGAATCTGGAAGCCCCCTTTAATAAGGGGGCCCCCAGATACCAGCCCCCCACCCTAAGTGAATGAGTATGGGGTACATTGTACCCCTACCCATTCACCTGCAAGAAAAGTATAAACACAAATAAACCACACAGTGTATTGAAATATTTTATTAGTTGGCCGCCGGGGGGGGTGTGTATGATCGCTTTTATAAAAACGCCCCCCTCCGGCGGGCTTCTGCGGGGGGGTGGGTGCCGCTGTTCTTCGCCGCCGTCTGGTTCTCTTCCGCCACTGGGGGGGGCGCTTTGATAAAAGCGCCCACCACCCGGCGGGCTTCCTCCGACATCTTCGGCGGCGGGGGGGGGGTCTTCTCCCATTCTCCGGGGTCTTCTCCCACTCTCCGGGGTCTTCTCCGGCTCTCCGGGGGTCTTCTCCGCTCTCCGGGGGTCTTCTTCTTCTTCAGGACTCGCCGCCGCTATCTTCGTGTGTTAGCTCAATTACTAGCGGCGGCAAGTCCCCTCTTCTGTGACGTCGTCTTCTTCTTCTCTTCTCCAGATGTTGACGCGACGCTTCCTTCCGCTGTTATGGCTGGCGCGCGGCTCGCAGCGAGTTATATAGGCCTGTCTTGTGACGTCGCAGTCCCATCATGCTCCGGTAGGTACCGCCGCCGAAGATGTCGGAGGAAGCCCGCCGGGTGGTGGGCGCTTTTATCAAAGCGCCCCCCCCGGCGGCGGAAGAGAACCAGACGGCAGCGAAGAACAGCGGCACCCACCCCCCCCGCAGAAGCCCGCCGGAGGGGGGCGCTTTTATAAAAGCGATCATACACACCCCCCCGGCCAACTAATAAAATATTTCAATACACTGTGTGGTTTATTTGTGTTTACACTTTTCTTGCAGGTGAATGGGTAGGGGTACAATGCTCATACTCATTCACTTAGGGTGGGGGGCCAGTATCTGGGGGCCCCCTTATTAAAGGGGGCTTCCAGATTCCGATAAGCCTCCCGCCCGCATACCCCGACAACCAACGGCCAGGGTTGTCGGGAAGAGGCCCTGTCCTCATCAACATGGGGACAGGGTGCTCTGGGGTGGGGGTCCGTAGTGCGCCCCCTGCCCCAGAGCACCTGACCCCCCCATGTTGAGAGCATGCTGCCCGGTACGGCTCAGGAGGGGGGGGGGGGCGCTCGCTCGCCCCCACTCCCCTCCTGACCGCCCGGCCGGCGTGCTTTGGATACGGGTCTGGTATGGATTGTGGGGTCCCCCCTGTCATGCCAATGTACTAGGTGTAATCCTGGACCCCAAATCCAATCACTCTCCAAATCGTCCAGACTTCACCTCCGAAACAAATCCAAAATACACCCCTTTCTAACCGCTGAGAACACTAAGCAACTTATTCACTCCCTTGTTATCTCTCTCCTTGACTATTGTAACTCCCTCCTCATTGGCCTACCTCTCTGCAAACTATCCCCTCTTCAGTCTATCATGAATGCCGCTGCCAGACTCATCCACCTTACCAGCTGTTCAGTGTCCGCCACTCCTCTCTGCCAATCCCTCCTCTGGCTTCCCATTGCTCAACAAATACAATTCAAAACACTAACTAGAGCATACAAAGCCATTCACAATTCTGCCCTGAGCTTCATCACCAAAATTATCTCCAAACCGTCCTCTACGCTTCCCCCAAGACCTTCTGCTCTCTAGCTCCCTTGTCTCCTCCTCCTCCTATGCTCGTCTCCAGGACTCCAGTCTCTCCCATCCTCTGAAGCTCGCTACCCCATTTTGTCCAATTATCTCCTACTCTGTCCACTTTTAGGCAATCCCTGCATACTCATCTCTTTGGGGTGGCCTACCCAGACTACAGCTAACAACCAAATCTTCTACTCCCCTCATCAGTTCATCCCTTACAGTCCCTACATTTTTGTTTCACCAGCCCCTCCCTCTTAGATTGTAAGCTCGTAGCAATAGAACTTAGAATTTCTCCACAATTCATATAACTGCAGAAGTAAATGAGGGCTTGTTTTAAAAAAAAATTTTTTACTAATTCAGAATTAGTAAAAACTTTAGTGTGCATAATCTGGGCACAGGTTAACTTAAAAATGTCTCCTGCAGTTCTGTCACATATACACTATCTAGTTACCACTGCAGGTAAAATATGCTTTGGTGTAAAGTATTCCTACAGACATAGCAGCAATTTTAACATTCTATGAATATTACAGTACAAGGTGAGTAGATAGACTCAAAGAGAGTAAATGGATCAAAAATTGGATACATTTATTAACATAGTATCATTAAACAATTTATTGTTTTTGTTGTTTGATGTTTTTATTATGTTTTTGATACTATGTTAATAAATGTATCCAATTTTTGATATATTTACTTTCTTTGGGCCAGATTCACGTACGGATAGAATCACAGAATCACATCGAATAGAATGCCTAAGTGACGTCGGCGTGCAATGCCTACGACGTGTGAACGTAACCTACGCCCAGACCTATTCACGTACTATGTAAACGGCATAAACAACGTAAAATTCGACAGCGTCATTCCCTGGCCCATACCTTTGCATTACAGTGGTTGACCGCGATATTTTGTCAATCTCGCTCCCTTTCTCGGCGAGATTGAGCACTTGCGAGCCCCATCGCGGGGGCCAGCGCCGAGCTGGCTTGCCGCGATGGAGACAAAGCCGTCATAGAAGCGACAGGGATCCGACGCGGATTCCCGCCAATTCTAGACGTGGGCGGAGTTTGTTATGAATCCTGAGAAGGAAGTAAATAAAAATCCGGCATGGGTTCCCCCCTCAGGAGCATAACTGGCCCTTAGGTCTGGTATGGGTTGTAAGGAGACCCCCCTACGCCGAAAAAACGGCGTGGGGGTCCCCCCACAATCCATACCAGACCCGTATCCAAAGCACGCCGGCCGGCCGGCCGGGAGGGGAGTGGGGGCGAGCGAGCGCCCCCCCTCCTGAGCCGTACCGGGCAGCATGCCCTCAACATGGGGGGGTCAGGTGCTCTGGGGCAGGGGGCGCACTGCGGCCCCCCACCCCAGAGCACCCTGTCCCCATGTTGATGAGGACAGGGCCCCTTCCCGACAACCCTGGCCGTTGGTTGTCGGGGTATGCGGGCGGGAGGCTTATCGGAATCTGGAAGCCCCCTTTAATAAGGGGGCCCCCAGATACCAGCCCCCCACCCTAAGTGAATGAGTATGGGGTACATTGTACCCCTACCCATTCACCTGCAAGAAAAGTATAAACACAAATAAACCACACAGTGTATTGAAATATTTTATTAGTTGGCCGCCGGGGGGGGGGGGTGTGTATGATCGCTTTTATAAAAACGCCCCCCTCCGGCGGGCTTCTGCGGGGGGGTGGGTGCCGCTGTTCTTCGCCGCCGTCTGGTTCTCTTCCGCCACTGGGGGGGGCGCTTTGATAAAAGCGCCCACCACCCGGCGGGCTTCCTCCGACATCTTCGGCGGCGGGGGGGGGTCTTCTCCCACTCTCCGGGGTCTTCTCCCACTCTCCGGGGTCTTCTCCGGCTCTCCGGGGGTCTTCTCCGCTCTCCGGGGGTCTTCTTCTTCTTCAGGACTCGCCGCCGCTATCTTCGTGTGTTAGCTCAATTACTAGCGGCGGCAAGTCCCCTCTTCTGTGACGTCGTCTTCTTCTTCTCTTCTCCAGATGTTGACGCGACGCTTCCTTCCGCTGTTATGGCTGGCGCGCGGCTCGCAGCGAGTTATATAGGCCTGTCTTGTGACGTCGCAGTCCCATCATGCTCCGGTAGGTACTGCCGCCAAAGATGTCGGAGGAAGCCCGCCGGGTGGTGGGCGCTTTTATCAAAGCGCCCCCCCCCGGCGGCGGAAGAGAACCAGACGGCAGCGAAGAACAGCGGCACCCACCCCCCCCGCAGAAGCCCGCCGGAGGGGGGCGCTTTTATAAAAGCGATCATACACACCCCCCCGGCCAACTAATAAAATATTTCAATACACTGTGTGGTTTATTTGTGTTTACACTTTTCTTGCAGGTGAATGGGTAGGGGTACAATGCTCATACTCATTCACTTAGGGTGGGGGGCCAGTATCTGGGGGCCCCCTTATTAAAGGGGGCTTCCAGATTCCGATAAGCCTCCCGCCCGCATACCCCGACAACCAACGGCCAGGGTTGTCGGGAAGAGGCCCTGTCCTCATCAACATGGGGACAGGGTGCTCTGGGGTGGGGGTCCGTAGTGCGCCCCCTGCCCCAGAGCACCTGACCCCCCCATGTTGAGAGCATGCTGCCCGGTACGGCTCAGGAGGGGGGGGGGGGGGCGCTCGCTCGCCCCCACTCCCCTCCTGACCGCCCGGCCGGCGTGCTTTGGATACGGGTCTGGTATGGATTGTGGGGGGACCCCCACGCCGTTTTTTCGGCGTAGGGGGTCTCCTTACAACCCATACCAGACCTAAGGGCCCGTTAAGCTCCTGAGGGGGGAACCCATGCCGGATTTGTATTTAAAATCCGGCGGGGACTTCCTTCTCAGGATTCATAACAAACTCCGCCCACGTGTAGAATTGGCGGGAATCCGCGTCGGATCCCCGTCGCTTCTATGACGCACTCGCTGGAATGTGCTTTTACTATTCCAGCGAGCGCGATGCTGTCGTGCTAAAAAGTCATTCTCGGCGGCAGGCACTGTAGCTGCTCCTCATATAGCAGGGGTAACTTTACGCCGGACGTAAGCCTTACGCAAAGCGCGTATATGAAGCGGCTGGGCGCATCTACGTTCGTGAATCGGCGTATCTTACTTATTTGCATATTTATAATGAGAACGCCGAATGCGTCCAGCTGAAGCCATGTTTTTGGCATATCTTGCTTTGTGAATCAGTGCAAAGATGCGACGACGCACATTTGAAATCACAGCGGCGTATTTGGAGATACGCTGGTGTAAATGCCTCCTGAATCTGGCCCTTTGAGTCTATCTACTTACCTTGTACCGTACTAGTCCTATTGCCCGTTTTCTTTTTTCTTTTGGGTTTTGGGGTCCCTTGAGCAGTACCTCTATTCAATTAAGTCTAGGATGATGGTACTACTACTAACTAAATAATGTGTATTTTCCCAAAGAGGCTAACAATTAATCAACATTCTATGAATGGGATATACTGTAGATTTACATAATTGATTTTTATAATCACCATTTTCAGTACTGGAATCCCAATTTTGCAATGCAGTGCAACTAAATCACCATCTTAGTGACTTTATGTGATAAACATTGTTATGGACATACGATAACCTGTAGCTAGCTTACGATAATCTTTACCCATCATTCATCAATAAAAAATTTTTTTGCATATTATAACTGTTTCTACTATGTAACTGACCCAACTTTAGGGAGTTTAATACGTTACTGCATTGAAAAGATTTTGTAAAACCAATTGCAGAATTAGGAGGTCTGGTGCAGTGTATATCTAGACTAGAATAGCTAATAGCTAATGACACAATTCAGAATAGGTATTTGTGAATTCTATTCGTAGTTTTGAAGTAGGCCGTGTACACACGATCGGTCCAACCTGATGAGAATGGTCCGACGGTCACCGCTCAAGTGGCCTGATGGTCTGATGTGCGTACACACCATCAGTTCAAAAACCGATCGTGTCAGAACATGGTGACGTAAAACACAACGACGTGCTGAAAAAACGAAGTTCAATGCTTCCAAGCATGCGTCGACTTGATTCTGAGCATGCGCAGGTTTTTGAACCGATGCTCTTGCGTACTAACGATCGGTTTGGATTGATGGTCAGGCGTCCGTCAGTTCGATTTTAAAGCAAGTTTTAAAACTTTGGTCCAAAGGACGACGGATCGATGGGCCATACACACGGTCGGTTTGGACCGATGAAACGGAACTTCAGTCCATTTTCATCGGTTTGGACTGATCGTGTGTACGTGGCCTAACTCTTCAAAAATAAATGCAAAAAAAAATTATGTTCAGAACTGTGTGAATTAGGTCTTACTTATATGGTATGATGGAGAGAGTCTCGTATGTTAAATTAAAATAACTGGATATAGACAACAAAAATATTAAAACGTATGCTGCAGTTTACAAAACATATTACTAAATTAAAGACTTCAGCCTTATTCAGTGATTACTCTTTTTTAATTATTTATTTTATTTTTAAAAGTGAGTTTTATACATCTTTGAAGGAGGATATATAGTTATATACAGCAGAAAAACAGGAATTTTACAAGTACATGCTGGGGTAACATTCAGTACCTCTGAAAACATACCATAGCACAAAGCAAAACTCTTCACGGTGTTCTTACACCCTATATTGCTATAGTTACTGTGTACTAATATAGGCTTTTGGTTTATACATTTTTCATGGTTTGAAATTAAAGTTCTCGAAAAGCTCTGACCTAGCCTAAAACTTAGTAACACAACTAAAATATTTTGTAACTTTATTATGGTTCGATGGTTGTCAGAAAAGGGGTTTTAATATTTGTAATCCTTTGCTCTTAGAATTGAAAGTAAATAGATATTTGTATAATTTTACTAGCAAAAAAAAAAAAAAAAAAAGCCCTGCCAATAAAAACAAAAAAACTGAAAAAATAGAGTTTTTATATGGAATAACATTTTTATTCATGATCAGACTGATGCTCGAAAGCACAAAAGAGATCTGCTTGTAAAGAAGTTAGATTACTTTTCCTATTGTTATTACTATAAAAATAATGTAGCTTTAGTGACATCTAGTGTTTAGTATGATAAACACAGAGATTTGTTTATGTTATTTTTAATAGCTGTTTTATAGATGCATTTAAGCTGTTCAGTGCAGTATACCATTATGATTTACCTTCTGGATTAAAGAACTTCTAGATTAACTACAATAAGCTTATTATACGCTGCCTCATAACATATACTGTACTATTTTCCTCTACAGCCTCAGAAAACACTATAATCAGCCAAAACCGGTATATGAGATGATGTCATAATACCTTCATGTGTTGTTTCATATCAGTGTAGAGATTCAGAAATGACCCAGTCTAATTAAGTCTTTTCAGTATAAGGAATAAAAAAGCATACATCCTGACAGCTTTCTCTGATTGTCCTCAAGGAAACACTTTCACCAGACATAATGACAATTATTATTATTTTTGGTTTTGTCATGGGTAAATGATCTGTCATGGGTGACCATCAAAATACGAGCAAAAAAATATACAAGAAATCCCCCCCCCCCCCCTAACCTCCTCCTTACCAGTCCATGATGACACCACTTATAAAACAACATAGACTGTCATTCACTACACTTTTCTTGACAAACCCAAGTGATGTCTACCCAGATATAATACTCAAACACTATTCTCTGATACAATATCTAAATAAAGTTCCTGTTTATAGGGCTAACACATTCCTTAAGACAAAATTTGCTTTCATTGTTCTCTCTTGACTACAACTTGGTAACTAAATCCAGGAATTCGCATTCTTACTGTTTTTCTGTAGAGTTAAAACTAAAATTGACAGTTAGGAATAGACATGTTCAACACTGTTGTCATATGTCTATGCCTTGTTCATTATCCATCAATGTTCATGTATCTTGTTAATTTGTGAACTCAATAAAACTTTGATGCAAAAAATTAATTAAAAAATATGAGTAAAAAAAAAGGCAGACAACTTAGCAATTATAATAAAAACACCAATGGTTTAGTGCAGTATATGTACAAAGAGTTACCACCTTCAAACAGTGAAATAGGAGACAACTTAAAGGTTTAGTTGCAGTATACACTGGGAGTGGACATATATGTTTATATATATAGTTACATGTATACAAGCTATTAGAGCTGCACGATTAATCGTCAAGAATCGTTATCACAATCTTTTTCCCGTTGCGATTCTTGATATAGGGTTTCACGATCTTTGAGGCCACGTACACACGACCAAATAAATCTGCTCAAATCGGTCGGACAGACCGATTTGATCAGATTTGTCTGCTGGCTGTTTTGGTTTGATCGCTGTCCACACGATCAAACCAAAATCCCCGCCGGCAGACAGCGCGGTGACGTGGCGGTGATGTTGACGCCGCCACATCACCGCACCAGGAAGTAAAACACTTCCGCGAATGCGGCGAATCCATTCGACGCATGTGCGGGCAGATATGTCTGCTGGTTAGCGTACTAACCAGCAGACATATCGGTCCGACGGGTTCCCGCAGAGTAAACAGGAGATTCTCCTGTATGTAATCTGATGGCGCTTGTCCCGCCCCCTACCTGTCCCCTCCGAGGCAGCAATGATAAATACAATATATATCTAATGTGGCCCTGGGGGCCACAAAATATATGTATATCCAAATGACCAGGGGGGCCACATTAAACCAGAATGTGGGCCGCAATTGGCCCGCGGGCCGGACTTTGGATATGCCTGACTTATGGTGTCAGTCTAATGTTCTAAGAAGATTCAACGGAGCAGCTAGACTGTACGGCGCCGCAATTGTACATTTCCGGTCCAATGTTTCGCCCATAAGCTATAGAAGAATTCTAATGATGTATGACACTAGTAATAATTATATTTATAAATTATTATTACTAGTCAACCAACATTCAAATTCTTCTATAGCCTATGGGCCGAGCATTTGACCGGAAATGTACAATAGCGGCGTCGTACAGTTTAGCTGCTTCTCAAATCTTCTTAGAACATTCGACAGACACCATAAGCCTTCAATGACAGATTCGACGTTTGTATGTTTTTCGCTGCTTCGCCGAATCTTCATCATTCATGACGAATGCTCTACCCCAACACTGTCTCTATAATGTCTAATCTTTTTTCTCTATGTCGAATAATCTTGGACTAATAGAGTTAAGGTTAGGCACATTCGACCACAGATTTGATAGACATACATTGATTTGTCAGCGTCATGTCGAATCTCCTATCTATATCGAACTGTTGTAGCAACGAAAACGAAAATAAAGCATTTTTTTAAGTCATATTTTTGGATTTTAGATTCTGCACGTTCGTTTTCGTTTGTTAAAACTAGGGTTGTCCCGATACCACTTTTTTAAGACCGAGTACAAGTACCGATACTTTTTTTCAAGTACTCGCAGATACCGAATATCGATACTTTTTTTTAATCTCATGTGACAGCGGCACATGTGTCAGTATGTTTTTTTTATTTTATCTTTAACAATTTGTTTTTACTTTTAAAATTCTATATATAATGCTTTCTTTTTATTTAAGGGGGGGGGGGGGGGTGGACCGTGTCAGTGTGTTTTTTCTTTCATTTTTTTTATTTTCTACAATCATTTTTTTAATTCTTTTGTTTTTTTATTCTTTATTTTTTTATTTATTTTTTCAGCCCTGTTGGGGGGGGGGGGGGGGGCTTTGGTGAGATATCAGGGGTCTTAACAGACCTCTGACATCTCCCCTTTGAGACAGAGAAAGGGACTAGGGACACATGTGCCTTTCTTAGCAGCATCAGCTGCACTGAAAATGAATGGAGTGAAGACAGCGTCTTCTCTTCATTCATAAACTGAAACATTTGTAATCACAGATTACAATGTTTTAGTTATGTGAATGGACAGTCAGTGATCACTGACTCTGTCCATTCGGAGCAGTAAGGAGCCGGATTTACCAGCTCTTACCCCGCTCTTCATCCTGACAATTCCAGGGGGTGGAGGAGAGGCACGGAAGGGGAGAGAAATACGGCGGGATACACGGGATACACGGCGGCATACACGGGATACACGGCGGCATACACGGGATACACGGCGGCATACACGGGATACACGGCGGCATGCACGGGATACACGGCGGGATACACGGGATACATGGCGGGATACACGGGATACTGTCATGATCCATGTCATGGCTTTGGTCACCTGCTGGTGGCACTGTTTCTCCCAGCAACAGGGGTGCAGTTCTGGTGTCCGCCAGCGGGTGTCTCCCATGGAATAGACTCCTCACTAATTGGGATGAACTGTTACAGGTGTATATAAGCCCGCCCTGCACTACAATCCAGTGCTTCAGTATTTTTCCTTGTCAGCCTGTTACCTGCCTGATCTGCTAGCTGGAGCCAACCTGTCCCTGATTTGATCTCTGCCTTGTGCTGGACTCATTCTGATTCTGATGCTCCCACCTTGTATATATTTGTTGATTATTGGTTTGGGGTTTTGCTGTGTTATGCTTGCTTGTCTTGGGGGTTTTACACGATTGTTTCACGTGTGCTTAACCTTTATTAAACGTATATTTTGTCACTATCCTGGTGCCTATTGACTTTAGTGCAGCCCATTGACCTGTTGCCTAGTATCGGGTGCCTGCGTAGGCATCCCCCTGACAGATACATGGCGGGATGCACGGGATACACGGGATACACAACGGGATACACGGCGGGATGCACGGGATACACGGTGGCATACAGGGGATACATGGCGGCATACACGGGATACACGGCGGGATGCACGGGATACACGGCGGCATACACGGCAGCATACACGGCGGCATACACGGGATACACGGCGGCATACACGGGATACATGGTGGCATACACTGGATACACGGCGGCATACAGGGGATACACGGCGGCATACACGGGATACACGGCGGCATACACGGGTTACACAGCGGCATGCACGGGATACACGGCGGCATGCACGGGATACACAGCGGCATACACGGCGGCATACACGGAATACACAGTGGCTTTCAGCTGCTTTAAAATCAGATAAGATCGGTGCTTGGAACTTCCCCATGCACTGATCACCGCCGAGAGTACAAGTATCGGTCGAAGCATCGGAAGCATTTGCCCGAGTACAAGTACCGGGATGATGGTACGATTTTATTCCATGACTATCTACCTTTACTTGAGGCTATACTCCCATTTTTGCCCGAGTACAAGTACTTGGGCAAATGCTTGGTATCGGTCCCAATACTGATACTAGTATTGGTATCGGGACAACCCTAGTTAAAACGATAACGAAAACACCCAAAATTCGAAAGAAAATGCATTTGGACGAAAACAAATGCACATGTCTACTATCCACTAAAATAGTTGCACAGTCCATAAACTGATAAACATCAGTATGATTGTGCAGGATCTTGGCAGATTATTGTACACCTATTAAAAGATCGGTCTTGTTGCTGTCAGTAGAAGTTTCTGATGTTATTTTACTGATGCTGCTGTAAGACGATTCACTGATGTAGATTTGATTGCTATCTGGAAGACTTGTTAACAGAGTGGTTATCTTATCTGGAATTCCTGGGATTATGAAGTACAAGTTTCAGTAGATGAAGGGGATGTCCTGAGTTTTCAATCGTTTTGCAAGTGCAGTGATTGAATTCTGTTTCTCTCTGGAGCGAAGAGCACCAATAATGACCCAGCCTAATTTAGTCTTTTTGTTATAAGGGATAAAAAAGCATATGTTATGACAGCTTTCTCTGATTGTCCTCAAGGAAACACTTTCACCAGACATATTTTAGCACTGATTTTAACTGAATGTCCTTTCTGACATAGCTCAGTATATTTATTTAAGATTGTTGGAGATGACTGCTCCCCACCATGATCTAATGTGGCTGTAAGATCTTCGGGGGATGTAGAATATTATTCAAAGGGGGCCTCAGTGTAAGGTAGATACACATATGTTGCTGTTGCAATCTCAGCTTTTGACTGTAGCATTGGATTCTGTGGAGAAGTGCTCCATGGATGCGCAACATCTGAAGCAAATGTCATGGCTCCTTAAGAACTTGTGTGTTCTTTCTGAGTGCACAATGCTTTCTGAGAGGATTTGGTTTATCGTGAAATATATAGTGAGTGTTTGAGTTTTTTAATCTTTCTTTCGACAATGCTTGTAGTGAGTGTAAAGCCGCGTACATACGATCGGTTTGTCCGCTGAAAACAGACCGATGGACTGTTTTCATTGGACAAACCGATCGTGTGTGGGCCCCATCGGTCAAAAATCCATGCATGCTCAAAATCAAGTCAACACATGCTTGGAAGCCTTGAACTTAATTTTTTTGGCTCGTCGTAGTGTTCTATGTCACCGCGTTATGGCACGATCGGATATTTGAATGATGGTGTGTAGGCAAGACTGATGAAAGTCAGCTTCATCAGATATCCGACGAAAAAATCCATCGGATTAGATTCCATCAGATATCCGATTGTAAGTACAGAGCTTAACTCTTTCTAATAGTGACAACATTTTTATATACTCTGGATGTGGTGTGGATGTATTCTCTTCTTCTAGTTGGAGGGCTGGAAAGTCATTAATCAACAAACTTGGGTCATTTTAGCTCTTGCTAAATCTTTTTAGGAACCTTTAGAAGTAAGAAAAGGAATAAAAGGAAATTAGATGCCATTCATTGTAATTGGAACCAGCTGTAGCTTATTTTTCCTGCATATTGTATGGCAATAACCAGTTTAACGCTTTGCTCATTGTCTATGTAGTTAAGATCTAGTAGATGTGGGTCTTCCTTGGCTAGTTCATTCTTAGGGAGAAGATTGCATATTTCCTTGATCTTCTGGTTGTGAAGAGGTGACAGTTTGACAACTGGAGGGCTCCTGGTGTGGGTCTCAAGAACAGTGTTAACAGTTTTAAGAGTTTTTTTGTTGATTTGATGAGCTGGATTCAAGATAGACTGCAGTGGCACATGAATTGCTGAATAGGATCTTTGTAACTTAGGAGAAGAAGTATATAGTAGTATGCAACAGTCCAGGGTGACCTATGTGGTTGATTCCCATAGCCTCTTCTGTTGCGATATGTACTATGAGTTAATGTACAGGGCTTAAAGCATTTAGTGCAATTGTATGCTTATTGTTCTGGCTTTTGACAAATTGCAAGGTCCATCTTGCAGTGTCATCAGAGGTTGCCAAAATAGGACAAGGGACAACGTCTTCTTCCTCCACAGCTTTTTCCATAACAGCTAGGTTAAGGTTGTTGTTTATTTTCTTTCCTTCTAGCTGGGCGTCTGCCTGAGTCTCCTCTGCTTTTCCCTGTATTCATGTTGGGCAGCTTCTGCCTGTCTATGCGGTTAGATGTCTTGGATCTCTACCTGGACAACTTGTGTGTTTACCTGTGCATGAGCATTTGCTGTGATGGCTACTTACCTCTTAATGCAGTAAGCTTTTGCTCTAGTTTCTTTGGCATCAACTTTGGCCATTATGAGTTAACTGCTCAGTGAGAATTACTGAGAGCAGGATCATTCTGATATTGACTGTGAGTGGGACCATAGTGATGTGTAAGATACATTAGAGTGCTTTGAAGAGATAGAGCGGCAGGACAAAGTTTCATGGATTTGTGATATATTCTAATCTATCAGTGACTTGCCCTCCAAAAATAAAAAAGTGCCTTTCTTTGTTAATGACAGTAAAGCTGTTTAACTCTTGCAGAGTTTCTTTAGTGTTAATACTTGATAGAATAGTCTTTGCTTGTATTCAAAAGATCTTTTTAGCTGTGTACAGTTTACCTGCTTTGCATAATTACATATTTCATCAGCAGCAGTTATTGCATTGTCTTATTCCACTGGTCAGATATCTTATTAGTCATTACTAGGGATGAGCACGATGTTCGAGTCGAACGTAAGTTTGACTCAAAAGTTTGACCCAATTTAGGGAGTTTCGCAGCAAATTCGAAAGCCGCGGAGCACCCTTTAAAAATCTATGAGAGAAATCAAAAAGTGTAAACACACAGCTCCCGGTCCTGTCAGGGGAGAAATGCCTGATCTTCTGTTCATACAGTGTATGAACAGCGATCAGTCATTTCCCACAGTCAGTCCACCCCCCCCCTTCAGTTAGAACACACCCAGGGAACATACTTAACCCTTCCCTCGCCCCCTAGTGTTAACCCCTTCCCTGCCAGTGACATTTTTATAGTAATCAATGCATTTTTATAGCACTGATCGCTATAAAAATGTCAATGGTCCCAAAAATGTGTCAAAAGTGTCCGAAGCGTCCGCCATAATGTCGCCATAAAATTGCTCATCGCCACCAATACTAGTAAAAAAAAATATTAATTAAAAATGCCGTAAAACTATCCCCTATTTTGTAAACACTATAACTTTTGCGCAAACCAATAAATAAACGCTTATTGCGATTTTTTTATGAAAAATATGTAGAAGAATACGTATCAGCCTAAACTGAGGAAATTTTTTATTTTTTTTTATATATTTTTGGTGATATTTATTACAGCAAATAGTAAAAAATATTCATTTTTTTTTCAAAATTGTCACTCTATTTTTGTTTATAGATCAAATACCACCAAAAGAAAGCTCTATTTGTGGGGAAAAAAGGATGCCAATTTTTTTTGGAAGCCACGTCGCACGATGCATGGCGCAATTGTCAGTTAAAGCGACGCAGTGCCGAATCGCAAAAAGTGGCCCGGTCATTGAGCAGCAATATGGTCCTGGGCTGAAGTGGTTTAAGTGAAACAATAAAAGTGAAATTTTCCTTTAAATTTTGTACCTGGGGTGTCTATAGTATGCCTGTAAAGTAGCACATTTTTCCCGTGATTAGAAAAGTCCTTGCAGCAAAATGACATTTCTAAAGGAAAAAAGTCATAAAAAACTGCTCGCCGCTATAATGAATTGTCGGGTCCTGCAATACAGATAAAAGTAATTGAAAAAGAATGGCATGGGTCCCCCCCAGTCCATTACTAGGTCTGGTATGATTATTAAGTGGCGTGGGGCTCCCCCCAAAAATCCATACTGGACCCTCATCCAAGCACGCAACCTTGCAGGCCACAGGAAAAGAGGGGGACAAGAGAGCGCCCCCCCCTCCTGAATCGTACAAAGGCCATATGCCCTCAACATGGGGGGATGCTCTGGGGTCCAAAGCACCATGTTCCCATGTTGATGGGGACAAGGGCCTCATCCCCACAACCCTTGCCCAGTGGTTGTGGGAGTCTGCAGCTTGTTTTTTTTTTGGAATGTGGAAGCCCCCTTTAACAAAGGGGACCCCCAGATTCCAGCCCCCCCCATGTGAATTGGTAACGGGTTACATTGTACCCCTACCATTTCAAAACAAAGTGTTACATTTTTTTAAAAAACACAGGAGACAGCTTGGGTCAAGTCCTTTATTAAAAAAAGATAATTCTAGCAATGTACATCCATTCTGGACCGGAGGATACAGAGAAAAAAAAAGCGCTGATACGATCCGCCTCCATCTGACACAAATGGGGTTTCCTGGGGTTTCCCCATGGTGTCACAGGTGCAGCAGAATTCAAAGCTTTTATTGATTGCACTCTATAGGTTTGTCTTAATATTGCTCTGTGTTGGTGGTTTTAATGAGATTGTACCGAGTTTACACAAGTGAATTGCAGTATGTCCACCTTTAAAAATACTTACATTTTTATTTTACATTGTGACTAATTTAAGATCTAACAAGTCTAGATGTTTTATCCAACAGTACACATTATTTATTGGGTTACTTATTAGAAGCAACCAATAGTAGCTGTGGCAGTGATATATATATACATATATATATACAGTATATATATATATATATATATATATATATATATATATTAGGACTGTTACTGATTAAAAAATTTGTGTTCGATTAATCAATTTTTTTTTAATCGATTAATCGACTAATTTTGAATAATTTTAACACACATACAGATCCAACTATTTTTAGCTGATCTCCTCTGCATTAGTCAGTGGTAAATGTGGTATACACTATATACAATCACCAGAAGGCTGGCATCTGTGGTCACCACTTTCCAGGTAACCGGAGTGAAGGATTTTCCTTATGACAAATTTTGGGGAGCAACCACCAATTAAGGCTCTGGCGAACCACTGGAGATAAGATCATAGGATGATCCAAGGCCTGAAAAACTTTGTTCCAAGCTGACAAAATTATGCCCTGTAATGGTCTTGAGTGAAACTGGGCGTAAGGACAGCTTTGAATGAGGCTACCATCTTTCCCAATAATCTCATGCATAGACGGATGGAAGGCCTTCTTTTCGCCTTTGCCAATCGGACCAAGTCGCCTATGGCTTTTGCCTTTGGCTTGGGAAGTAATACCTTGCTTAGGGATGTGTCTATAATTATGCCCAAGTACTCTATCCTTCTTTGAGGCTGCAGATTTTTCCAGATTGAAGACCCAGCCTAGGTACTCTAAATATTCCACTGTGCTGTGCACATTGTGCCCTAAGCGTGCAGTGGACTGATCTATGACCAATAAATCGTCCAGGTAGGCTGTTATGGCTATGAATCGTGCCCTTCAGGTTGCCAGGCCAGTATTTTTGTGAACACTTGAGGTGCTGTAGCCACCCCGAAAGAAAGGGCCACAAACTGAAAGTGGCGCTGATCCACCGCAAACCTTAGAAACCTTTGGTGAGCGGGAAATATTGGCACATGTAGATATGTATCTCTGATGTCTATTGATGCCAGGAATTATCCTCCCTGAAGGGTGGAAACAACTGAACTGACAGACTCCATGCTGAAGGAGCGAATGTTCGGGAACTGATTGTGGCTTTTCAGATCTAGGATAGGTCTGACATCCCTGTTTGGTTCTGGAACCGTAAAAAGATTTGAATAAAATCCTGACCCCTGATCCTCTGGGGCTAATTCCAAGATTACCCCTTGGGACAACAGGTGTTCCAAGACCAGCAGTAGAGGCCTTCTTTTTTTCTGGATCTTTGGCAATTCTTGATCTCGGAAAACGGGGTGGCAGAAGTTCTCTGAATTTTAGCTTGTAGCCTAAGGACACTGTGGCGATAACCCACTTGTCCTGAACTTCGTTCTGCCAGGCGATTGCAAATTGCAGCAGGCTTACCGCCAATTTTATCGAGTGGGGGCATCCCTTCATAGGAAAGTTTTTGGGGTCTGTTAAGACTTTGAACCCCAAGTCCTTTTCTGCCCTTGGGCTTGGCTCTGGGCCTTTCCCCTAGTGTTAGACTGGGGAGGCCATCATCACTGTCTGGAGAATGTGTTTCCAGGGACTGGAAAAAGAGTATGTTTAAATGAGGGACGCTTACTCTTCTTCTTAACCGGCAATAGAGTAGATTTGCCTCCAGGAAATCTTTTGGATGTATTTATCCAGGTCAGCCCTAAACAGGCGTACTCCTCCAAAAGGGGAATGGTGCCAGGTATTTTTTGCAAGAAACCTCGGCCTCCCAATGTTTTAACCAAAGGGACCTGTGTATGTGTACCTGCAGGAGATTCAAGCAGGATGCTTGCTGAACAGAGTCCATAATCTCATCAATCGCAAAGTACAAGGCCTTAGGAAGGTCCTCATAAATCTCAATCTCCTCTAGAGAGGAGGTTAATCATCTGCTTCATTTGTTCCTTGAGGAACTGACATACAACAATGGCTGCAACTGCAGGTTGTACTACAGGCCCAGCCATGGAAGAGGAAGCTTTTAATAGAGACTCCAGCTTTTTATCAGTTGGATCCTTAAAACCCAGTGCGTTGTCTATAGGACAGGTCAGGTTTTTGTTTGCACAAGGATATAGCTGCATCAATAGAAGGTACCCCCATTTCTTAGTGAAACCTTCCTCCATCGGATACAGGAGGGAAAACTGCCTAGGAGGAGAAAACTGTTTATCTGGGTGAACCCAGTCATCATACATCAGTTTATCCAGCAAGGATTAACTGAAAAGGCGCATGCAGCCTGCGGGAATTTCTGAGATCCCAAAGAGGAGGTCCTAGAAGCTTAAACAGGAGGCCATTTGTAAGTGGCACACACCATATCTGCATACTATTGCACCAGCATCTTTAATGACTGAGAAGTCGCAGGAATCCTCTCATCTTCTGAGTCCTCAGACTGCACATGAGCCTCATCTCTAGAGAGAGATTTTTCACCCTCAGAAGGCTCATCTGATGAGAGAGCCAGAACAAGGGGATCTACCCCATGTTCTGCTACCTTTCAAGGAGGTTGCGATAATATTAGCAATCTTTCCTTATAAGCCATCCAAAGCAACTTTTAAACCATCCTCAGTGATATATACAGGAGCTGCCATAGGGGAAGCTGCAAAACCAGGCAGGGGCTCATCTTGTGAGGCTGCTATCAGGCTGACAGAGGGGGATGGTAAACTGCAGGCAAGCTCAGAATCCTTAGCCGTACACTGGGATTTTCTGGTGCCCCTTACTGGCCCTTGACCCTTTTCTCGGGGACATAGTCCTTACTGCAAAGCAAAGGTACAGTACTATCCACAAATATAAATGCAATCACTGTTGTGCTATAGTTTTACAATACACAAAATATCAGCTCACTGCACAACCTGATGCCAAGTAGGAGTCTTAAGTTTGCCTGGTTCAATCCACAGGAATGCTTACACCCCACAGCTCTGTGTCCATGCCACTTACAAAAAAACACAACAGCAAGAGCTCTGGTAGGCAATAATTTGTTTTATAAAGATAACTCCGACGCGTTTCAATCAATGTATACAATCTTCTTTAGCAGTTAAAATGTTAACATCTATAATGTATTAAATACACAATGTTAATGTTCATTATAATACTTATTTAGAGACAGCCTGTATATACAGGAATCCAAGATATTGGAATAGGTCCTAACCTGCTATTAGAACAGAGATGGATTTTCCGCCTACGCGCGACCTTTCTTCCTGGTTTAAATGAAGCCTTGCATTTCTCAATTATACTTGTACTTCCGTCCTGCTTGCTGTAGTAGACAGAGACCCTAGGTGGTGTCTTCCTCCTCCACTCTCTGCCAGCACCGCCCCCAACACCGAACCCCCACCCCTCAGTTAGTACAGCACAGATTGTTACCAAACATGGGTCAGATGACACAGAAGAGATCCCTGGATGGACAGCCATTGGCAGTGCCACTCATGCTGTCCTTTTTTAAAAGGTTTTTCCTCAGGGAAGACAAATTAGCCCTTGAAAAATCCTTAAATAATTAATTTTGAGGGATGTGTATATATGCACATAGATGTATGTGTGTGTATATATACATGTGTTCCCTGACAACTAATACATGTGTAGAAAGAAGTGAATCAATGCTGGTCAGTAAACTGAAAGTGCATTTGGAATTTGGACAGGTGCTCTGGATATAGATACATATAGAGTATCTAATAATTGTATTATAGGTTAAATCGAATATACTAATTGGATAAATTATAGATATTAACAAATCTGTTGCGCTATAGCCACAAAAAAAAATTAAAAAAATAAAAGCTGCTAACACTATGGGCCAGATTCAGGTAGAGTTAGGCTGGAGTATCAGTGATACTCCAGCCTAACTCTCACTTTGAGCCGGCGTTTCTGTTTTCAGTAAGCAGAAAACAAGAAACGCCGGGTTGGAGTTACTATACGAGCGGCGTAATTGTATTTTGCCGTCGTATCGTAACTTCAATTTTAAAAATGGCGCGCGGGGCGTTCCCGCTGATTAACGCCGAGAATATGTTAATCAGCGGGAATCGGAAATTCACGATCGTATTCGGGCGCGACGCAGTGACTTTCCGACGTTTCCGTAAGAGTTACGCGGCGCAAAGATAAAGCAGCCCCCTAGTGGAGTATCCTATGTTAAGTATGGCCGTCGTCATTGCGTCGCAAAAAAAAAAAATCGAGTTGTTTGCGTAAAACATCCGTGAATGGGGATTGACGTCATTGACGTTCCCTGAAAGAATTTGGAGCATGCGCACTGACAGTCGACGCATGCGCAGTACGTTCGATGCGATATCGCACATAGTTAACATAATACACGCCCCCTACCCGCCCAATTTGAATTCCGCCGGCTCATTTTCGCTATGCCGCCGCAACTTTAGAAGCAAGTGCTTTGTGAATAACAGTACTTGCTCCTAAAGTTACGGCGGAGTAACGTAAACGAGAAACATTACTCCAAAGTAAAGAAGCGCCCATCTACCTGAATCTGGCCCAATATTTCTATGTCCCATGTTGGTGCGAAATCACAGTATATAATGAGGAGACATTTTCAGTGGAAAACATTTAAGTATGTTCCATTCCACAAGCTTGAGAGCATTGCTTACATGTGTGGAGTCCCTTAGGTAGAATCCTGCAGTGGCAACATTTTAAGTATCTTTCCATTCCACAAGCTTAAGAGCATTGATTACTTGTGTGGAGTCCCAGCCTACCCGAGGGACTCCACACAAGTAGTCAATGCTCTTAAGCTTGTGGAATGAAAACATGCTTACATTTTTGCCACTGCAGACGTCTCCTCATTATATACTGTGATTTCGCACCAACATGGGAGAGAAGCGGTTGAGCATTTTTTAAAGACTGACACTTTGCATGAGAATCAGAGATCTTTTATTTTGAGACTCCCCGACTATGCCATGGAGCATAACTATTTTTGGCATGATGGTTTGTACTATGTGCAGAATAGAGGTTTGCCCATGGGGGCAACATTTCCCCCCAGTATGGCCAACTTCTTCATGGCTAAATGGGAGGAGGATTTCGCCTATCAGGAATCCAGGGCGGAGCTGGTATTCTGAAAAGATATATAGACAACACCCTCCTCCTATGGGATGGATATTCTGAATCCCTTAACAACTTCATTGCAGGTCTTAATACTAATGACAGGGGGATCTTTCTTACCCATGAAGCTAGTAACATTGAGGTCCATTTTCTTGACCTCAGGATTAGAGTTATAGAATTTCAGTTATAGTTATAGAATTACAGTATTTCAAGGAAACAGATCGCAATGGTTTTATTGACTCCAAAAGTTGCTACCACAGGGTGTGGTTGGATTCAAACCCTAGGAGTACATTTCTAAGGTTGAGGAGGAACTACACAAATCAGGAGGATCTTGTGGGTGAATCCTCAATCCTCAGAAAGCGTTTCTTAGAAAAGGGTTATGGTGCAACCGAGGTACAAGGGGCCTTCAGATTGGCAATGGATAAAATTAGAGCTGACCTTCTGGTTTCTAAACCGAAGGTTCATAACAACTTTTTTTAAATGTTCCTTTATAACCTCTTGCTCTAATCAATCATTATGACATTGAGAAGATCATGCAAAGGCACTGGAAGGTGTTGCAAGGTGATAGAATTCTGGGATCTAACCTGCCCGACATGCCACGAGTGGTGTATCGGGGAGTTCCTCCATTGAGATTACGAGTGAGTGAGTGAGTGAAAAATGTATATAGCGCAGCACATGCAAACTAAATCGCCTCTGGGTGCTCGTTGTCCATTTCTCCTTTGTCATGAAAAAAGATGGGTTTTGATCTTTTTTCTAAACGCCAAGTGATTCTCCTCCAACCGAATGCTGGTTGGTAAAGCGTTCCATAGTCTGGGGCCTTGGACCGCAAATCTTCTTTCTCTGTTGGACTTGAATCTGGCTTTGGGTATCTGGAGTAGATTTTGGTTGGTGGATCGCAGAACGCGATTGGGGTTGAGAGCTTTTAGTTTTTCACACAGATATTGGGGGGCATTTCCTTGAATAAACTTATGTGTGAGACAGAGTGCTTTAAAAGCTTCTAATGTGGTGGACCCACACAAGCAGCTCTCTTCCCTTGCAGAAAATGCACAATTTGTAAACTAAATGTCATTATGAGTAGGAGGACTGAGTCCTTCTAGTCCACTTCTACTCAGGAGACATTTGCCATTAAACCCTTTATTACGTGCTCCACCAAGAATGTAGTATACGTAATTTAGTGCCCCTGTGGGTTACAGTACATAAGGCGTACTATACGTATGCTACACATTAGATTGAGTAAGCACGTGGTTAACATTAAAAGGGTTTTCCCTAAACATAGTCTTTTCAAGCACTAAGCCCTAAAACATGATGGTAACCCAGAGGGCACTATTTTTTTAGGGATCAATAAGTTTTATGGCCATTGGAGAGAGAGCAATATGGTCAGGGAGGTCTCTCACCGAGAAACAAGGTGGATTTATCAAACCCAAACTTATACTCCCTTTGGTATGAATATTGAATGGGATATTCATTTTTTTTATTAATAATGGTTAGGTTGTTGTTATACTCTACTATACTTTTTATGTAGTTTAGTGATAATCATATTTTCTGGAATCATTTAAACACATTGTTGGTAAGTTTTGGGATATTTATTTTAATTATTTATTATTCCTTTTTTTTTGTATTTATGTAATATATATATATTGTTGATGTATTTCTGTCTTTTTACCACAAAAGGTCGCCGCCTCCTAAGTTCGCCATTGCCCATTTTATTTGTGTATATGTCACCTACTCTGTACAGTCCCTTGTCCTGCTCTTTGATTAGTTGCAATTGTCAATATAATTATTGATAATTGATTATGTTGCTGGATGCATCTCCATTGTATTGGAATGCAATAATTTCCGGTGTGTGGAGCGCATCTTTAACACCTACGCTGGTTCTTGTTAGGTTGGGTGTGATTTCCGGGCATGGGAGGTGAGAATTTCCGGCCTGTGGAATGCACCTGGCTTTTGGTATTTAGGACAGTGTGTCCCCGATGGGTAATTCCTATGCCTATTTTTTGTTTGTATTGTCGGGCGGGACTTCCGGGTCTGGGAAGAGACGATTTCTGGCCTGTGGAGCGCACCCGACTTCCTGTATTGGAGCCAGCCTGTCCACTATAAATAAGAGCATCACACGCCATATCCAAGCCCCTGATGACTAATTTTCATGACGAAACGTTGGGTGGAGCTAGGGAAGTGTGACAAAGGACTTGGGCGGAGACGTGGTGGCCATCTTGCTGGTTAGAAATGCTGGTCGTTTCTCTTATGCTTGCCAATCCTCTACCAAATGTGAGTATATATATATGTACATTTTTTTATTTTAAATTAATTGTTTTCCTGGATGTCTGCGCAATGAGCGTTCCTTCCTCTTTTTACATATTTTTGGATATCGGAGTACTTTTATTAGAAATCCTAACGAGTGGAAGTAATCTGTTGTATACCTTTTGGGAAGAGGATCAGTCTAAAGGATGAGTCTAACCTAATGTGGAGTGGATCTGTTTGTGCAGGAGGGATCGGTGGTGTTACTATCTAATACTCTTAATGTGTATACCCTATACAGTGATGGTAAGAGTCTATGGGCCAGATTCACAAAGCCATCACGCTTGGGTATCAGGAGATGCGCCAGTGTAATTGGAAATATGCGCCTGCGTAAAGTTATGCCGTATCCCCAAAACGATATACGCCATAAATCTAGACTTTTTAGACCGACGTAATTTTGTTAGACCGGCGCATCGTGCGCGCAAAAAATGCGCTAGACACACCATTGATTTGCTAGGCAAATATGCAAATGAGGGAGTTACGGCGATCCACAAAAGTAAGTTGGTGCAGCGCAGGCTATGCGCTGTGCGCATCAGCTGCACGTCCTGTCTAAAATTAGGCAATATAAAAGCTTGCCTAAAATTAGACAATCCGTATACATGTCAGCTAAAGCAACACTGTTAGTGACAAGCTGAGCAGCCACACTTGCAGGACAACAATCTGTATGCCACCATGCAGAAGGAGGAGGGCACAGGAGAGGATATATCGCACACGCATAGACATCTTTGGCATCATGGAATTAACCACAACCCTGCAGGAGGACATCACCAGCCCAACACATGACACCACCCATGACACCCATGACAGCTACATATACAATCATAGCCCCATCCCAACAGAATTCGAACAGAACATGTATGGGGACAGCTGGCTGGTTGGTGAGTGACATGGGTGGCAGGCATGACTGTCCCCCCCAATTATGCACACATCACAAGGGGCACATGCACTACTAACATCCTCCTGTCTTTTCCCTTCAAGGTGACTCTGCATATGCACTGGGACCCCATCTCATGACTTTTATGCGGAACCCCCATGGTACCCTGTTGTATTCACCAAACTTTGTATGCCAGATCATCGGTGCATGTTGTATGCTGCACAACTTCGCAGTGAGAAAGGGCCTGGAGATTGACATAAGTGATGACCTGACCCCCGAACCAGACATTCCCTCCCTAACCGAGGCTACCCTGTCTTCTGAGGGAAGAGCAGCCAGGACACAGCTTACATTAGGCATCTTTGCACGTTAAACATACACATTAATCATGGCACAATGAGAATGCATGCATGCACACCACTGGGGACACTAGCACACACACCCCACATCCTCATCAAATTGGATTAGCACAAGCCCACCATGCAGGACTTGTGAGCAGCAAGGCCACGGCTCCAATTATGTCACTGTACATTCATACACCATTCACACGGACCTGGGGATCACTTCTCCCCACAAATGAGGGTGACACCCCTTTTCCAGCAGGAATGTCACCCCCACATTCCAAAATCATTCACAAACAGAAAAAATAAATAAAAAAAATGCCCAAAAAAAAAAATGACCAGCAAAAATATATATATAATATAAAAAAAAAACAGCAAAGTAAACACAGAAAAGACAAAAATCTCTCTCCAAAACAGTCACAAAATAACTCAAAGACATGTCACAAACCAACAAACGCTAAGAAACAACAGAACAAAAGCACCTTGCTGTATAGGAAGGGATACAAATAGATGTACTTTTGCAAAGGAAGGGCGTTTGTCTATGTCTATTTAAGCTCTCTGTGTAGCTCACTAAGTTGACCGGGCTTAGTTCCAATTTCACTGATTGCGCCGTTCCCGAGCTGTGAGCATGCGCACAGAGGTGCTGACCATGGTCTGCTTCATGTGCGCATGCGCAATCCGGCCGGCCCTTCATTTGCATGGGGTCGCGGCTCATTTCAATGGAACACGCCCATGTCCTTCCCAATTTGAATTACTCCGCCTTACGCCCTCGGAAATTACGTTGCACCGGCACAAATTTCAGCACAAATACTACGAGGATACGGTAATTGCGCCTCTACATTGCGCCGGTCTAACGTAAAGGAGGTGTGCTACTCCGGTCAAAAAATGCACCAATGTACCTGAATCTGGCCCTATGTCCTTACTTATATAAAGGCTTTCTAAGACGTGGACTTTGATTAGATCGTTCCAGCAGTCTTCTATTTATGAACTTTTTATATTTTATATATATATATATATATATATATATATATATATATATATATATAAGCGCTATTTAACGCTTATTTTCCATTTGATACATTATAGATGTTCATTTTACTCCCTGAAGAAGATTGTATACAACATTAAGATTGAAACGCGTCAGCGTTATCTTAATGGAAATCCACTGTTGTGAATTGCATAATGTTATTATCATATTTGATCCATTATGAAAAAAATTATTGTATACCAGAGCTCTTGCTGTTTTCCTTTTTTTTATAAGTATTTTTCCCTCTCCAACCTTATGATATTGTTTTTGATGTAATGTGATACAAGAAAACTCTTTTTATAAAAACAATAAAATAATATATTTTTATAAACACAAGTAGTTATTTACTTGCAAGCTGTGTATAGGCCCTTGGGAGTATTTTTTTCTTTTCCATAACCGTCAGTATTAAAACATTCTCAAGGGCTTGGAAACGTGTTATGTGTGTGTGTGGGCGTTTACTGGTTTGTAAGTATCAAGAGCAATGCGCTGGGCTTCTTGCCTTCAAATGGCTATAAAAAAATCATACCAAAAAAAACTTTTTTGTTCTGTTATGCATTTCTGTTCTGAGAATGCAATTACTAGATTATGCCCTGTATGCCCTGTACATAGTTGTATTGAACTTGACTTCCACACAAATAGGATCGTTTTTTTGCTCATTATTACAGATGACAACATTTTGTTGTATATAGTCTACACAAACAAAATGATAAATCCAGACTCTGTGCTACAATTTTTTCCTCTACAGTTTTGTAGATCTGTAATCATAGATGTAATAGATAGACAGTTCTGGATCTCCAACTGTTATCAAAGTGCTGCTTTGTTTGAAGGTTGAAATCTTTTAACTCTAACATTCTAGGTGAATTCTGTGATGTGTATTTTATCTGTTTTGTTCTATGCATTATTCATATAGTACACATATCGTATATAAAAAAATGATACAATTTATTTTTTTGAAGTCTCTGTATTAGGCTGTATTCTTTTAAAAAAAAAAAAAAAACTGAAAAACTGAATGGGTATCTTAAAAATCAGGGATATAGGGTCACTTTTCAGGCTAAGCTGCATTTGGTGTTATTCTTCTGTGTAGGGAATACATTGGTGATTTCATGCTCTGTTTGAATGTGGCATGAATAAATGAACACTTTTCTTCAAAGAGAGCTTGGAACTAATACTAGTAAATGTATGCGATATAAGATTACATGCCATTTGTTTTCCTAATGATTGTGAGCTGCAGAAATGCCTTTCCAACAAGTTTTTTTTTTAAATATTGTAGATGGGAAAGAGATCATTATTGGATGGAACTGCACTAATCAAACTTACAGGGTACGTCGTGGGGGCCTGCTCAGGCCACAGACCAGCAGTAACATTACTGGCCGGTCAGCAAGTGATTAAATCACACCACTCAGCCCTGAACCACATACAAGTAAGTAGACTATCTCAAATCTTCTCTACATACAGTTCAATAAGTCCTCCATATTAATTGTTCTTAGAATTGAATTGTCCTTGGAAATATAACAGTTCAGCTAGATCCTTTCTCCATCAGAACATGGTAGTGCCAAAAACTTCCAGACAGAAAAGTACCTGAACCACATGACTACTGACTACATCTGGTCCAGGGCTGATGAGGATATTCTCATTTAAAGTGGTTGTATAGTCCCATAACTTTTTTCGTCACCTGTAAGACAAAAGGCATAATGAGCTAGTATGCAACACAACATATCAGTGCCTATCATCAGTGCAGCCTATCAGGGCCCATCAATGCAGCCTTATCAGTGCCCATCAATGCAGCCTATCAGTGCTTATCAGTGCAGCCACATCAGTGCAGCCTCATCAGTGCCCATTAATGCAGCCTTTTAGTGCCTATTAGAGCAGACTCATCAGTACCAATCAATGCAGCCTTATCAGTGCCCATCAATGCATCCAACCAGTACCCACCAATGCAGCCTTATCAGTGCCTATCAATGCAGCCTATCAGTGCCCATCAATGAAGGCTCATCAGTGCCCATCAATGCAGCCTACCAGTGTCCATCAATTCAGCCTCATCAGTGCCCAGATCACACAGAATGGGGATCTCCCACTGTTACATGGAGCTTGGATTTTAATTGCCCGGACAGCTGCTGTCAACAAAGTCCCGCCTCATAGACTGGCTCCAATGATACACGTCACACTGATTAAATTTCCTGGCAATTGATCAGTGTGCCGTCTATCGCAGGAGGCGGTCGAGAAGGTGGGACTTTGTTACAGTGGCCGAGCAGCATTTGAGATCCAAGCTCTGTGTCACAGTGGAAGGTCCCCGCTTTGTGTGACATACACATTTAGTCATGGAGGGAGGAAAGAGGGGAGGGCTCACAATGTAGCCATTCTCTGCATTGATGCAGAATCATTTAAGGCTGCATTGGGATGCATCAATTACACGATTATTTTCAACACCCCTACCTACCATCATCACCAGCTGTTGCCACCTCTCCGAGCATATTCTGAATATTCAGCAGTGTAAACACCACTGTCAAATTGCTGCAGGGGTAAATCCTGCTTTGTGTCTCAAAGTTTGCATACTATTCTGGTGCACGGGCACTATAAAGGTTCCACACAATTTTACCAAAGCTGCCAAATATGAATGTTTGCTGCAGGGTAAATCTTGCTTTATGTTCCAAAGTTTGTGGACTTTTCCAGTAAAATTTCACACAATGTTTCTTGACCTAGTCCTTGGCTGCCAAATTTCTAATGTTGGTTGCAGGGTAAATCCTGTGTTGCATCTTGAAGTTTGTGACCTGTTCTGATGCTCCAGTACTCTCCAGTACTCTAAAGGTACCAACAATGTTTCTGTTTTTTTTTTCCTTTCCTCGTGTAAATGTGGTCTGGATGAAAGTATGTAGGTGAGATAGTAGAACTCCTGAAGAAGAACAGGGGAAAGAAGGATAGGAATAAGGAAGATTGTAGTTAGAAATTTGGGACTCTAATCAACACACAGGAGAAGAAGTTAATGTATATTGCACTTTGTATAACTGTAAAAAAAATATATATATAAACTGATAAAAATAGATTGAAAACAACGATGTTTCTGCAGTTGTGTCTGAGCTGGCAAATGTTTGCTGCAAGCTAAATCCTGTTTTGTGTCTCAAGTTTTGCGGCCTATTCAAGTGGCCATGCACTGAAAAGATGCCACACAATGTTTCCATAACTGGACATCAGCCGGCAAATTCCCAATGTTTACTGCAATGAAAATCCTGCATTGCAACTCAATGTTTGCTGCCTATTCCAGTGCTCAGTCACTAAAAAAGTATTTGTGCCTATTGTTTCTCAGATAATACAAAATAAAACCTATTTAACTCACCCTCTTACATTGCAGCCTGACTCTGCTGATTACATACTATCCAGCCACTGTTGGCTATTGTGGCTATTGTCTCTCAGATATTTTTATATTTATTTTAAATAAAACCTGCCTCTTTTCTCATTCCTACATTGTGGCCTTGCTAAGCTGCATGCATTCTCCCTGGAAACTGTATAATATCTGTGACTATTGTCTCTTAAATAGTATACTCTATTGTTTATTGCAAGATAAAACCTGCCTAGTCTCTCTCTCTTACATTGCTTATTTTTCCAAGCTGCTTACATCCTGTCCAACCACTGTATGATATTTGTACCTGTTGACTTTAAAGTAATACACTCAGCTCTAATGCTTGTTTCAAGATAAAATCTGACTTTTTTCCATCTGTTGCATTGTGACCTTAAAAAGCTGTCTATGTATTGTCCGGACACTGTGCAAGTTTTTGGGGTTATTGTCTCTCAGATAATACATCCTAATTTCTATTGCAAGCTAAAACTTGCCTCCTCTCCTTCTCTTTAAGTTTCTTGGTTACTTCTTTGTTCTATGCTTATTACTTTCTATACCATATTATACAGTAGCTGTGCAATATACAGTTATGACACAGAGAAGGACAATTTACAGTTGGGGTTAGTGTTGGGTAATAGGGTATACTCTAATGGGGAGAAGGTGGATGACAGTTACAAGCACATGCTGCTTTGGTCTGTCCACAACAGATGTAGTAGTGCTCCTATCATTCCTATCATCATGATGTATCCTCGCTGTTATGTTTGAATAGACCAATGGGGAGTTACTGACTGGGCCATAAAATACTGCATGTGCTGGCTAAAGTCACAGTATGAAATGTTGGTAGTGACATGCACTTGACTCCCCAAAAAATATATGAAGTCTGCCATCCCAATGCTATAAGCTTACAGTGTAAGGACACGCTTTTTTGTAGAAGTAATGGCATCCTAATATCTCCAATCAGGCCCCTCACAAAGGGGTTTAAATTATTTTAAAGGTACAAAAGGGACAGCAGCACCACATATTGGTCAGGTTGGCATTTAGCTGTCAAACTGTAGATAAACAGAAGTTTACCTGTATTTATTTTGTTTTACTGTAACCAGTCACAATGTAACCTGTAACAATGGGTGTAAAGAGGAAAGGTCTGGTGTCCCCAGTAACACACTTCCAACCCTATAACATATAGTCAAACAAAGGATTCGCCCCAGGACTTTAAATTAAGTGGGTACCGTTACCGCCAGTAAGAATAAATTGAGATTTTCCTAGCTTGTGACGGAAAATATTAGTTATATGAAGACAGGAGGCGAGTATCTTGCATTAAACTTTCTTTATTAATGCTCATAGCAGAATTCCAGTATTCAAATACTTAAAAATAAACCAAAGAAAAAACTCTATACTACATCTCCCAGAATCCTTAGGGTCAGTAACCCCTCCCATCCAATGACCCTATAAATGGCTTGCTTGCTGTTAGATCCTCCTCTTTCTGTATGCGAATCCACAGTGCATAACTCTGGTTGTTGGAAATAAAAGTCCCACCTCTTGCGTCGGCAGTCAGCTGGTGTAACTCTCAAGCCCAGGAACCATTGGGCCAACCGCAGTACGTCCCTACTAGGACCGACGAACCTTGACGTAGAATCCTGGCAACCGACGACTCCTCAACTGAACACGCTCCAACCTGAAGCAGAAACGAAACTTCGATCCAACAGGGATCCTGAGGTGAAATGTGCTAAACACCGACGAGAGCCAGATGTGGAGCTTCAATATCCTGAAACGGTAAAGCATATTCATGATAGGGTGGGCAGGGTGGGAAGATACTCAAAAAAATACAAGAGAGAGATGCGCCAAACTAAGTGCAGTATGTCGTTTTTAATCAGTAGTAAATTGGTACAATAAAGTAACTACTCACAAACATGGAGTAATATAGGCATTGGTGTGGCTATGAGGCCGGGGTCATCATAAGAGGTTCCTCCGGAAAAGGTTTCTTCGTCCCAGGCTTGTGAGCCGCAAGTGTGGTATAGTGGACACAGGAAACCAGGAAGAGCCGTCTGATGTGGCGTGCGTTCCACCGTGGAGCGTGGCGTATCGTCGTCGCCCCGGAAGTGACGCGAGGGACCCGGCCAGCCAATCGGATTACGCGTTTCACAGCATCAGCTGTTTCGTCAGATCCATGGCGTCCGTATGGAACGGACGTGAGTTATACGAGCAGGATAAACGTGATTGGTTGGAAATGGCACACTTAGGAAGATGGATGCAGAGGAACCGTCATGTTGTCCAGCAAGTTGCTGTCGAGTGGGGATGGAGTCTGGGGTAGTCGATCGACATCTCCAAGGTCAGAGGGAACCAAGGTTGGGTTGGCCACCAAGGGGTGATCAGGACCACCATCGCTCTCAGGTTGACTGCATGAAGAAGTAGTTTGGTGATCATTGAGAACGGAGGGAAAGCGTAATGTAGGCGGTCGGGCCACAATTGAAGGAATGCGTCCACCGCTACAGCTTCCGGGTCCGGTCTCCAACTGTAGAAATGCGGTAATTGCCGATTGAGTCTCGAAGCAAAAAGGTCCGTATGTAGTGGACCCCAAAGGTCGTGTATCGCCAGGAACACCGATCTGTCCAATGTCCAATCGCTGGAATCGGACAGATAGCGGGAATTCCAATCTGCCACGCAGTTGGATACTCCCGGAATGTATTCCGCTACTGGGGTAATGTTGCGTGACAGGCAGAAATTCCAAAGGTCGGATGCAATGTCTGCCAGTAATTTGGACTTTGTGCCTCCTAAACGATTGATATATTGCACTGCCGCTACATTGTCCAAGCACAAGAGAGCGCAACATTCGGACCTCTGCGAGAGAAAACTCTTGACAGCGAAGAGTGCCGACAGGAGTTCCAACGCTTGATATGGAGAGAGGACTCTTCTACGGACCACGTCCCTCCTGTGGAATCCGGACCGCAACAAGCTCCCCAGCCTATGCGACTCGCATCCGATTCCAGTATTATGTCCGGCCGAGAGCTGAAGATTGTCTTGCCGTTCCATTCTACGGCGTATTGAAGCCACCAGTGCAGTTCCGCCTCCGATTCCGAACAAAGGTCGATTTTGTCCGAGTACCGAAGACCTTGACCGATCCTGGATTGTCTTAAAAGAGCGCTCAATGCCCTTTTTTGCATATTTGCCCGATTTCGTCAGGTATTTAAGGAGTATCGGGTCAATCTCGGGCGTAACAGCCACCTTATTGGGAATGAACGGTCTGGGGCATTCTGCCCTCAGTTTTTCCTGTTAGTCCTGTCCAGGATCCTCTGTATCCAGTGTTCCACATATTGTGACACCTGTGGGAATGGAGCCCAGTCACCAGATCTGGGGTGTGTAATATGCTCTGGGTTGAAATATGGTTCCCCTAGGGAGTCTAAAATAGTTTCTGATGGTAATTCAGTATTGGCTTCCTGCTCAGTAGCCATATGCCCAGCCTCCTCTATTTCTGAGTCAGAATCCTCTGATGTAAAAATCAGTGATCCGTCGGGCGAATCCTCGTTCGAATCATCATTAAACAAATCCGGTTTAACCCGGCGGGCAGCGAGGATTTTCTTACGGGGAATCTCCTTGATTGACAAGGGTCGTTTGCTATTTGGATGGCTGGGTCGGCAGGCCGAGGATGGTCCTGCCTCATGCATTAATTTTTCTTCCCCTGCCGGGGAGTCGTCATGGGCAGACAGGTGTTTGGTCTTGCAGGAGACTTTACCCCTTTTCACCACCCCAGGTAGAAGCGAGGGGTTGTTTATATTAGATGCCAAGGCTGCCTGAATAGAACTACTTATTAGTTCTTGAATTTGGGTAGCTGTAAGCATTTGCGGAGTCTCAGGGTTGTTCCCTAGCTCTGCCCCATAAGATGCTTGGATCCTGGATCCTTCTGCCATGTTGCTGAGTACTATTTAGGCAAGGGGAAAAAAACAGACCACTGCTTGCTATGTATAGTGCTCCGTTTATCTTTACCCCTTTTCTGTCAGCTCAACCCACAGGTCTAGTCTCACTAACCGATTATTGTGGCACTAAAATGTGTGTGTGTGAGGGGACATCAGTGCCTTGCAGCAGCAGCAAACCTCCGTCTTCCCCACCGTTCAGCCACCGACTGGTGCTGCGGTGAGGGAGGCGGCGTTCCAGCCGTGCATACAGTCACGTCCCCGTGACTTCACCGGCTAGCGGTGATTGGCCAGATAAGGAGTAGAGGCAGGGAGAGAGACGGAGGAGGGAGAGAGCGTCTTAGCCGACACGCCCCCTCCCTCGCCGAGGGCGCGAACCGCTCCTGAGGGAGAAGAAAATGGTGCTCAGGCAAACAGCGCCTGGAACGGGGGAGGGAAGGAAAAGGATGGAAGGGGGGAGGAAAAGCGTGCCAGAACACATACTATAGGAGAGTTGTGTAGGCAAACGGGACACAGGGTATGTCTCCCTGAACACACATTCTATACAATGATAAACAGACCAAAAGACACAGAGGAATACTTAACTGTCGCTATGAGCAGAAAGAAAGAGGAGGATCTAACAGCAAGCAAGCCATTTATAGGGTCATTGGATGGGAGGGGTTACTGACCCTAAGGATTCTGGGAGATGTAGTATAGAGTTTTTTCTTTGGTTTATTTTGAAGTATTTGAATACTGGAATTCTGATATGAGCATTAATAAAGAAAGTTTAATGCAAGATATGAGCCTCCTGTCTGAAATATAACAATAGTTATTACAGTATATAATTTATTCAAGTAAAATTGTTTACATGCATAGATGAGAGTCAGTTCACACAGGGGCAACACGACTTCCAGCACGACTTTGGGAGGCAACTTGGACACGACTTGAGTATGAATCATCAGGCAACTTACAAGGCAACTTCAAGTTGCTTCCAGGACGGTACAAGGCAACTCAAGTCACCTCCAGGACAGGGGGATTTCAGCTCTGTGGGAGGGAGCGGTTTGCCTGAAATGTATGTTATCTTCCTGTATTGTTGCTTCAGTTAAGACAGTGATCAGACTTCTGAGGCAACTTCGATTGAAATCAATGGGTACAAGTTGCCTAGAAGTCGGATTGAAGTAGTACAGAAACATTTTCTGAAGTCGGAGCGACTTCAGTAGTGTACATTAAAACGGCTCCATTCACTTCCATTGATTTTCTCAACCACGTGACTTGGGACGACTTGGGGCAACTTCAAGTTGGATCCCAGTTCGCCCCTGTGTGAACCGGCTCTAACACCAACAGTTGCCAATAAAAAGATACATAAACAAAAAATATTGGAATATAAATGTAGTATAGAAGTCAAGTTTAGAAAGTTGGAATGGAAGTCAAGTTTAGAAAGTGGACAGATGTCAAGAAAGATAGATAAAATTACCTTATTATTGTTGGCCACTGAGACTTGTGGTGAGGTTACAATAACTTACTTTACCAAATATTTACCAGCTTAGCCGTTGCCTGTATTTATTGCCCATGAGTAAAGGAAAAAAGTTTTTTAAATTTTTGCACAAAAAAGAAAAAGAACACTGCACAGAAACTAAAACCGTGAATGCTGCCAGTACCAAAAAAATTGTAGATACAAATTTGCAAAAATGTTAGAAAATATATTAGAAAATATATAAGGTACGGCGCAAAAACAATGATTGATAACCTGGTGTTGCCACCCAAGTGTGAACAAGTAAATACTGTTACCTAATAAGGAGTCGAAAATAAATAAAATATCCCTCCTCCAAAAGAGTATAATCAACAAACTATGTGCATGAACATATTCAATTGCATACAGATACATACCATAAAAGTATTCAAATTCATGTGAAGAAACATATATATACACAACAAATAAAATAAAATAAATAAAAAGAGAAAATTCAGTGAAAGAAAGTCCCAAATGTGAATGAATCAATCAATGGGTGGATCAGAAATCTTCTTAGCCTTAATAATGTGACTTCCAGACAAAAAACGAATATGTGTGTGTGTGTGTGTGTCTTCCACCACATAAACACCCAAGTTATATGGTGTTGTAGTCTCCTTACTGAATGATGTGACCACAGATGCAGTGGTCAGAAAAAGCCCAGGGTGTTTAAAAGTCTCCCTACAATACTTGTGCTGAATCAGGCTCTTGCTATTGCTCAATGGGTCAGGCATTCATAGATATCTAAAAAAATAAAAATAAAACAAGCCACATAGTGTAGACTGCGATAAAATTGACATTTAATAAAAGTATTGCACTTACAGAGATGAGTGTAAATTGCGTGGTGTACAAACAGTCTCACTGGCATATAAAAACAAAATTGCAGTGTCTTTTCCTATCCCGCCGTAGTATCAGTCTGCCGTGTGATCTTGTGACAAAACACATAGGCGTGGCTAGCGTCCTGACGTCATCATATCCATCTACACGGCAGACTGATACTACGGAGGGATAGGAGAAGACGCCGCGATTTCGTTTTTATATGCCAGTGAGACTGTCCGTACAACGCGCGATTTACACTCATCTCTGTAAGTGCTATACTTTTATTAAATGTCAATTTTATCACAGTCTACACTATGGGCCAGGTTCAGGTAGAGTTGCGCTGGAGTAATTCGATATGCGCCGCGTAACTGTGAAGATGCGCCGTCGTTTCTATGTGGCCGTACCCACCAAACTAGATGCGACAGAAAACGGGCCATTTCTGATCGGCTTAACTTTCCGACGCCAGAGTCTCGTCAGCGCATAATTTTCCCTGGAAATATGCAAATGAGGGAGATTTCCTGATTCGCGAACGGATTAGCACCATACGCCGGCTACATGCGCCGCGCGTATCTCGTCCGTCCGGCGCAAAGTTATTTCTACAAATAGCTGCTTTATCTTTACTCCAGACGGCCACAGGTCAGCAGGAGAGCAGCTAAAGCAGCGTTACCAATGATAAGAGCTAGCTGAGCACCCCCACTTGCAGGACAATACCTCTGTCCCTGCTTGTCTGTCAACTTTTACAGCCATGGAGGAAGACATCATAGGTCTCCATAGCCGAGATGACGGCTGACAGCTCCTGGCCTTTAGAGTTCAGCTTTCTCCTGTGTGTTTGCGGGGAACGGGAGCAGCCATCTCAGAACAAAAGTAACTTCACTGCGGGAGGGGGAACAGGATATACTTTAGTGCCGGAATGGCGCATCTACGGGCGCATTTAAGCGCCCAATGGAACGCATTGCGCTGACGTTTCCCGTAAAGTGGTGCCGACGGAAGTTGTGAGCATGCGCACAAGGGGGCCGAGTGAAGCCTCACTTACTGCGCATGCTCCGTGGATGATGCGCTGAACGTAAGCCTCTGCGCTGGGCTCCGCCCATCATTTACATATGATCACACCCACTTCCACTTGCGTCGGGTTACGCCAGCGCATTATCGTTACTCTGGCGCAAGTTTACGCGCAACTGCTATGTGAATAACAGTACTTGCGCCGAAAGTGTCGGCGGAGTAACGTAAATGAGAAACGTTACTCCAAAGTAAAGAAGCGCCCATGTACCTGAATCTGGCCCTATGTGGCTTGTTTTATATGTTTTTTGAGATATCTATGAATGCCTGACCCATTGACCAATAGCAAGAGCCAGATTCAGCACAAGTCTTGTAGGGAGACTTTTAAACACCCTGGGCTTTTTCTGACCGCTGCATCTGTGGTCACATCATTCGGTAAGGAGACTACAACATCATATCACTTGGAGGTTTATGTGGTGGAAGACACACACACATATTCGTTTTTTGCCTGGAAGTCACATTATTAAGGCTAAGAAGATTTCTGATCCACCCATTGATTGATTCATTCACATTTGGGACTTTCTTTCACGGAATTTTCTCTTTTTATTTATTTTATTTGTTGTATATATATATGTTTCTTCACATGAATTTGAATAATTTTATGGTATATATCTGTATGCAATTGAATATGTTCATGCACATAGTTTGTTGATTATACTCTTTTGGAGGAGGGATATTTTATTTATTTCCGACTCCTTATTAAGTAACAGTATTTATTTATTTACTTGTTCACACTTGGGTGGCAACACCAGGTTATCAAACATTGTTTTTGCGCCGTACCTTATATATTTTCTAATATATTTTCTAACATTTATTGCCCATGACACCGTGTTCTCCTGAAAAATATATTAAAAAAAATCTGAATGCAGAAAAACAAGTCATGAAGTTATGAACACCTAGATCTACATAGAGATATTAATTAATCGTACTCCAAACCCTGGAGTTGTTAAAAATAAAGAATGTGAAATTGCCTTTTTGTTGCTGTATAAAGGGGTCACAAACAAATTAGATCATTATATTTTGCTGGAAATCTTCTTTAAATAGCACATTACCCCATGAAACATAAAAAGAGTTAATAGATAATGCAGCAAAAATAAAAGTCCTAACAGACTTTCATTATGCTGCATACCCAAAGACTTTCTCAGATTTCAAGTTTCAGCAAAATTAAAACCTGTTTTATGGAAGGTGATCTGTGCAACAACTCTTTTTGATTAAGATATGTCTGAAGTCTATAAAATATTCAAAATGCAAGCATGATAAATGTCTTCTCTAACTCAATCAAAATGCTAAACAGGAGGAATCTGTGATAGTAGTTTGTCACAATCATAAATTAGTTACCTTTTACATCCACTTTGATGTTATTGTTTACTTTATTTCTGCAGAGACATTACTCAGAGGGATGACACTGCAGAACAGAGAACTGTTTTTTATGGTGGTAGAAGTTTAACTTTACTTGCATATTTAAACTTGTCAGATAAATGGAAACTTGACAAAAGATGTGTAAAAATGAAGGATCCTGTGCCATGTCATCTGATCCTTAGGGAGTTCACGCTAGTTTTGAGAAACTTTGGAAGTGCGCCAGCAAAAGAGGGGAAGAGAATGAGAAAAGGCTGATGCAGAGGAGAAACCACAGTGTGGGCTGCCAAACTGTTGGGCTGCCAGAAGAAGGGAGAAGAAAAAAAAACTAGATCATGAGAATACCATTGCAAGAGCATCACTTTGGGTTGCCTGTCTGTTTGACGTGGGGCGCTGGTTTCTGAATTATGTAGTGAGAAAGCTGGGTCTGCTATATCAATAAATAAATAAAATAAAATTAGGTTCAGGTCAGGACATGTTGGAACAGGAAAGGGGCATCCCCAAACTGTTCCCACAAAGTTGGGAGCATGAAATTGTCCAAAATGTTTTGGTATGCTGACGTCTTAAGAGTTTCCATCACTGGAACTAAGGGGCCAAATCCAACCCCTGAAAAACAACCCCGGCACCACATATACCCTTCCACGAAATGATTTGAACCAGTGCACAAAGCAAGGTTCATGAAGAAATGGATGAGCGAGATTTAGGTGGAGGAACTCGACTTCAACCAATAGAACACCTTTGGGATGAATTTGAGTGGAGACTGCCAGGCCTTCTCATCCAACATCAGTGCCTAACCTCACAAATGTGCTTCTGGAAGAATGGTCAAACATTCCCATAGACATACTCCTAACCCTTGTGGATAGCCTTCATAGAAGATTTGAAGTGTTTATAGCTGCAGAGGGTGGGCCAACTCAATATTGAACCCTACAGACTAGGACTGGGATGCCATTAAAGTTCATGTGCATGCAAAGGCAGGCGTCCCAATACTTTTGACAAAATAGCGTGTGTGTGTGTGTGTGTGTGTATATATATATATATATATATATATTGTGACAAAGTCGCAAGAAATAGCGGTAATGCAATGCGGCAAAGTCGCTGATCTTAAGCAATAAATACGGCTTTATTGCACTCAAAATAAATAATACAAAACAAAATGGCCTACTCCAATTTAGGAGGCTAACTGACAGTAGTGTCCCTCACTACACTGTACTGGAGGGGCTATTCCAGCCTTCAGTATAAAACAAACAAAATAACCAGTCCAAAATAAACAAATCTATCACAGACCTTGTTCCTTCAATGCAGACAGTTTCCAACCTGTCCGTCCAGCTCAGCATACCTCTCACACTGAGCTCTCACTTCCCACTTCCTTACCAGGTGAGTGTTAATTAATAGGGGAAGAGAGGAGGTTTTACCTTTTGGCCAGGCTTAACCCCTTCCAGGGCAGGGAACGCTGACTTTTCCAGTCTCTCACTGGTGTACATACAATTGTGTACCCTGTCACACATCCTCCCCCCCAGCTTAACACTTGGGTGGGAAGCGGCCACCTCTACAAACCCATGCACTTGGGACAGAGCATCTGCATTACTGTGGAGGAGACCTGCCCTATGTCGTACCACAAAAGTAAAGGGCTGTAGGGACAGAAACCACCTCGTGACCCGAGCGTTCTTGTCCCTGTTGGTGTGCATCCACTTTAACGGAGCATGGTCTGTGATGAGGGTAAACCGCCTGCCCAACAAATAGTAGCGGAGTGTTTCTACTGCCCACTTGATTGCCAAACACTCTTTTTCCACTGTGGCATAGCGCTGTTCTCGAGGTAACAACTTCCGACTCAAATACAGCACAGGGTGTTCCTCACCATCCACATATTGGGACAAAACTGCACCCAGACCCACCTCTGAGGCATCGGTCTGGAGAAAGAACTCCTTTCGAAAGTCAGGAGCCACAAGCACAGGTTGGGCACAAAGCGCTGCCCGCAGACCAGCAAAGGCTTCCTCAGCCTCGCCGTTCCACTTTACAGTGTCTGGACTTCTGGCTTTAATAAGGTCAGTGAGCGGAGCAGCCCTCGTAGCAAAGTGAGGAATAAACCTCCGATAGTAGCCTACAATCCCCAAGAAAGCTCTGACTTTCCTCAATGGTCTGGGCCAGCTCTGTATAGCTCCTATCTTGTTCATTTGTGGTTTAACAAATCCTCTACCAACCAGGTAACCCAAGTATCTAGCCTCTGCTAGACCCACGGCACATTTAGAGGGGTTAGCTGTCAGACCCGCTCTTCTAAGAGTGTCTAAGACTGCCTGTACTTTATCCAGATGGCTTTCCCAGTCCGGGCTATGAATGATCACATCATCCAAGTATGCGGCTGCATACTCAGTGTGGGGCCTGAGCAACTTATCCATTGGCCTTTGAAAAGTGGCTGGAGCCCCATGGAGGCCAAAAGGCATGATCCTGTACTGGAATAGGCCATCAGGAGTGGCAAAGGCTGTCTTCTCTCGGGCGTGCTTTGTCAATGGGATCTGCCAATAACCCTTTGTCAGATCCAACGTGGTGAAGAACCTATCTTTGGCTAATCGCTCTACTAGTTCATCCACCCTAGGCATGGGGTAGGCGTCAAACTTAGACACCTCGTTAAACTTCCTGAAGTCATTACAAAACCTGATGGACCCATCAGGTTTGGGCACTAGAACAATGGGGCTGCACCACTGGCTATGAGACTCCTCTATCACTCCAAGCTCAAGCATTTTCCTGATTTCAGCCCTTACAGCTTCCCTCTTGGCCTCCGGAATGCGGTAAGACTTCACTCTTACGACAACCCCTGGTTCTGTAATAATGTCATGGGTAATCTCTCGGGTTTGTCCAGGGTTGGGGGAGAAAACATCGTTATTCCTCTCAACCAAGCCTCTAGCTTCTTTTATTTGCTCAGGTGTCAGCTCTGGAGAGATTGTCACCGAAGGACTAGGTGCCTGTGGACCAGGTGTGGTGTCCCCCACTGCAGCCATGCAGTCCTCTCTAGTCCTCCATGGCTTAAGAAGGTTTATGTGGAACACGGCCTCCTTCTTCCGGCGTCCCGGCTGACTAACTTTATAATTTACTGGGCTCACTTTTTCCAACACCTCATAGGGTCCCTGCCACTGTGCTAGAAGTTTGCTTTCTGCGGTGGGTACTAGAACCATTACTCTGTCCCCTCTTTTAAACTGTCTCACTAGGGCCCTCTGGTCATAGTAGGACTTCTGCCTACTCTGCGCCTGCTCCATATGCTGGCGAACAAGAGGGGCAATCTGAGCCATACGCACCCGCATATCTTCAACATACTGGAGGACATTGGTCCCCGTTACCCCCTGTTCTTCCCAGGTTTCCTTTAGGATATCCAGTATACCCCTGGGATGCCTACCATATAAAAGCTCAAACGGGGAAAAGCCTGTAGAACTTTGGGGAATCTCTCAAACTGCAAACAACAGGTAAGGAAGTAACAAGTCCCAATCCTTCCCATCCCTGCTAACGACCTTTCTCAACATCCCCTTTAGGGTCCAGTTAAGCCTTTCTACCAACCCATCTGTCTGGGGGTGATATACTGACGTTCTCAGAGTCTGTACATTAAATAGCTGACATAGCTCTTTCATAATACGGGAGACAAACGGTGTCCCCTGATCCGTGAGCAATGTCCTGGGGATCCCCACCCGTGTAAACATCTGAACCAACTCTTTTGAAATACTTTTAGCATTCGCCTTACGTAGTGGAATGGCCTCCGGGTATCTGGTGGCATAATCGACGATGACAAGGATGTACTGGTGCCCCCGAGCTGTTTTCTCTAAGGGACCCACTAGGTCGATGCCAATCCTCTCAAACGGAACGTCAACTATGGGGAGAGGTATGAGTGGGGCTCTCAACTTCGGTCTGGGTGATGCCAGCTGGCATTCCGGGCAAGAAGCACAATACCTTTTAATCCCCTCATATACCCCAGGCCAGAAAAACCTCCTGAGCACCCGTTCTTGGGTTTTCTCCACCCCTAAGTGTCCCCCCAGCAGATGAGAGTGAGAGTAATCCAGGATTTTTCGGGTGTATGATGAAGGCACAACCAGTTGTTCAAGCTCTTGTCCCTCATCGGAGGTTACTCTGTAAAGAAGATCGTTTTTAAGGATAAAATAGGGATAAGCCTTTCCTGTTACCCCTTCCACTGGTACCCCATTAACATCTACAACATTACTCCTGGCTTCCTGCAACAGGGGATCATCTGTCTGGTCACGGCCAAAGCCACTTCCCGAGACATCCAGGATATCTGTATCCCCCTCATCGCCTTCACTGGTAGCCTCTGGGGCGGGTTCTGGTTGACCAACCTCTGGCTCATCTTCTGTCTGTCGTGGGGCCCCGCCTCTCCTGGACTGCTCCCCACGCTGATTTAACAGGACTTCCTGGACAGCTCTATTAAATCTTAACTTGCTCTCCCTGCGTTCCCGTCTTGTTTTACCTCTTTTTGGATTAGAGATATACAAGTCAGGATGAGCAAAGGGAAATACTTCATGGACCCCTGTATTTCTCTGCTCCACTTCAGGTTTCCTTTGTTCTCCCATCACAGGGGGCTGTAACAGGGTGTGGAAATTAGGGAAATTCCTTCCTATTATCAAAGGATATGGTAGACGAGGAACTACCACTGCTACGATCCTTACCAAACTGCCCTGTACTGACACTTCTATGTTGGCAGTAGGATACCGCACAGTACACCCATGGATACACAATACCCCCATGGTTCTATGCTTCTGAATCCAACAAGGTTTTACCAATTTACTGGCTACCAAAGTCAGGGCACTGCCAGAGTCCACCAGGGCCACTGTCTCTTGTTTGTCCAGCAGGACAGGTACTCGGAAGGTATGTCCCCCTTCTACCAGGCCTACTAAACAAATGAGCCCACAAAAGTCAGAGGAATCTTCCCCTAGTCCACACTGCATTGGCTCAGGAAGATTGGGGCATCTCGCCCTGACATGTCCTTTGGCGCCACACTCAAAACAAGTTATGGAGTTTCTCCTAGGGTGGTCCTCTTTCCCAGGGTTTCGACTTCTAAAGTCTGTTTTGGAGAAACGGGCTCCGGATCCGAAGTCTGCTTCCACTCCACTCCTCCGGTCTCCTGGTCTCTGTATTTTCCCGATCGTCCTAGAGAGAGATCGATCAAAATTTTTGGTAGACAGGTACCGCTCCACTTGTGCGACCATACTATCACAGTCCAGGGGATTTCCCTGAGTGACCCAGTCCTATGTTTCCGTCACAGGGGTTGGAGCGCAGAGTCGAGGACAGAGCCTGTCTGTCTGAAACCAAAACAAGGCTTGGCTTCAGATGTGCATGTGTGGGATTATGGCCACAGAAGAAGAGTGAGGGCGGAAATAAAATACAACTGAGACACGGAAGACAGGAGTTATAATGGCAGCGGCTGAGTACAAGCAGAGGCCATCATAAAAATATATATTTTTTTCAATTAAGAACATTCTATCTGCATAATGTATGTGGCGCATAGCTACTAAACAGCAACATGAAATTGCATATTGCATATTGCTGATTTGGGGGTAACATTATCTGAGTTTACTGCCGCTTTAAGCATGGTTCCCTCATATATAGAATACAAGGTTTACCAGGCAAACATTTAATAGGGGATTTATCTGTTAATATTATGGGCCAATGTTTTCTTATATTTTTTTTTTTTACATCCCTATATTTTCTAATAAAATCCATTCTAATGGCTACTCCCTGATCCTGTACATTTGTCTTACACAGTTTTTTTTTATTCATTATTATCCATCCCCTCCATTCACTCTTTTTTTACCTTTTCCTTGGTTGCTTACAAAATCCTTCTATCATACCCCTTAGCTTCAAATCTTTTAACCATCTTATCTTTGTACCTTGGCTTGTTCCTCATAGATCAAGTGATCACAGTTTCTTCTGATTTGCATCAATTGTCCAATCCAAAGCGAATCGGGAATGTACCAAAAGGACAATTGATGTAAATAAGGAGAAACTGTGACCGCTTAAGTGACTGTTAGAAACAAGCAGAGGTACTCGTCAAAATAATAGAAGGATTTTGGAAGTAACCAAGGAAAAAGTAAACACATGGTGTAAGACATGGGTGCTCAACCTGTGGCCCTCCAGCTGTTGCAGAACTTTAAGTCCCATGAGGCATTGACAGAATGGAGCAGGGTGAGAACCCATGGTGTAAGACAAATGTACAGCACCAGGGAGTGGCCAATATTATTAATTTTAATAGACAATATAGACATGTAGAAAGAAATGATAGGAAATGATAGGAAAACATTGTTGTCAGGTCACCTAAGGCCAGGTGACAGAAATACACTGGTGGAGTCAGAAGTGCACCGCTATGGTAGTGAACTCTATGGCTGACTGCTGCGGATGGAACTCGCGGTGGTTAAGGAGGCAGGTCCACTGGAGCACTAACAGGGATACCACAGAGAGCTAGAGCCTAAGATTCCCCAGGGCATGGAGTCTAAGGTCCAGCAGGTGTTCACCAGAGCTTCTAGTGGTGAGGATGGACTGGGCTGCAACTGGATCCATGTCGCGGCCCCCAGAGTCCTCCAGCTACCACTCACAGTAAGCAATAGCGATAGGGGGAAGCAGCAGCTCAGGATACAAGAGATAGGCAGAGGATAAGCTAAAGGTCAGGGGGACTAGCAGACAAGGATAAACATATGACACGCCAAAGGTCAAGGACACATGCAGACAGGGATAATCGAGAACAAGCCAAGATCAGCAAACCAGAGACAGACGTAGCACACAGCAAGCAGGAACCCAAACACACAATAGCTAAACAAACAACGTTGATCAGCACGCTTGGCTTGCAGTGCACAGGTTAATATAGTGTTCCCTGATAGGGTCTGGGGTGGGGCCATGCTTAGAGGAGAGATTACTTAAACTGCTAGGTGAGAGTGGCTGGCCTCCAAAGCAGGACATATGGAGGTAAGCTGACACACAACCATTACTGAATAACAATGACAATTGTCCATACTATTAAGAGAGGTCCCGTGGAAAATGATCCCTTGGCTCAGACCTCAGGAAACAAATGTCACAAAATGAAACCAAATGATGTATGATTTAAATATATTGGAACCTAATGGGTTTAATATTAATATAGATTTTAAATGTTTGCTCGCAAATGTTTAATTTGTTTTTAATTAACCACTTGACCACTGGGCACTTAAACACCCTTAATAACCAGACCATTTTTCAGCTTTCGGTGCTCTCACATTTTGAATGACAATAACTCAGTCATACAGCACTGTAACCAAATGAAATTGTTGTCCTTTTTCCCCCCACAAATAGAGCTTTCTTTTGGTGGTATTTGATCACCTCTGCGGTTTTAATTTTTTTTCGCTATAAATTAAAAAATAATGAAAATTTTGTAAAAAAATGAATTTTTCTTAATTTCTATTATAAAATTTTGCAAAAAGGTAATTTTTCTTCATAAATTTGGTCTAAAATGTAAACTGCTACATATCTTTGGTAACAAAACAAAAAAAAATGGATATTATTTAGTCTGGGTGAAAGTTATAAGGTCTACAAGCTATGGTACCAATAACTGAAAATTGATCAATTTGATTATACCTGATGTACTGACAGCCTCTCTCATTTCTTGAGACCCTAACATGCAGGAAAATACAAATACCCCCCAAATGACCCATTTTTGGAAAGAAGACATTCCAAGGTATTTAGAAAGAGGCATTGTGAGTTTTTTGAAGTTGTATTTTTTTCCCCACAATTCTTTGCAAAATCAAGTTTTTTTTTTTTCCACAAAAGTTTCATATTAGCAGGTTATTTCTCACACACAGCATATGCATACCACAAATTACACCCCAAAACACATTCTGCTATTCCTCCCGAGTATGGCGATACCACATGTGTGAGACTTTTACACAGCGTGGCCACATACAGAGGCCCAACATGCAGGGAGCACCATCAGGCGTTCTGGAACACCCAGACCAATTCTGACATTTCTCTCCTACATGGAAAAATCATCATTTATTTTCTAGAAAATTACATAGAACCCCAAAACATTATATATGCTTTTTTACCAAAGACCCTAGAGAATACAATGGCGGTCGTTGCAACTTTTTATCGGGCATGGTATTTCCACAACAATTTTTCGAACGCATTTTTTTTGGAACTAAAACAGTTTTGTGCTTTTAAAAAAAAAAACATTAAAGTTAGCCCAATGTTTTAGAATAATATGAAAGATGAAGTTACGCTGAGTAAATAGATACCCAACATGTCACCCTTCAATATTGCACACGCTTGTGGAATGGCGCCAAACTTCGCTACTTAAAAATCCCCATAGGTGACGCTTTAAATGTTTTTACTGGTTACATCTTTTTAGTTGGAGAAGAGGTCTAGGGCCAAAATGATAGCTCTCGCTCTAACATTCGCAGCGATACCTCACATGTGTGGTTTGAACACTGTTTTCATATGTGGGCGGGACTTACGTGCACGTTCGCTTCTGTATACGAGCACATTTATTGTTCATTTTACTTTATTTATTTTAGTTTGACACGTTTTTCCCCAAAAATAAATATTTTGATCACTTTTATTCCTATTACAAGGAATGTAAACATCCCTTGTAATAGGAATATAGCATGACAGGTCCTCTTTATTATTTTCTGGGTATTGCAGAGCATTGGCAGGGGTATTGCTGAGTATTGTGTGGGGGGTATTGCAGAGTATTGTGCGGGGGGTATTGCAGAGTATTGTGCCGGGGGTATTGCAGAGTATTGCGCGGGGGTATTGCAGAGTATTGCGCTGGGGTATTGCAGAGTATCGCGCGGGGGTATTGCAGAGTATTGTGCAGGGGTACTGCAGAGTACTGCGCAGGGGGTACTGCAGAGTATTGTGCAGGGGGTACTGCAGAGTATTGCGCAAGGGGTACTGCAGAGTATTGCGCAGGGGGGTCCTGCAGAGTATTGCGCAAGTGGTACTGTAGAGTATTGCGCAAGGGGTACTGCAGAGTACTGGCAGGGGGTACTGCAGAGTATTGTGCGGGGGTATTGCAGAGTATTGTGCGGGGGGTATTGCAGAGTATTGCGCTGGGGTATTACAGAGTATTGTACGGGGGTATTGCAGAGTATTGTGCGGGGGGTATTGCAGAGTATTGTACGGGGGTATTGCAGAGTATTGTACGGGGGTATTGCAGAGTATTGCGCGAGGGTATTGGAGAGTATTGCGCGAGGGTATTGGAGAGTATTGTGCAGGGGTATTGCAGAGTATTGCGCGGGGGTATTGCAGAGTATTTTGCGGGGTTATTGCAGAGTATTTCGCGGGGTTATTGCAGAGTATTTCGCAGGGGGTATTGCAGAGTACTGGCGGGGGTATTGCAGAGTATTGCGCGGGGGTATTGCAGAGTATTGCGCAGGGGGTATTGCAGAGTATTGCGCAGGGGGTATTGCAGAGTATTGCGCAGGGGGTATGCAGAGTATTGGCGCAGGGGGGTAATGCACAGTATTGCGCAGGGGGTTGCAGGGATGGCTGAGCAGGGATGGATGGATCTGTGACTGCAATAGTCACAGATCCAGCCACAGTGCTGCTGCCATCCGCTCTCCCTCTCTCACACTGTACCGATCGGTACAGAGAGAGGAGGGAGGAACCGCGTCATCAAATGACGCCGGTTTGTTTACATGTGATCGCTCCATCATTGGACGGGGCGATCACTTGGTGAACGGCCGCTATCAGCGGCAATTCACCGCGATCCGTGATGCCCCGGGTCCGGAGGACCGATTCTGGGATCACGTTATTTACCACTGGTGGTCAAGTGGTTAATTTATGTATTTTTTATGTTTAGTCTTATATTATTGCATTAGGCTTCAGAATATTTTCTGTTTTTTGGTCTTAAAACATTTGTTGATATAACTTAGTATTTATTAATAAATAGATTTTAAATGTATTATTTATATACTTTTATAGAACCCCCATTGGACATAATGTTGATACTGGTGTGAGACAAGTCTGCCAGTAGAGGGTATTGGAATAGTATAGATTTATCAATAATATTCCACTGGTGTAATATTGTTAGTAATACACAAGATGATGCTGGATGGAATCCAAGTTAATGACAGCAAATTGGGAATTGAGCTGAGGTATATAAGGAGGCAGATGTTCCTTTGTCAATAGATATCCGTTCCTGAAGATGTCAAAACACTTTGGGCAGGGTTATACATTCTGACATAATTTCCACTGACATCACTTCAGGTATGTGAAACACATGCCCGAAGTAGAAAGAACCGGGCACCATTTTGGATATAGGAAGTTGTAACAATGTTTAATACTGGCATATATTTTATAAATGTAGGTGCACACGTAGAAATATTTTTTTATTTTAAACCTGGAGAACCTGGGAGGTTGGAGGATTGAAAGGCTAAGTAGAAGGAACATTATTCAGTCTGTAAAAATCAACATATTGTTATAATTGTCTGGTGAATGCATAGCAGTGAGGTATGCACAAGGAGCATGTAGTGTTGTTTTGGAGCAAGTAAAGTTATATTTATTACTCTAAACGCAAGCATAATAATATTCCATTTTGGGTGGAGAAGCACTGTACATGAGAACATTACTCACAGTGTAATATTATATGTGGACTTTCTGAACACTGGTTTCATATTCACAGAGACTTTTTGAACATATATTCACATGGACTTTGTGTATGTAAGAGAAATGGTGAAGATATATTATGTAAATAGATTTTTACTTATGAATTATTTCATTTATGGTTTATATATATTTATTTGAGGGTATTTATTTGTTTTTACATATTCACTTGGTTTTGATGGTATGATTTGAGGGATAGCGCAGCAATTTATTTATTTATTTATTTATTTATTTATTTGTTGAATATATAACTGAGGCATTCATAGAAGTGCAACAGTGTATGGTGTTAGCAGCTCCCTGGATAAAAATTAAAGACATTTACAGTAAGCTGTAATAGCCAAGGCACAGGATATATATAGAACTAGCAGTCTATTAGAGCTGGTGCCGGCTGTAAGAAATCTAGGCCCAGATTCACGTACATCTGCGCATCATTGGACCAGCGTAGCGCACCGCCTTTACGTTAGACTTGCGCAATTTTGCCGCGTAATCACCCTATTCTCGTAGCTTTTGCGCAGGAAATTGCGCATACGTAACGTTTTTCCAGAGGCGTAAGGAGGAGTAATACAAATTGGGAAGGACGTGGGCGTGTTACATTGAAATGAGCCGTGACCCCATGCAAATGAAGGGCCGGCCGGCTCGCGCATGCGCGCTTGAAGGAGACCATGGTCAGCTCCGCTGTGCGCATGCTCACAACTCGGGAGCGGCGCAATCAGTGAAATTGGAAATGGACTAGGGCAACTCTGTGAACTACACAGACAGCATAAATAGACAGACACAAATGCACTTGCATTGCAAAAGTACATCCCTTTGTATCCCTCCCTCTACAGCAAGGTGCTTTTGTTTGTTTGTGACGTGTCTTTGAGATATTTGGGGACTGTTTTGCAGAGTGATTTTTGTCTTTTATGTGTTTTCTTTGTTGTTATTTTGTTTAAATTATATTTTTGCTGGGCATTTTTTTTTTTTTGCTCGTCATTTATTTAATTTTTTTGGTTCTGTTTGTGTATGATTTTGGAATGTGGGGGTGATATTCCTGCGGGAAAAGGGGTGTCACCCTCATTTGTGGTGGAGAAGTGATCCCCAGGTCTGTGTGAATGGTGTATGAATGTACAGTGACATAATTGGAGCCGTGGCATGGCGTTGCAGCTCACAAGTCCTGCATGGTGGACTGGTGCCAATCCAATGTGATGACGATGTGGTGTGTGTGTGCTAGGGACCACAGTGGTGTGCATGCATGCATTCTCATTGTGCCATGATTAATGTGTGTGTTTAACGTGCAAAGATGCATAATGTGAGCTGGCATGAGATGGGGTCATGAGATGGGGTACCAGTGCATATGCAGAGTCACCTTGAAGGGAAAAGACAGGAGGATGTTAGTCATGCATGTGCCACTTGTGAGGTGTGCATCACGGGAGGGGATAGTCATGCCTGCCACCCATGTCACTCACCAACCAGCCAGCTGTCCCCATACATGTTCTGTTTGAAATCTGTGGGGATGGGGCTCTGATTGTATATGTAGCTGTCATGGGTGTCATGGGTGGTGCCATGTGTTGGGCTGCTGATGTCCTCCTGCAAGGTTGTGGTAATTCCAGGATGGCATGAGGGGTGAATCTGAAGATGCGAGACACCTCAGAATCACTCATGCCAAAGATGTCTATGCGTGTGTGATATATCAAGTGAAGAGTGAGGGGCTTGTATCAGATAAGAATATTGTATTAGATTAGATTAAATTGTAAATTTTATATAAGCAAATAAAAAAAATAAAAAAAACATCTCCCGTGCCCTCCTTAGTGCCATCCTCCGTGCCCTCCTCCTTCTTTGTTCATCTAAAGTCAGTAGTATAGCTATGCGCGACGATGCCCCTGGCATGTTGGCATACAGATTGTTGAGCAACACGTGTGACTGCTGAACTCCTCACTAACAGTGTTGCTTTATCTGACAAGTAGACTTTTTTTCTTTTTTTAGACCAGCTTTTATCAGCTCTAATTTTAGACAGGACATTTTGCTGTTGCGCACACTGCGTCGCCTGCGCTGCCCCAACGTTGTTTTGTGGATCCCCGTAAGTCCCTCATTAGCATATTTGACTAGCAAATCAATGGTGTGTCTATCGCACTTTTGCGCGGACGGATGCGCCAGTCTAACGAAATTACGCGGGACAAAAAAAAGACGATTTTTTGCGTATCTCGTTCTGGGGATGCCGCGCAACGAAACGCACGCGCACATTTAGACTTACGCACGCGCATCTCCTGTTGCGCAGGCGTAATCGCTTTGTGAATCTGGGCCCTAGTGTCTACTGAGAGTTGTCTGATGTATGCTGTCTGCTTTCAGGAAGGCTTGTTTTCTGCAGTGAGAGGGCTGAAGAGCCTGTAGGGTTTGGATTGGGCAACAGTGCAATCAAGGTTTGCTGTGTAAAGTGCATTGCTGAAATAATTGTATGGTTGACCCAAGGACACAGTACACCAGAAGCAGAACAGATCAAGGTCACAGGTTTTTAACTACTCTACAACATTGATTATTGCAGGAGTACCTCTTTTAGTGTCCAAGGAAATAACTGCTCCAGTAAGAACGAAAGCAGGTGTATAGGCAAGAATAAACAGAGGTGATAAGAGATTCATTATTAGAAAAACAGACAGTGTAATCTGTCATCAGAATCTTGATCGTCTAACACGTTGCTGTTTACCAGATGCTTGGGCTCAACATGTTGTCATAATTTACATGAAAGAAAGCCTGTTGGTAAGGCAAGAACTCTACATTTTAAAAATATTAACTTCACTGTTAACTTATGCCGCGTACACACGATCACTTTTTGTGATGGAAAAAAACAACGTTTTATGTGATGAAACAAAACAACGTTTTTCAAACGTCATTTTCCAAAACGACGTTGCATACACACCATCGTTTTTCCAAAATGCTCTAGCAAAGCGTGGTGACGTACACCACTCTGTTCCATTGAAGCTCCATCTCATAACTTGCTTCTGAGCATGCGCGGGTTTAAAAACGTTGTTTTCAACATCGTTTTGCCCACACACTATCACTTTTTATGACACAAAAAACGACGCTTTGAAAAACAACACAAAAAATTCAAGCATGTTCGAATTTTTTTGGTCGTTTTTTTGAAGACATAAAACAACGTTTTGCCCACACGGTCATTTTAAATGACGTTTTTGAAAACGGCGTTTTTTTTTATCACAAAAAGTCATCGTGTGTTCGCGGCATTACTGCGTAAAACCTGAAAAGACAAATGACTATGTTTTAAGACTAATTGAAACAACTTTTCCAGTATATGTCAATTGGAAACAAACACACATATACATATATATGAAATTAAAGCCTTTATGGCTAGATTATAGCTTAAACAAATAAATGCATGATAAAAAAATTACCTTTAAAAAATAAAAATATAAATGACATCCATCGCATTTCAGTGCTACAATGAATACACCAAAAGCTGTAAGGGAGCTAACTAGAATACTAAAAATGTACAGTATTGCTAGAGTAGATAACACCAAATCAAAAAGAATCTTCAAATATATAGTAATTAGGTAAAGACAGAACACGTAGGCCAAAAAAAGATGGGTTTGATAGTTGGAACAGTTATTCCAAAAACAATAAGACTTTCCCTTTTATCTTTCATTCCCCATCTCCCCTCCTATTAGACATTTTCATGCTGACCCTCAATTGTCTACTATATTGTTATTTAAAAAAACAAATACATTTTCATAAAAAAAACAAAAAAAAAACAACCAATATAAATAATGTACAAAGTATACCTCTGTGGCTGACATAAAACAGGGTTCAAAACAGACCTATAATTGCTTAATGTGAATAAATTGCATGGACCAGATGGCTTAAGACCAACAAGTCCTCAGGGAGCTTAGCTCTATTATAATCAAGCTGTTATTTCTATTTTTAGGACACCTTAGTAATTGGAATAGTACCAACAGATTGACATAGAGCAAATGTGGTACAGGTATTCAAACAAGGGTTGGGTGTATACAGTATCAGGAAACTCCAGTTAGCCTAACGTCAAGGGTATGTAAGTATTTGAGGGAATGGTGAAGGACTATAATCAAGAATTAGTATGTGATAAAGGTATTATACATATCATCCTGAATGGATTGTTGAACCTGCAGGCTGAAAAAAAAAAATCTAAGAATGTATGCCCATATTAGATTGTTTTAGCAATTCAGCCTTAAGCTGGTCATGTTAAAATTTTGGCCAGCTTCTGAAAAATGGTTTTCATCTGACCGCCCCCCCCCCCCCCTCATTATCTTTTAACTGAAGAATTGAAGGAGCCAGACAACATTTTGAGCTGAAGATTGGCTGCATCCACCCAGATGCAGCCGCTGTATAGGTATTCTACATACCGTACATATATCTAGTGAGGCCCCAAACATATGTCCAAGAGTCCACAGTAGTTTAATAATCAAATTGATTTACAACAAAACCAACATATTTAGGGATCAAACACACTGTGCTTGGAAATACCACAACATGTGTGCTAAACAGTGTTTGCAAAACAAAACAAATTGCTAGAATATTAAAATATTAACACAAATTGTAATAATATTTTAATATTAATGGCTCAGTCCGTAATGGTGTTATTCATGTTTTCAACATTCAAAGATAGCAGTATCCATCCATAAAAAGATAATAATGTCTTGACACCAGAAATTCCCCCTTTCCGTAGTATTTCACCACGTGCTTGTGTAAAACAATCCATATTCACCAGATTGCATTGGCCTCCTTGTTATACAACAAGAAAAGTTAGCCATGTTTGTGGTCACTCAGGGACCGGATCATACCACTGGATTGGCACCTGGGGTGAGTGTCCTCTCCTTGCTGTTAAATGGGTCAGTATCCCAATGGCTCGGATGGCAGGGACCAACAAAAAGAGGGCTCCCTTTATAGTGTGAAAACTGCTATTTATTGGTAAAACCACTTACATACAAAGGCTAATGCCTGAAAAAACATATAAAACAATCAATGCCTGATCTACCCAGTCTGTTAGAAAGCCAGGCAGTCTGCATTTGTTATACCTAGACCAAAAGTGACACACCAAGAGATCTATTTGATGCGTTTCATCATCACGTGACGTCTTGAGAAGCAGGAAGTCACAGTGCGCACATCAGTCTTAAATCAAACAGGGCTGCCCACTCTACCTGAATATAAACTGTGAAGCCCTGTACACATGGCAGGGAATCCTGCCAAGAAAAAAACCTTGGTTTTCCTGACGGGATTCCTGGCAAGCTTGCCTTGCAAAGCTGTGCATACAGACGGGCACTCAAAAGAACCGCCATTGTTTTGAATGGCAAGAACGCAGTGATGTCATCGACTACGACGAGCCAGCGCTTGTCACATTTGATGCCATCGCCACCATCTTGCTACACCACACACTAAGCTTGTATGCTACCACGCATGCATTGAAGTCTTATTGAGCATGCGTGGGTTTACCTCAGACAGGTAAGCATACACACAACCGGTTTCCTCGTCGGGAAACAGTCCGACGGGAATCCCGACTGGAAAATACAGAGCAGGTTCTTTATTTTTCCCGGACAGTTTTCTCGTGGGGAAAACTTGTAGGGAGCATACACACGTCTGGTTTTCCGGTCAAATGCTCTCCTGTGGGAACACGTGTGTAGGGACAGTGTTTTGGGGACACTATTTTGGGGACTTTGTGTGCTTACATTGTGTGGGGACATGTGTGGGGACACTGGGCCGGTGATTAGTGTGTAAAAAGCAGCTCATACTCACTGATCACTGGCCGGCTGCAGAGATCTGCTCTCCTCTCCTCACTGACAACTTCCGTGTGAGGAGAGGAAGGCTGATTGCCTAGCAACCGGCTCTCTATTTACATTACATGATGTCATGTGTTCAGGAGGGCCAATCACAATGCCCTCCTGCCGGTCGGAGATGCGGCGTATCTAGGTGACACAAACACATTGGGATTGCACCGATGCGCAAGCACACAAGCGCACATGATCCCCCTTTTTCTGATTGATGTTCCTTAACAACCACTCAGAAGGAGAAAGCACCCATCCGGCCATATATGTGCAGTGGCTGGGAGGAGGTGGTTAAAAAATTAAAAAAATCAATAAATTATAACTCTGTAGTTGTCATCTCATAATATTGGAGTTAACCACTTGCCGACCAACCGCTGACAATATATGGCAGAAGGTCAGCTCTATTGAGTAAATCGCCATACCAGTACATTGGTTCATGTAAAAGATACAGCGGGCGCATGCACGGTGCCAGCCACCCGCGATTGCTCCACAGAGAGGCAGAACAGGAATCTGTCAATGTAAACAAACAGATCCCCATTCTCTAAGGGAAGTAGAGAGGGATCATCTGTTCCTTGTGCGCAGGAACAGCGATCTCTCTCTTTTCCCAGTCAGTCCCATCCCCCCACAGTTTGAAACATCTCCCCAGAGAACACTTAACCCCTTGACCCCCCTAGTGTTAACCCCTTCCCTGCCAGTGGCATTTATACTGTAATCAGTGCATTTTTATAGCACTAATCGCTGTATAAATGTCACTGGTCCCAAAAAAGTGTCAAAAGTGTTCGATCTGTCTGCCGTAATGTTGCAGTCCTGGTAAAAATCGCTGATCACCGCCAATACTAGTAAAAAAAATAATAATACAAATGCCATAAATCTATCCCTTATTTTGTAGACGCTATAACTTTTGTGCAAACTGATCAATATATGCGTATTGCGATTTTTTTTTACCAAAGATATATAGAAGAATGCATATTGGCCTCAACTAATGAAGAAATTTGTTTATTAAAATTTTTGGGGGATATTTATTATAGCAAAAAGTAAAAAATATTGTTTTTTTTTTCAAAATTGTTGCTTTTTTTCTTGTTCATAGTGCAAAAACGAAAAACCGCAGAGGCGAACAAATACCACCAAAAGAATATTTGTGGGGAAAAAAAGGACATCAATTTTGTTTGATAAAATGTCAGACATCTGTGCACTTGTCAGTTAAAGTGACGCAGGGCCGTATTGCAAAGAATGACCTTGTCATTAAGGGGGTTGATCCTTCCAAGGCTGAAGTGGTTAATAACTACATACATTTTTTTTATATAAAACAGTTTATGTCCATATCAATTTTCAAAACCTTCTGGACTCAAAGTACATAATTAGTATATATCCAGCGTGTTTAATTTTTTTACACTGTCTGTGCCCCTCCAAAGAGGCTATTATGAGGACTTATTATGACATAACCTAAATTGGTAGAGTGGCTATATGTTCTCTATACCCCTTTGTTATGCTCTTTATATGTTCCCTTAGTCTGGTGGTTAACTTGCATGTGCTTTGCTGTTTTTGCTAAAATTGAAGTACCCTGCCATCCTAAAACTGTTCCAAACAGTGAATTACAATGCAGGTTTATTTGGTACCTGCTCACCTAAGTCAGTTTAACCACTTCAGGCCCGGACCACATTGCTGGTCAATGCCCGGGCCACTTTTTGCGATTTGCAACTGCGTCACTTTAACTGAGAATTGGGCGGTCGTGCGACGTGGTTCCCAAACAAAATTGGCGTCTTTTTTTCCCCCACAAATAGAGCTTTCTTTTGGTGGTATTTGGTCACCTCTGCGTTTTTTTATGGCATTTTTATTAATATATATTTTTTTACTAGTAATGGCAGCAATTAGCAATTTTTATCGGTACTGCGACCTTATGGCGGACATTTCGGACACTTATGACACATTTTTGGGGCCATTGGCATTTTTTTTTTAGCGATCAGTGCTATAAAAAATGCATTGATTACTATACGAATGTCATTGGCAGGGAAGGGGTTAACACTAGGGGGAGAGGAAGGGGTTAATTATGTTCCCTGTGTGTGTTCTAACTGAAGGTGGTTGGGACTGACTAGGGGAAATGACAAATCGCTGTTTATACATTGTATGAACAGACGATCAGGCATTTCTTCCCCTGACAAGACCGGGAGCTGTTTGAAATAAAATGTGCCACCACAGCTGCCAAAAAGGTGCCCATCAGCTGCAAGTCAGTGCCGGATCAGAAACAGCTGTAGGTGCCCATCACAGTGCCAATCAGTGCCAATCACAATGCCAATCAGTGCCCTACAGTAAAACCTGTCAGTACCTTATCAGTACCTCATCATCAGTGCTGCCCATCAGTGCCACCTGTCAGTGCCAATCAGTATCACCTATCAGTGCCAATCAGTGCCACCTGTCAGTGCCCATCACAGCTGCTTGTCAGTGCATATCGGCCACCTGTCAGTACCCATCAGTGCCGCCTGTAAGTGCCCATCAGTACCACTTATCAGTGCCTATCAGTGCCCATGAGTGCCCCCTATAGGTGTCCAATCAGGGCTGCATATCAGTGCCGCCTATCAGTGCCCAACAATTCTACATATCAGTGCCTCCTCATCAGTGCCAATCTGTGCCACCTTATCAGTACCAACTCATCAGTGCCCATCAGTGCTGCTTTATCAGTGCCCATCAGTGAAGGAGAAAACACAATTTTATAACCGAAAACAAAGAAAAACTTTAAAATAAAATAAAATATTAGTTTGTTTAGCAACAAATAAAAACCCAGTGGTGATCAAATACCATGAAAAGAAAGCTCTAATTGTGTGAATAAAATGATAAAAGTGTAGTGTGGGTGCAGTAATGCATGACTGCACAATTGTCATTCAAAGTGCAACAGCGCTGAAAGCTGAAAATTGTCCTGGGCAGGGTGGTGGTAAAAGTGACGGGTATTGAAGTGGTTAAAATGTAATATGCTGAAATTAAACTGTTTTCAGTTGAAACATCTAAATAACTGCAGGAGAATTTGAAAAAAACTGAGCTGCTTCTTGATGACTAAATGACTGAAGTAGATGTTTTAGTAAATCTGACCCACTTTCCATTCACTGCACTTAAACTCACTACACTTCACTTCACTAAATCAGGCCCAGTGCAACCTTAGTAACATATATTTAGTGAGCAACTTTCTGTTATTTATTCTAAAATTAGCATTCAATGATCGCAAACACTTGTAATCTTATGCAGCAATCACAGGATTTGCTTTCAGCTATTACATGGAGATTTAATCTGGCAAGTTTCCATAGAGATTTTTGCAGACAAGTAACACTAATTGGTCCTTCTGGGTCAGATAAGCCAAATGGCAGAAAATTCACAATATAGTAGATGACACCTGTTTGGCTTTCACTCGGACAGCATAATGCGGGAATGCCTTGTTTCATTAAAATTTAAATGCTGATCTTCAAAAAATAAACAGTATGTATTTCTACATTTAGGTGAAACAACCATTTGGAACCCCAGGGATGGATGTGTTTATTAGCAGGGATTAGCAGGGATTAGCCTATATATGAAAAACCAAATAAAAGTGATGTTATACATTTAGCTGTAAGGTACACCATATTACCAAAAGTATTGGGACTCCTTTACACGCACATGAACTTTAATGGCATCCCAGTCTTAGTCCGTAGGGTTCAATATTGAGTTGGCTCACCCTTTGCAGCTATAACAGCTTCAACTCTTCTGGGAAGGCTGTCCACAATGTTTAGGAGTGTGTCTATGGAAATGTTTGATCATGCTTCCAGAAGCGCATTTGTGAGGTCAGGCACTGATGTGGACAGATTGAGGTCAGGACAGTTAAGTTCCTCCACCCCAAACTCGCTCATCCAAATGTTTATGGACCTTGCTTTGTGCCCTGGCCCAAATCATTTGGTGGAGGGGGGATTATGGTGTGGGGTTGTTTTTCAGGGTTTGGGCTCGGACCCTTAGTTTCAGTGAAGGGAACACTTAAGACATTTTGAACAATTTCATGCTCCCAACTTTGTGTGAACAGTTTGGGGATGGCCCCTTCCAACATGGCTGCGCACCGGTGCACAAACAAGGTCCATAAAGACATGAACAAGCACATTTGTGGTGGAGGAATTTGACTGCCCTGCCCTGACCTAAAAAAAAAGAAAAAACAATCCTACATACACAAAATTTTCTCCAGCAGGTGCAAAAATTCCTTCCTGATCCCCCAAGAGGCAATTGGATATTTCCTGGATCAACTTCAACTATAAATATTAGTGTCCCAATATATTATGTACATTAAAAAAATAATCTTTATTTATTTTTTAATCTACTGAGCTGGACAGAACAAGGTAGAAGGTTTTATATAGTCCAGATAGGAAACAATGTTAACTGTTCACATAGAAATTAAGCAAAACTTATTATCAGCTTACAAGTTTTCCAGGATGATTAACATGCATTTTTTTGTGTTACTAGTAAATAGCTGTTAAAAATACTTTTGATGGTACACTGTTGAACCTCGGATTACGAGCATAGTTCGTTCCAGGAGTATGCTCGTAATTCTCGACTCCTGTGCCCCTGTACCTCAGGCCAAATAAGGTACTGCAGGCCTATTTAGCTTGCAAATTAAAATGCTCTCAAACCAAGTTACTCCTAAACCGAGGTTCCACTGTACTTAAAAAAAACAATATTAAAAGTAAGCGAAAAGTATTAATGCATGGCCTAAGTGTCACACTTTTGATAGGGTTAATTTACAAAGCTTTACACTTTTTTTCATCCATGTATTTTTTTGATTGTGAATGACATGTTAAACTCTCTATATACAGTTATTTAATTGTATATGCTTTGTCCACTGTAGCCAATGCCCTTTGCATTATACCAACTCTTCTGCTACCTACTGACATTCCTAAGACCCTGATAAGAAACTAACCCACCAATATACTGCCTACAATAATAATGTGATATCTAACATGTTTATAAAAAAATATAACTTGAATGTACTGAATAAACAGGCAGTTATCTAATAAGATGCTGGGTGTATATTTTTGTGTCTGTGCCCTACTGCAATAGTTATCTTTAATTTGTAACCACTGATCAATATTAGGTTAGGCGCCGATCTTACTTTCAAGACATGGTTTTATGCTACAGTATTCCAGACCTGCCATCTCCTGGGTTGCTCTTCTTTTACTAGGCCTTACGATACTGAAAAGCAGTACATAAGATGATTGTTTTAACACCGTCACTTTATGTAGAACTGTCACAACTATAAGAGCCGATGGGTTCCTGCATGGGCGTCCGCTGAAATTTTTTCAGAGGGGGGCAATTCGGCAGCGGTGATACACAGTCGCATTTAACCCTTTCTTAAAGCGCTAACAGGGGTTAAAAACGCCCCACTAGTGGCCGAATAGCGCAGCTAAAACGATGGTAAAGCTCCACTTTTTAGTGGCGCTTTACCAATAACGCGGTCAGCTGGCAGTGTAAATAGCTCTTGAGATAATTCAGCTTCACTCTATGTCCATATAAATATAGCCTAGAGAATGTACAGACCCCCTTTCAGCACATACCCCTCTATTCAGCACAGATGGACCCCCCTTCAGCACAGACCCCCCCATTCTGCACAGACACCTCCATTCAGCACAGATGGACCCCCCTTCAGCACAGACCCCCCCATTTCACACAGACCCCTCTATTCAGCACAGACCCCCCTTCAGCACAGATGGACCCCCCTCCCCAATCCAGTACCTCAGATTAGCCATCAGCGCGGCACAGGCACAGCAGGTTCCCTCCCCCTGTGTACATAAACACCGGAGGGGGCTTCACTCTGCTCGCCGTGCCTGTGTGACATCCGGGCCGAGGCCGCTAGACTCTTCAACACCTTCTCGGTTTTTCAGGGGGGTCAATTTCCTCCCCTTGCCCTATGGAGCGGATGCCTATGGGTTCCTGTCACAATCAAACCTGAACCCCTACAGCTTGAGTGAAACTCAAAAACTGCTCATAGCCAAGGCCAGCCAAGTATAGTGAGCAATTTCTGTTATCTTCTACCATGATACTGATTTAGGTGGTGACTATTTGCTATAAAACAAGTGCTCTGGCATACTTGTGTCTGCTTTATATTTACTGGAAAAAAAGGTAGCTCTGACATTTGCAACACAGGTAAATTTGCCCATAGAGGACGATTCTGTCTAAATATCTTCACAAGGAAAATGTAAAATCAATAATGAGGGTTTCAAAACAACTAGGAAATTACAGACTTCCACAAAAAAAAAACGATTGACTCGAGTATAAGCCGAGGGTGAGAATGCAGCAGCTACTGTAAGCAGAAAAGAGGGTCAACAATGCCCATTTGCACGTGTCACTGTGCCCATTGCAACCTCACTGGGCCAAACTCACTGTGCCAATTGTCACTGTGCCCATCCTCACTGTGCCAATCCTCACTGTGCCCATCCTCACTGTGCCAATCCTCACTGTGCCAATCCTCACTGTGCCCATCGTCACTGTGCCAATCCTCACTGTGCCCAACGTCACTGTGACAATTCTCACTGTGCCCATTGTCACTGTGCCAATCCTCACTGTGCCCATCATCACTGTGCCCGTTCTCACTGTGCCCACTGTCACTGTGCCAGTTGTCACTGTGCCCGTTGTCACTGTGCCCGTTGTCAGTGTACTTGAAATTGAGAGGCTGCGGGCGTTCTTTCATTGTTTAAAACTCACGGTCTCCTCCTGGTCCCTTCCGTGATAGCTGTTTCTCATCTGGCACAGTTCCGCCTATCACGGACGTTCTCTCATCCTCGGACTCAGTTTCCCAGCAGACACTGTGTTTAGTGTTCCGCCAATCATGGACGTCCTCTTGTCCGAGGATAAAAAGGCGTCCGTGATTGGCGGGACATTGAACACGGTGTCTCCTGGGATGGGTGAGGATAAGAGAATGTTCGTAATAGGTGTTTCTCAGAAGACAGAGTTCCGCCAATCACGGAAGGGACAGTAGGAGACCGCAAGTTTTAAACAATGGGCAGCCGCAGCCTCTCAATAATTTTAGGTACACTGACTCGAGTATAAGCCGAGGGGGGTATTTTCAGCCCAAAAAAAGGGCTGAAAATCTCTGCTTATACTCGAGTATATACGGTATGTAAAAATTGTCATACCTGGAGTTCAGCTTTAAATAAACACATCCTCACCTTATTGCTATCATTGCAAACAGAACAGACTCTATGCTTTTAGTAGGTCAACCCAGAGTATCACAGACACAATCCAGAAAAGCTAAATAATTATTTGCTTGTTTCATTCATCAATTTTGCAAAGAAGGTGAAACTCCATATTAATTAGCTATATGTAATAGTTTCTATGGTTCCTGGATTTTAAGATAGTCATTTTCTATTCATTGAATGGGAGATGTTTAAGTTGCTTTTTAATATATAGAGAAGCTACATACCATGTCCCCAAATTCCCCGTTTGTGACATCTGTGCTATAAAGAGCACGCTCTCTGGGATTTCATATTGTGCATATATTTACATACATTTTCACAGTCTAACTCTATGTAAAAAAGAAGCTTGATTGATTTTTATGATACCAGCCTAATGAAGCAAAATAAGAATTTGTCAACAAGCTGTTTGACAATACTTTAGAGAGAAATTGCCATGAATTTGGTTAAGTTAATTAACATGTAACTATGTAATCATTATATCACAGGGAACATCAGTGCTAATGGACTTTTTTTGCATTTAAAGTTGGTTTTAATGTTCCTGATGGATACATAAATTCAATGAGGCCTTCTTTTTCAAATCTGCTACAAAAGATACAGATGAGATTTATGGGTAAGTACTTACATTTGCAGAAATTTTGTTCTAAGTAACATTCAACAGAATGCATGCATGACAAAAACATTGCACACAATTACATTTTGGAGATCTAATAAATATAATATTAAGTCTGCAAAAAGCATTCTAGCTCAAAGCAAATATGATTTTAACTGTGTGCTAATGCATTCTAATTCACCGAATTGATGTTCATAAAACTGAAAAATCTTGCCACAAAAGTACTTTACATTTAAACACGAGGACAAATGTATTATCAAGTTGTAGTGCAGAATACTGATTTCAAAGCAAGGCTACTTGAAACATGGCAATAATACAAGGTCCACAGGTAATACTGTAAAGTAATTGAATTGTCCAGGTAAATATTTGCAAGGATAGCAGTGAAAACTGAGGCCTAAATATATTAGAAATTTACTTTTTCAAAATTGAAAGTATAGTAAGACACGAGAAAATGGGAAAATAGAATGCATTATTTTTTTTTTTTGCTTCCAATGGTATATTTAATAGACCAAAAGAGGGCACATAAGTACTTTGGTACGGTTTACATACACTTTAGGTTTGTTGACAACCAAAAAATACTGTTTTTTCAAAGTGAAATAAGTTACTAAAGGAATTTTTGTCTCTTTTTTTCATTTTCAACAAAGAAAAACTTTCTCGTGTCTTTAAAAAATAAGGAACACTGTCACATAGCTTCTGCTAGGTGTGAGTAATTGTTATTTCTTAATGCAAATTATTTTGTTTCTGTATTCACTGACACTTTTTCGATTTTGGATGCATGTCACGGTTACATCTTTTTTTTTCTTCTTCTGTAAACTATTAGTAATTTTTTTTTTTTCTATATCAATATTTCTTTATTAATGTTTTCAAAAAAAGTGAACAAGAGAAACATGCATTATAACATATCAGATGTTCCGACTGGAGTAAATGGAACCAATAGAGAAGAAACCAATATAAACGAGACATAAGCAGTCGTACAAAGTGAACAAACAAAAATAAATCATCAAATGCATAAAGTGTAGAAAACATTTTCAGCTCCAGACGGTGGGGGTTTTAGGGAAGAGGAAAGGAGAGGAAGCACCAGCCAGGTGTACATATGCGCTGTGTTGTAGTCTGAGGATGAGTAGAGAGTGAAAGAGAAATACATGGAAGGGTAAGAAATGGGAAGGAAGTATGGCAAAAATAGATCATCAATTGGTTACAGTGCATTTGGAATGTGTGAGCCAGGATGCCCACTTACATAGGAACTTTTCTATGTTCAAATTCTTTCTAGCAACTAGACTTTCCATTTCACATTGGAGGTTTAGATCTGCAATTGTGTTAGAGACGGATGGGGAATCTGAAGTTTTCCAGAGTTTGGTGATGTTCTGTTTCGCTGCAAGTAGTAAGTGTACTATGGTAACCTGTGATCCGGGGGGGGATTTGTCTATCCCAAGGTGTAATAGTGCTAATGAGGGGTCAGGGGCGGTCGGGATCTGTGAAATGGAGGATATTAGAGCAAAAATTTGTTTCCAGAATGAGCTTATGGATTTACAAAACCATAAAATGTGTGATATTGTTCCAGCACTACCGCAGGACCTCCAACAGGTAGAGGGATGACCTGGGAAGAATTTGGATAGACGGTAGGGTGTGAGGTACCATCTGTGTATCGTCTTCTGGTATGATTCCCAGTGATTGGAGCAGTGGGAGGCTGTAAAAGTGTGTTTGAAGGCACTTGTCCACATGTCAGGGGTGACACTAATAATGAGTTCATCCGTCCATTTCAAGAGGGATGCAATTTGGGAATAGGGCCGGTTGTCGCTAAGTGCAGAGTACATTGTTGAAATTCCGTGTTTCGGGTATGTTGCGTGATTGTAGAAGTTATGGATTGGTTCTGGTACTGTAGCCACAGTGGGTATTTTAGATCTTCGGAGGAGGTGTGAAATCCTAGCATATGTGAAGGCTTCAGAATGAGGGAGACTATATTCAATTTGGAGTTCTGCCAGGGCTTTTAAAGTGTCTGTGTTGTAGAGGTCTGATAAAGTAAAAATGTTATGTTTATGCCAGTTGTGTAGGTTAAGATCTTGCAGATGCGCCATCAGTGCTTTAAATGGGATTGGCAATACGAGAGATGGGTGTATTTTGGACGGCTCTCGGGTGATTTTTTTCCAGACTGCTAGTGAGGTTGCAATAGACGGGGGACTATTTGTTGTAGAGGGCGGAAGCCCAGCTGAGGTGATCAGCAGCATTTCACGCAAAGTGTTAGGTTTGCAGAAGGACGATTCTATAATTGACCAGGCCTTATTGGGATTTGGGTGCCACCAATAGTATAGTTGGTCCAGAACAGAGGCGTAATAGTAGTTTTGTATGTGGGGAAGGCTAATACCGCCTTTTTATGGTGTCTGGTAAGGATGTAGTGCGCGCATCTAGGTGGTTTAGTTTCCCATATATAATTAGAGATGAGTTTTTGTATGGAGGTAAAGAAGGATTGGGGTATAGGCAAGATTACAGTGAGGAACAAATATAGCAGTTTGGGAAGGATTAGCATTTTTAAGGAGGCGTTCCTACCTAGTTTAGAAAGACCTGTCGTGCGTAATTGGCTTAATAAGTGGGGAAGTCGTGTTTGGAAGTCGCGGTAGTTAAGGTCGTATAGGTGAGGCAATGATGGGGCTAAGTTTATACCAAGATACGGAATAGACTGATTCGACCACGAATAAGGAAGGGATCCTTTCAGGAGTGACACCTCACGCTCAGTGAGGTTGATCGGGAGAATTAGGGACTTGGACGAATTTATTTTATAAAAAGAGGCCAAACTGAATTGGGTAAGGATATCTTGGATCGCAGGTAAGGATTGAACCGGGTTTTTAACCATAAGGATGACATCATCGGCAAAGAGACTTATTTTATGGTTCCTGCCATTATGAATGATGCCTGAAATGCGCTTGTCTCCTCTAATCCTCGCTGCCAGTGGCTCCATAAGTATAGCAAAGACGAGAGGAGAGAGCGGGCACCCTTGGCGAGTGCCATTGGTAATCCTGAATGGTGTGGAAAGGATTCCATCAGTCAATACTCTAGCTGAGGGGTTTGAGTAAAGCGAGAGCACCGCAGACTGAAACCAGCCCGCAATACCAAATTTATCCAGCACTGCTTTCAAAAAACCCCAGTGCACTCTGTCAAATGCCTTCTCTGCATCCAAGGAAAGAAGCAGAGAAGACGTTCGAGACTGGAAAACCTGGTGCATTAGATCAATGACTCTTCTTGTAGCGTCCGGTGCTTGTCTCTCTGGCATAAAGCCAACTTGGTCTGAGTGTACCAGCGAGGGGAGACACTTAAGTAATCTAGTCGCCAGGACCTTGGCGTATATTTTCACGTCTGTATTGAGGAGCGATATAGGCCTATAGTTTGACGTGGATGTCGGATCTTTATCCGGTTTAGGGATGGTTGTAATAAGCGAGCGTAGCATATCAACAGGTAAAGAACCAGAGGTGGCAGCAGAATTGAAGAGGGCAGTGAGGTGAGGGGTAACGAGTGTGGCGAAGGTTTTGTAGTATTCATTTGTGTAACCATCTTCACCAAGCGATTTATGGAGAGGGAGGGCACGGATGGCAGTTAGAACTTCCCCGTCCGAAAAGGGCTGAGAGAGTTCCGCTAACTGGGCAGAGGTTATAGATGGCAGGTCACTTAAGGAGAGAAAGTTTTGTATGGTTTGGTCTGTCGGCTGGGGGGTATTCGCGTCCGCTGCTAAGTTATAGAGAGAGGAATAGTAGTCACCGAAGGCATTAGCTATATCTTGTGGATTCGTAAGAAGTGCCTTGGTGGTTGGGTGGTGAAGGGAAGTTATTTTGGACTTAACACGTTGAGCTTTGACCTGCCGGGCTAGTAGGGCACCAGCCTTATTACCCAGTCCATAGTACTTGGCTTTAGTTAATTTAAGATTGTTTTCAAATTTGTAGAGCAATAGTGAGAGAAGTTTTTGTCGGCATTCTAGTAATTCAATGGTTATGCTTTGCGAGGGGGCAAGTTTGTTTTGATTCTCTAGAGAAGTGATTTGGGATAGGACCTCGTCAATTTGCGTAGACCTCTGGTTCTTAATAGTACTGTGCAGTTTAATTAATAGACCTCGCATGTAGGCTTTATACGCTGACCAAAGTACAAACCTATCAGTGTCCGGTAGATCATTTGATTCAAAAAAGGAGTGGTGTTCAGTAGTGAGTTTATGGACGTTTTTAGGGTCTGAAATGAGAGAGGCGTCCAATCTCCATAGCCGAGTTGTTCTGGGTCTGCAGTTTCCCACAGTAATAGAGATAGGAGCATGGTCCGACCATGTGATGGATCCATTCTCAGAGTTCGTCACATCTTGAAGGGTAATTTTGTCAACCAGGAAGAAGTCTATACGAGAGTATGAGAGCTGGGAGGAGGAGAAATAAGAATAGTCTCGCTCATTGCTATGTAGGCATCTCCACGGGTCAAATAGGTCGTTCGCTTGAAGAAAGGAGTTTAGTATGGGTCGACGATTGCTAGGTAAGGAAGTAGTGTCCAAAGTTGGGTTCCCAATTATATTGAAATCAACCCCCATAATAAGTCTCCCCTGTCAAATTTGTGATGCTTTTTTGTGAAGTCGCCTGTGAAAATGCAATTGTTGCTTGTTCGGTCCATAGACGTTGACTAGTGTGTAGGTGACTTGGTTAATGTCACATATAAGAATCAGGAAACGTCTTCGGGGGTCTGCTACGGATTGGTGCAGCTTGAATTGTACTGAATCCCGTATGGCAGTGAGGACTCCACATTTCTTCTTCTGGCCTGAGGCTAGAAAAACTTGATTGTAGTTTTTCAGAGTGAACCTGGGAGTCTTAGTAGAGGCAAAGTGCGTCTCTTGCGCTAAGAGGATACCAGCCTTTTGACCGGTGGCTTCCTTGAGGAGTGCAGATCTTTTTTGCGGAGAATTAAGGCCTCTGGCGTTGATCGATACTATTTTGAACGCCATTTCGGAATGGTGAGGGCAGGATAAGCTGTCCTACAGATCAGAGGGGCAGTTGGCAGATATAGAGTGGGTCGTTGTTCCGTCACTTTGGTATGTGATCAGAATGGTCAGTTGCTAGTAGGGAGAAGTAGAGGGTCAGAATTATGCGGTTGACTGGTCGGCAGGGTTGGCTGGCACTGGGTCCAGGTGGGGAACAGGGGATAAAAAAGGAGAGCCGTGAACCAAAAGGCTCCTGGGCTCAATGTGCAGAAAACACTGCAAACAATGGGCGGGGGTAGTGGTTAGCTGTCCACTACAGAGGACAGAAATCACTAGGCAGGAATCAAACAGAATCACTGCAGTTTACCGGCCATTTAGGAGGTGTAGAGAAGAGAATGCATTACGACTTTCAGACATCAGGAGTAGCACCTCCAATCTCCATGTGTGTTGGAGCAACATCTGAGGGGTTCGGTGTATCCTCCGGGATTATGCGCCAGGATCTCAATAGTTTCAGTCCCGATGAGAGGGTGCGCACAACGTGAGTTTTGTTTTGGTGTGTTATAAGTAGTTTAGTAGGAAAGCCCCATTTATAGGACAATTTATGATTTTGAAGCGCTTTAGTTATGGTCGCCAGCTGCCTGCGATTCTCCATAGTAGCTTTGGAAAGATCGGCATAGAGAGCGATATTGGTGAAGGGATCAGGTAGTCGCGATGCTCGCTTTGCGGCATACATGACCTTTTCTTTCACTGTGAAAAAGTGAATGCGGGCTAGGACATCCCTGGGCGTAGAAGGCGGAAGGTGAGGCGGTTTAGGGAGCCTATGTGCTCTGTCGATTTCCATGTCACGGATTGTTAAGTCAGGTAAGAGCGCATGCATCAGAGATTGCAGGAATTGGACCATGTCAGATGGTTGAACCGATTCAGGCACATTGCGAAATTTAATATTGTTTCGCCTTGAGCGATCCTCTAAATCTGCGAGCTTAAGATTGATCAATTGGAGTTCATCCTCATGATCTGCAAAACCATCCACTAACTCATTATGTGCTGAGAACAGGTCTCCCATTTTAGCTTCAATATGGGTGATCTTTTGGTCATGAGTGTTAACAGCTGTAGACAATGTGGAAGCAGCAGTGGACAGGTCCACATACAGGGTTTGCCGCAGTGAGAGAAGCATGTTTTTCATGGTGCTCTCAGACAACGGCTGGTCTGAGGCAGGGAAGGCATCTAGAACTGATGCTTGCTGAGGCGGGGGGAGGGAGACAATGCAGGGAGTTTCGACAGGCTGCATTCGCTGGGGTTCCTCTGTCCTGATCCTGGTCTTAGCGGGGCTAGCAGTAGTGGGTGAGTTCGGAGGGGAACACTCACCCTGTGTTTCAGAAGCAGAGAGGCACGGAGGCAGCGTGGACCCGAGACCGGAGTGTGAGGAGGAGAGCCGTGCTGACATTTCGCGGCTGCCGCCGGCGCCATCTTGGCCGCTCGTCAGGTCTGGAAAGGGGTAGTAGTCAGTCAGTCTTCTCGGTAGTTTAGAGTCCTTTCGGCGCTTCGACATGGTTCTCCCGTTACTCTGGGGTGTCTGAGCTGCACGTCGGGATCGCTATCTCTTCTCTATTCTCGCTCAGTTGGTCGCTCAAGCCGGTTACACTACAGAGCTGAGGAGTTAAGCGGCCATTCACTCGAGCCGTCAAGCCACGCCCCCTAGAATGCATTTTATTAACTGGATATTTTTTAAATCGAATAATATAGTTGTAAGCTAACTAAATCCATTTATATATACATATCTATCTATCCATCTATCCATCCATCCATCCATCTATCCATCTATCCATCTATCCATCTATCCATATCTATAAAGCCTTTGGTGAAAAAAGTGAAACACTCTTGCGCTACTGTGAGTAAATCAGTGTTAGGATGTATAAAAGTAAAATAAGTGACGTTGAAGCAGCTATATCTAAAGCCACGTACACACGATCGGTCCATGCGATGAGAACGTTCCGATGGATCATTTTAATCGGTTCACCGATGAAGCTGACTGATGAACTGATGTGCCTACACACCATCGGTTCATAACCCGATCGTGTCAGAACGCGGTGACGTAAAACACAACGATGTGATGAAAAAAAAACGAGGTTGAATGCTTCCAAGCATGCGTCGACTTGATTATGAGCATGCGTGGATTTTTAACCGATGCTCGTGCATACTAACGATCAGTTTTGACCTATTGGTTAGCCGTCCATCAGTTCAATTTTAAAGCAAGCCCTCTGTTTTTGGACCAAAGGATAACGGACCGATGGGGCCTACACACGATCTGTTTGGACCAATGAAAATGAACTTCGGTCCGTTTTCATCGGTTTGAACTGATCGTGTGTACGCAGCTTAAGTGTTCACAATACACAAATAATGAAATAAAAAAAGAGAAAGGTTTATTATACATTTGAGATCAGAGCCAGTAATAGAGGAAAGAGGCCATTGTAGAGGACACTATTGGGAGGGATTGTGACACACATCCTCGGAAACGCTTATACCCATGCTAGATGTCCATACCCAGCAGCAAAAGGTGAGAGTTCTGGGAGACTGGTTATGGATACTTCTTCATTTTACATTGATTAACCACCAGCCATCTTTGAGAAGATAGCCTTATTGGCGTATTACCATCATGTTCTTTTGTTAAAGGACACTCTCTCCCTGTATAGTATATTGCATATCACCATTATTAATATTATTATCATCATCTATTTTGGTTCACTTTGTGGTTAGGACCGATAGCTTTATATTTTTCACAGCCATTTATTTTCACTTATCATCAGCCATCACTGATTTATATGTTTATGGTTTATTGTGGATACTCACCTCAGTAGTTTCACTACAGTTTGGAGCGCTTATCACATTTCTCTTTCTTTTTTTTTTAACACCCTTTGGTGCCTGCTCACCACAATCAATGGTAAACACAGAAGTCTGGTTTCTGTGTTTACAAGTGATAGATCTCTGTTTTCTGTTTGTAACCCCCCTAAACTCTGCACTCTGTATGTAATGCAATCCTGGTATTTAAACCCCTTTAAGACCCTCCTACCGTTCATGACATTTGTATTGACCATACACACTATTTGATGTGATTTGGAGGGTGTGTGTAGAGGGAGGGGTTTTTGGGGGTCGTGGTTGAGTTCCAGCACCTATTGTTTGAGAAAAAAAGTGCCATATTTAGAAAGCTATTTACGCAGCGTATCATGAGATACGCTGCGTAAATACTAAGAATAGCCGGCGTATCTTTTTTGCTATTCTGAAAAGAAGATACGCCGGCTTTCTTCTAAGATACGAGCGGCGTAAGTCTGTTACACTGTCGTATCTTGGTTGCATTATTACGCTGGCCGCTAGGTGGCGCTTACGGCGGTATTCGCGTAATATATGCAAATGAGCTATTTACGGCGATTCCTGAACGTACTTGCGGCGGTGCGTCGTAGTTTACGTCGTTTGTGTAAGCGTTCGAGCGGCGTAAGGTTACCACTGCTATAGGAGGCGTAGCCAATGTTAAGTATTGACGTCGGGACAGCGTCGAATTGTACGTCGGTTACGTCGCTTGCGTAAATCGTTCGGGAATGGGGCTCGACGTTAGTAACGTTCACGTCGTTTTCATTGAACTTGCGCAAATATTTACATCGGCGTAACGTATCGGGGATACGTTACGCCAGCAGAAAGATCCACGGATCTTTCTGAATCTGGCCCATACTGTATATAGATAGATAGATAGATAGATAGATAGATAGATAGATAGATAGATAGATAGATAGATAGATAGATAGATAGATAGATATTTGTGATTATAAAAAAAAAAACTTTGGGCCAGATTCACAAAGCACTTAAGCTGGAGTATCAGGAGCTGCACCTGCGCAATTGGAAATATGCGCCTTTGTATCTATGCGCTGTATCCACAAAACGATATGCGCATCAGCTGCACGTCCTGTCTAAAATTAGGCAATATAAAAGCTTGCTTAAAATTAGACAATCCGTCTACATGTCAGCTAAAGCAACACTGTTAGAGACGAGCTGAGCAGCCACACTTGCAGGACAACAATCTGTATGCCAACATGCCAGGGGCATCCTTGCTAATAGCTATACTACTGACTTTAGATGAGCAAAGAAGGAGGAGGGCACGGAGGAGGGCACGGGAGAGGATATACCGCACACGCATAGCCATGACTAAGCACTGATTGTAAGTGCGAAACGCGTCGGCCATACTGTATTTTGTTGGTTGCAGTGACTGTGTGTACAGTTGAAAAATAAAAGACAACTTATTTTAAGTGATTTCGGAGTGCGGCTGTCCAGTTTTCGTCCTTCAATTTGCTCCATTTCCTTGCCAGTGGCTCTTTTCAAAGAACAAGTGGAGTGGTGGCTGGGATGTCACAATCCTCCATGAGCAGATGTGTGCACCAGGTTATCCCTGCAATTCTCAGACGCATGGCCAATCAAATCATCAAACCCACCCAGGAGGACCTGCGGCAGAAGGCAATGACATATTTCTACAGAATTGACAGATTCCCACGCACCGTGGGGGCCATTGATTGCACACATGTGGCACTCCAGCCCCCCTGTGAGACAGAGCACATATACCGCAATCGGTAGCATTGGCATTCCACCAACGTACAGGTGATAGTCAATGCCAAATGCCTCATATGGCACGTCCGTACCAAACACCCCGGATCCAGCCATGACAACTACAGATACAATCAGAGCCCCATCCCAATGGAATTCGAACAGAACGTGTATGGGGACAGCTGGCTGGTTGGTGAGTGACATGGGTGGCAGGCATGACTGTCCCCCCTATGATGCACACATCACAAGGGGCACATGCATGACTAACATCCTCCTGTCTTTTCCCTTCCAGGTGACTCTGCATATGCACTGGGACCCCATCTCATGACTCCTATCCGGAACCCCCAAACCCCAGGAGAGGAAAGATACAATGAAGCACACACCAAAACCAGTGCAGTCGTGGAGCGCACCTTTGGCCTCCTGAAGTCAAGTTTCCGATGCCTGGATAAGTCTGGGGGTACCCTGTTGTATTCCCCAAACTTTGTATGTCAGATCATCGGTGCATGTTGCATGCTGCACAACTTTGCAATGAGAAAGGGCCTGGAGATTGACATATGTGATGACCTGACCCCCAAACCAGACAATCCCCCCCTAACCGAGGCTACCCCGTCTTCTGAGGGAAGAGCAGCCAGGAGACCGCTCACATTAGGCATCTTTGCACGTTAAACACACACATTAATCATGGCACAATGAGAATGCATGCATGCACACCACTGTGGTCCCTAGCACACACACCCCACATCCTCATCAAATTGGATTGGCACAAGCTTACCATGCAGGACTTGTGAGCAGCAACGCCACGCCACAGCTCCAATTATGTCACTGTACATTCATACACCATTCACACGGACCTGGGGATCACTTCTCCCTGGTCCTGGGGATCCCTTCTCCACCACAAATGAGTGTGACACCCCTTTTCCAGCAGGAATGTCACCCCCACAATCAGAAATTATTCACAACCCAAAAAAAAAAATAATTGTCCAGCACCCCAAAAAATGACCAGAAAAAAAAATCTGTAAAAAAAAAAAAAATAACGCTGCTGGCGTGACCCACGCCTGGGGCGCCCACAGCCATGGCCCGACTCCTCAGGGCCAACTCATGGGGGTGGGGGTAATCCGGGGAAAGAGGAGCATCCCCTGGTCTCTGCCCACCTGGCGGCCTGCCCTCCAAGGCCACGGCAACGCGAGTCAGCCCATCATTGAGCGTTGCCGTATTGGCCTGGATAGCCTGGATGAGGGCCCTCACATCCTGACTGAGGGCCCTCACATCCTGACCCACGCCTGCTGTGTTAGCCTGCTGTTCATTTAGGCAATTGATCAGAGCCAGGGAGTTGCAGGCCATGTCCCCAACTGTATCCTTTATGGAGGACAGGCTCTCCTCCATCCGCCCCAAACTCTGGCTGACCTGTCCCAGATGGCGGGTCTGAAGGGCCTGGTCCCTTCTCAGGTTGGCGGGCAGAAACTCAGCCACCCCCCTAGTTTTGTGGGTTGCATTTCTGCCTCCAGATGAGGCTTGTGGATGGGGAGAAGTGGAGCCCCTTGGGAGTGAAACCCTGTTGGGGGAGGAGTGGGGGGGCTACCCCTGATGGAGGCCTGGCTGCTGCCAGCCAAAGGGGAAGACTCCTCCAAAACAAATAAGCCATTCCCTGACAAGCCCTCCTCCTCCAACTCAAACTCCTCCTCCTCAACCTCCTCTGAGGACTCCGGCCTTGTCTGGGGGTCTTCATTAGGCGGTTGTCCCGGGGATGGTGTGGTCAGGCCAGATGGCCCAGCACCCTCCTGCACATCTGTGGATGACACAAAACATTCACAGGTTGGAGGATCCACACACTTGCCACGTATTCCCCCCCCCCCACACATGCTGCACACCAGATATAAAAAAATAAAAAAAACGTACCTGTCCTCACGGCCTCCTGACTGGACTCAAAGCCAGGCAGCCCCTCCACTTGCTGCCTGTTGAAGGTCTGGGCCACCGCACGCTCCTCCACTGTCAGCCGAACAGGGCATGGTGGGCCCCCTCCAGTGCCTCTGGCATGGGCGGCAATCTTGCCCAGCTTCCCATGAACCACAAGCCGGAGGTCATTAATCTTCTTGGCGATCCCCTGGCGTGTCCGGGTCTCCCCCCCCAACGTGTTTACCTGGTCGGTAATTTCCTGCAATATCTCAGCCTTCCTGGCCGGGGTGGTGTTGGCACTCTTGGGGTCGTGCAGGAAACGGCCATATTGTGTAATGGCCCTGGCAAGAATTGCCTTCTCCCTTAAAGAAAAATTCAACTTTCGCTTCCTTTCACTCATGTTCTCACAAACTGGAACCAAAACAATCACCAAAAATCAGTCACCAAAAATCAGACAGCAAAAATCAGATAGCAAAAATCAGACAGCAAAAATCAGATAGCAAAAATCAGACAGCAAAAAAGTATCAAAAACAGTCACCAAACAACACTCTGAAAACCACTATCAAAAACACTATACTAAACAGTCAAAAAATATATCAAACACAAGTCACAAACCGACAAACGCGAACACACAACTGAACAAAAGCACCTTGCTGTATAGGGAGGGATACAAATGGATGCACTTTTGCAAAGGAAGTGCGTTTGTCTCTGTCTATTTAAGCTCTCTGCGTAGCTCACTAAGTTGACCGGGCCAAGTTCCAATCTCACTGATTGCGCCGTGCCGAGTTGTGAGCATGCGCAGAGAGGTGCTGACCATGGTCTGCTTCATGTGCGCATGCGCAATCCGGCCGGCCCTTCATTTGCATGGGGTCACGGCTCATTTCAATGGAACACACCCACGTCCTTCCCAATTTGAATTACTCCGCCTTACGCCTTACGTTTCACCAGCGCAAATTTCTGCGCAAATACTATGAAAATACGGTAATTGCGCCTCTACATTGCGCTGGTCTAACGTAAAGGAGGTGCGCTACTCCGGTCAAAATATGTGCCAATGTACGTGAATCTGGCCCTTTGTATTTTTCACCTGATTTATTGTAAAGGCAGGAGATCCAACCAGGGCCGGACTGGCCTACCGGGATAGCGGGAAAATTCCTGGTAGGCCGCCTGCTGTCTGTCAAAAACCAACCAGTTTAGCTGCCTGTGTGGCCGGGCCACGGCGGCGGCCGCCATGACATCGCGGCCGCACTTTTCAATTAGCCCTCTCCAGTGACTGGTTGGTAATGTCCTCTCACCTCACTCACATGATCAGTGTATGTTTTTAAAAGCAGCGGCGGCCGGCCGCCGGCGATTTGCGGCCGCCATGCTCGCCGCTGCTCTTTCGCGGCTGTGTGGACTGTCTTTGCCCTTGGAGTTGGAGCGATCGTATCACGTGGTCTGAGGAAGGGGAGGAGCCGAGCAGGAGAAGAAACAAAGGTCAGAAGTTCTTCCTTCTTCCCGCGCGGCGCCATCACCGCCCAGTGCAGAGTCACGTGACTCACGTGTCTGTCTTCAGCCGCAGAGGAGAAGAAGATAACGCGCGGGCCGGCCACCCTTGGAGTACAAGGTGAGGAAAAAAAGATTAGAAATCCTGCTGTATCTCTCTCGACTCTCTCACCATATAACGGTGCACCCCCCGGGCCCCCCCTCCTTTGTCACCCAGTCCCCTGTTACCCAGTCCCCTGCTGCCACCCAGCCCTCTGTCACCCAGTCCCCTGCTGTCACCCAGTCCCCTGCTGTCACCCAGTACCCTGCTGTCACCCAGCCCTCTGTCACCCAGCCCTCTGTCACCCAGTCCCCTGCTGTTACCCAGTCCTCTGTCACCCAGCCCTCTGTCACCCAGTCCCCTGTCACCCAGCCCTCTGTCACCCAGCCCTCTGTCACCCAGTCCTCTGTCACCCAGTCCCCTGTCACTCAGTCCTCTGTCACCCAGTCCCCTGCTGTTACCCAGTCCTCTGTCACCCAGCCCTCTGTCACCCAGTCCCCTGTTACCCAGTCCCCTGCTGTCACCCAGCCCTCTGTCACCCAGTCCCCTGCTGTCACCCAGTCCCCTGCTGTCACCCAGTCCCCTGCTGTCACCCAGTACCCTGCTGTCACCCAGCCCTCTGTCACCCAGCCCTCTGTCACCCAGTCCTCTGTCACCCAGCCCTCTGTCACCCAGCCCTCTGTCACCCAGCCCTCTGTCACCCAGGCCCCTGTCACCCAGTCCCCTGTTACCCAGTCCCCTGCTGTCACCCAGTCCTCTGTCACCCAGCCCTCTGTCACCCAGTCCCCTGTTACCTAGTCCCCTGCTGTCACCCAGCCCTCTGTCACCCAGCCCTCCGTCACCCAGCCCTCCGTCACCCAGCCCTCTGTCACCCAGCCCTCTGTCACCCAGTCCCCTGTCACCCAGTCCCCTGTTACCCAGTCCCCTGCTGTCACCCAGTCCTCTGTCACCCAGTCCCCTGTTACCTAGTCCCCTGCTGTCACCCAGCCCTCTGTCACCCAGCCCTCCGTCACCCAGCCCTCTGTCACCCAGCCCTCTGTCACCCAGTCCCCTGTCACCCAGTCCCCTGTTACCCAGTCCCCTGCTGTCACCCAGTCCTCTGTCACCCAGTCCTCTGTCACCCAGCCCTCTGTCACCCAGTCCCCTGTTACCTAGTCCCCTGCTGTCACCTAGCCCTCTGTCACCCAGCCCTCCGTCACCCAGCCCTCTGTCACCCAGCCCTCTGTCACCCAGCCCTCTGTCACCCAGCCCTCTGTCACCCAGTCCCCTGCTGTCACCCAGCCGTCTGTCACCTAGTCCCCTGCTGTCACCCAGTCCTCTGTCACCCAGTCCCCTGCTGTCACCCAGCCCACTGTCACCCAGCCCGCTGTCACCCAGTGCCCTGCTGTCACCCAGTGCCCTGCTGTCACCCAGTCCCCTGCTGTCACCCAGTCCCCTGCTGTCACCCAGCCTGCTTTCACCCAGTCCTCTGTCACCCAGTCCTCTGTCACCCAGTCCCCTGTTACCCAGTCCCCTGCTGTCACCCAGTCCTCTGTCACCCAGTTCCCTGTCACCGAGTCCTCTGTCACCCAGTCCCCTGTTAGCCAGTACCCTGCTGTCACCCAGTCCTCTGTCACCCAGTCCCCTTCTGTCACCCAGCCCTCTGTTACCCAGTCCCCTGCTGTCACCCAGTCCTCTGTTACCCAGTCCTCTGTCACCCAGTCCTTTGTCAACTAGTCGCCCAGTCCTCTGTAACCCAGTCCCCTGCTGTCGCCAAGTCCTCTGTCACCCAGTCCCCTTTCTGTCGCCCAGTCCTCTGCTGTCAGCCAGTCCCCCTGCTGTCTCCCAGTCCAAGTGACAAGTGACACGCTGAGTCTGGTGACTGGATGGGTGGCAAGTGACACACTAAATCTGGTGGCAAGTGACATGCTGAATCTGGTGACAAGTGGCAAGTGACATATCCGAGTGTCTCCGATGCTCTCCGGCGCCCCCCACCTCTGGCAACATGCGGTATTGCATGCAATTGAAGTCAATGCGGAACAAATTATTTTCGTTTCCATTAACTTCAATGGGGAAACTCACTTTGATATGTGAGCACTTTGGATTACGAGCATTCTCCTGGAACGGATTATGCTTGTAATCCGAGGTTCCACTGTGTAACATATATATATATATGTATATCTCCCTAGCCCTACGTGCTTTCATATCGCTCTTATCTTTATACAATACGCTCTTTAAATGTTTATTTAAAATGTATGGTTTTCTCTTTTATGAACAAAAAAATAATGACGTTATGATGTTGGGCTGGTATAATAATGCTATGGGGCTGGTATGAAATGTTTTCCAGGGCTGGTTTTTACTCCCAGTCCGGCCCTGGATCCAACCATCCTTATTATGATTGTCTCACTACCAATCTTCATGAGTAAACAACAGTTTTACTTCATTTATTTTATCTCTATGCATGTACAGTGAAGTGTTTGATCCTTTCTCTATGGTGAAAGAGGAAAACAGGTAATGACAAGCAGCTTTGAAGTTTGCACATATAAGTTACTTCACACAAATGTGACGCTTGACTATGGAAAAAGCAGTACCTACATTAGTTGCATTGCTCACTTAAATCTCATACTAAACATTTTGATCTCTATTATATTTCACATAAACAACAGAAGCAGGGGTACTGTATATTAATTGCATAACTGTATGGCGGATGTAGTTATTTTAGGTTTCCAAATATTTTTTTATTTTTTTATATGTGTTTGCAGTTTTAGAGCTACTGTTCCACCTTTTCTTTTCATTTTAAGTTTTATTGTTATGTATAAAATGTTAGTGATTTTTTTTCTCTAAATAATACGAGTCTGGTCATTTGACTGACATACCCATAGCAAAATGACTTCTAGCTCAATGCTATGCTGATCACAAATAATACATATATCTTTTTAAGGACAAACAAGGCTTTCTTTTGGTGTTGTTGCAGGCAAAAACATTTTATCATGCATTGAAGGACATAGGGCAGTAGTAAGTCTTAGGCCGCGTACACACAATCGGTTTGGTCCGATGAAACAAGCCTTAAGGCCAGTTTCATCGGGCCAAACCGATCGTGTGTACGGCCCATCGGACTGTCGTCCGTCGGACCAAAGTTTTAAAACTTGCTTTAAAGTCGGACCGATGGACTCCTGACCATTGGGCCAAACCGATGGTTAGTACGCAAAAGCATCGGACCGAAAACCCGCGCATGCTCAGAATCAAGTCGACGCATGCTTGGAAGCATTGAACTTTGTTTTTTTCAGCACGTCGTTGTGTTCTACGTCACCGTGTTCTGGCCCGATCAGATTTTGAACCGATGGTGTGTACGCACATCAGACCATCAGGCCATCAGTCTGTGAACCGATGAAAACGGTCCGTCGGACCATTTCCATCGGTTTGGTCTGATCGTGTGTACATGGCTTTATGCCGTGTACACACGATCGGTCCATCCGATGAAAGCGGTCTGATGGACCGTTTTCATCGGTTAACCGATGAAGCTGACTGATGGTCCATCGAGCCTACTCACCATCGGTTAAAAAAACGATCGTGTCAGAACGCAGTGACGTAAAACACAACGACGTGCTGAAAAAAATTAAGTTCAATGCTTCCAAGCATGCGTCGACTTGATTCTGTGTGTATTTTTAACCGATGGTCGTGCCTACTAACAATTTTTTGCTATCGGTTAGCTATCCATCGGTTAAATTTAAAACAAGTTGTTTTATTTTTAACCGATGGTTAAATAACCAATGGCCCCCACACACGATCGGTTTGGACTGATGGAAACGGTCCATCAGACCATTCTAAATCGGTTTAACCGATCGTGTGTACGCGGCATTAGACATTTGGGTCATACTGATGCCTGCAAAAGTCAGCCTCCTTATCAACCCACCTTCAACCATCATGCCTGATTTTTTTGCTAGTAACACATGTGGTTGGATACCTTATCCTCAGCTCTGCTTCATTTAAGATACTTCACTGATATTTTTTTGCTAAGTAAAATCAATCAAGAATTTAAGAAACACCGCTTGATCTTTTTCTACACAATAGCTACAGTATCTTACAAAAGTGAGTACACCCCTCATAATTTTGTAAATATTTTATAATATCTTTTCATGTGACAACACTGAAGAAATTACACTTCGCTACAATGTAAAGTAGTGAGTGTACAGATTGCATAACAGTGTAAATTTGGTGTTATTGCTCTCACGCTCATACTGGTCACTGAAAGTTCAACATGGGACACCATGCCAAAGAACTCTGAGGACCTGAAAAAAATAATTGTTGCTCTACATAAAGATGGCCTAGGCAAGGGATGTCAAACTGGCAGCCCTCCAGCTGTTGCAATACTACAAGTCCCATGAGGCAAAGCTGACAGTTACAATCATGACCCCCACAGGCAGAGGCACGATGGGACTTGTTGTTTTGCAACAGCTGGAGGGCCGTCAATATGGGACCCCTGACCTAGGCTATAAGAAGATTGTCAAGGCCCTGAAACTGAGCTGCAGCATGGTGGCCAAGACCATACAATGGTTTAACAGGACATGTTCCACTCAGAACAGGCCTCACCATGGTCGACCAAAGAAGTTAAGTGCACATGCTCAGCATCATATCCAAAGGTTGTCTTTGGGAAATAGAAATATGAATGCTGGCAGCATTGCTGCAGAGGTTGAAGGGGTGGGGGGTCAACCTGTCAGTGTTCATACCATACGCTGCACACTGCATCAAATTGGTCTGAATGGCTTTCGTCCCAGAAGGAAGCCACTTCTACAGATGATGCACAAGAAAGCCTGCAAACAGTTTGCTAAAGACAAGCAGACTAAGGACTAGGATTACTGTAACCATGTCCTTTGGTCTGATAAGATCATGTTAAACTAATTTGGTTCATATGGTGTCAAGCGTGTGTGGTGGCAAACAGGTAAGGAGGACAAAGACAAGTGTGTCTTGCCTACAGTTAAGCATGGTGGTGGGAGGGTCATGGTCTGGGGCTGCATGAGTGCTGCCAGCACTGGGGAGCTACAGTTCATTGAGGGAACCATGAAGGCCAGCATGATCGCCTCCCTTCGGAGACTGGGTCCCAGGGCAATATTACAACACAATAATGACCCCAAACACACCTCCAAGATGACCACTGCCTTGTTAAAGAAGCTGAGGGTAAAGGTGACAGACTAGACAAGCATGTCTCCAGACCTAAACCCTATTGAGCATCTGTGTGACATGCTCAAAAGGAAGGCTCTGTGATGGCGTAATGGAGGAGTAGAAGAGGACTCCAGTGGCAACCTATGAAGCTCTGGTTAACTCTGTGCTCAAAAGGGTTAAGGCAGTGCTGGAAAACAATGGCAGCCACACAAAATATTGACACTTTGGGCTCAATTTGGACATTTTTACTTAGCGGTGTACTCACTTTTGTTGCCACCAGTTTGGACATTAATGGCTGTGTGTTGAGTTACTTTGAGGGCACAGCTTACACTGTTAAGCCCTGTACACACGCTTGGTTTTCCCAGTGGCAAAAAGTCAGCCGGGAAAACTGAGGGGAAAGCCAAGAACCCCTCAGGAAAACTGCCATGAGCACTTTGGCCGGGAATCCCAGCCGTGTGTATGCTCCATCGGCACGGCCTCACAGTGTTTCCCATAGGAAAGTATTAGTAAATCTGGCAGAAAGAAAAACACCAGGAATGCCGACGGGAAAATAGAGAGCAGGTTCTCTATTTTCCCGCCGGGTTTCCCAGCTGTTTTCCTGCCGGGAAAACTGCGAGGAAGCTTACACATGTCTGGTTTTCTCTGCCAAAAGCTATCTTGGCAGTTTTCCTGGCAGGAAAACCGGTTGTGTGTACGGGGGTTTCATACAAGCTGTACACTCATTTCTTCAGTGTTGTCACATTAAAAGACATTACAAAAATGTAAGGGGTGTACTCACTTTTGTGAAATACTGTATCTGGATTGGCATATACTAACTTTGGAGGTCATGAACAGACCCCATTGCATCATATTGCCTTCAAGAACTGGGCTCTGTATTGTGGCGCTTTCCAGGACTCTATGTACTGTGTTAGTTACAGTGTGCTCACTCATTCATATTAAGAAGTCTCTTAATATGAATGCAATGATGAAGGCTATCCTGTTGTAAGTCATTATTTAAAAGCTTGCCTGGACTTGTCTGGACTGTGACCTTCAGATACTGGGCTGTGCATAGAAGTCCTTTCCAGGCCCCTGTGTACTGTGTTAGCTATTTTTTTAACTTTGGAGCCATTGCACAGCCTCTGGTGTGACCCATAAAAATATTCCAATGTAAGTGTATGTGACAGCTGCCCCTTTAAGAGTGAATCACACTAATAAATTGTACAAAAAATATAAAGTAGGCTCTAATTAAACTACATACATCCTAAAATGAACATGTGCTAGGTAATAAATATTACACTCACTGTGATGATCACTATTGTGCAATACCAAACACAACACAAAAGTTGCACAAAAAATTCCACAAAGATGCTGTGAAAAAAAGCGTTACCAGTGTTCTATCAGTGATAATTGGTGCATATATATATTCCAATTATTTTTTTGTGCATTTTTCCGTACGTTTTTTGTTTGTGGCATTGCACAATAGGGATTATCACATTATTATTTTTTCTTAATGTATATCCACTAATTTATTACTGATAAAACACTGGTATCAACACTGGTATCAACACTTTTTTGTGTGACTTTTTTGTGCAATTTGTTTGTGCATTTTTTGCTGTTTTTCGTATTGCACAATAGTGATCATCACAGTGGGTGTAATCTTTATTACCTAGTACATGTAAATTTTAGGATGCATATAGTTTAATTAGCCTACCTTATATTTTTTGTCTAGTGTGACCCAGTCTCTAAGAACTCAAGCTTAAAGTTTGATCAACTGGGCTGATACAGAGGGATCAATCTCACAGTTGGTATTGTAGGGAGCCATTTTAAAATTCTTGCCAGCACCATCTTACCACAGTAACAGCCAGAGCTGAAGAAGCTGAGTGATGTTGTTATTAGTGATGAGCGGAATACGCCATATTCGATTTCACGATATTTCACGAATATATAGAAGAATATTCGCGAAATATTCGTTAATATCGAATATTAGTGATATTTTATAAAAAAAAAAAAAATTGCGAAATTTTGCTAATGCGAAATTTCGCTAATGCGAAATTCTCGTCAACACGCGAAAACGGAGATCATTTCCTGGATTGCTAAACTAATATGCACTAAACACTAACTCTACTTACACAAACTTATATGACTAAACTAAAGCAATTTTTTTTTTTTTTAATACACAAAACACAGAAGGGCAGAGAAAGTATTCGCGAATATTCGTAACGAACATTCGCATTGCGAATATTCGGCAACATAAAAGGATCGCCTCAGCAAATCGGCCCAGGGTCTCTAATCATACCAGCAATACTTTTAGACGTCGATGGAGATCACTAGGATGTGATCTGTTTTAAAAATACATTTGAAAAAATACGAATATTCGCAATAGCGAATATTCACCGCAATATTCGATTTATTTGCGAATACTCGAATATGCAATATTCGTAACGAATATTCGCAATGCGAATATTCGTGAGCAACACTAGTTGTTATCTGCTAGGTTGAATGTTGTGCTTGTTCTCTGTGCTTTCTCCCACTTATCAGCCCTGAGGAAGCACCTTTCTGTTGCTTCGCCTGCTTCTGAGACACCTTGTGATTCATTTCCATTGCCCCCCTACAGTGACTTGGCCACTTCTTCTCACCTGCGACTCTCTTCAGCACCAGCTGTTTAAGTTTGTGGATATGGATGAGCTGAATGTACTTGGGTCAGCTCGAGATGGGTTTGGGGTTAAATGTCTGGCTGCCCTAATTGAAATCTTCTGTATCCTCCTCACCCCCACAGCTGTAGTCTGGGTGCTGCAGGGATTACTACAGCCACTGGACAGATATTCATCAAAAGTGTGGAATATGCCTTTCCTTTCTACTCCCTTCTCCATTCATAGAAGCTGTACTCTAGCTTCCATCAATTAAAGCGTGCTTCAAATAGAGAAGGTGGACCTTTCATTCATCCACCCATCCTCCATTTATAGAGTGCTTTTTATTAAAGCGGGGGTTCACCCTAAAAACAATTTTCTAACATTACATTGAGATCACTCTCGACATTGACAGTATGCCGATTTGTTTATTTATTTTTGCTGTACATACCTCGTATAGCTATTCCCCGCCTTCTGGGTAGTTCCCAGGAGTGGGCGCCTTCAGTTAGTGGGTAGACAAAAACTACCCCCCCGCATAAGGAGTGTCATGAGTTGCCGCTTCTTTTGCCAACTTGTGACGCTCCTTATGTGACGGGGGGGAAGTTTTTGTCATCACGTCAATAACTAACTGCTGCATAGGAACGCCCACTCCCGCGGGAGGCACTACCCGGAAGCCGGGGAAGAAAATAGCTATACAAGGTATGTACAGCAAAAATAAATAAAAAAATCGGCATACTGTCGAGAGTGATCTCAATGTAATGTTAGAAAATTGTTTTTATGGTGAACCCCCGCTTTAAGGCAAATATACTGTTGACTTTAACAAAAATAACAAAAAAAAAGGCAGACAAGAAGTAAAAAGTTGTCAATTTAGGGAAAGCTAAGAATAAGGTAGGCAATATATAAATATTTAAAGCATGGGTAAATACAGGGCTAGGAAAGTAACTAAGCATGGGAACAAGACAGTATAAAAGATGACTATACGGTGGAGTCAAGTGGGGGTGTGCAGAGGAAAACGGCCTATATAATGCTTATGCATCTGGCTGAATGATGAATGGATAAATAGTTTCCCACAAGCTAAATGCAAGTGAACCATACTTTAGAGGTCAGGACAGTAAAGGAGCACTGGCCCACTGAATCTATGAAGAGTCAGATCTTCTTAGATTTTAGATCAGGTTAAATAAGGCTGATATGTGAACAACTTGTGGGGACAATTGTTTCCTCTACAAAACTAAATTAAAGTGGTTGTATACCCTATTTTTACATTTTACCTACAGGTAAGCCTATAATAAGGCTTACCTGTAGGTAAAATGAATATCTCCTAAACCTGTACGGTTTAGGAGATATTCACCTTGCATGCTGCCACTGACGTCAGCGTCTCACCTAAAGTACAGTAGATGCTGCCGGACCTCACGGGAAAGAAGAAGTGATTTCATCGGGGCTCTGGCCACTCACAGCGCCGGAGCCGCGAATCCCGGAAGGGGAAAATGTCAGCTCCCTCGGCAGTAACCAGGATCTGATGCCGACGCCTTGATCAAAGGTATGTATTTCATTTTTTTTTTTTTTTGGTGCGGGTATACAACCGCTTTAACTTTCTATAAAATACCATTTTAACACTGCAGATAGGACTGCTGCATGCAGATTTCAAAAATTATCATAGGACGAATGTGAACAAGTTTGCTCATCTCTATGCTTCATTATTTTTTGGTAGTGATGTTACACTCTACTTAGATTACAGCTAATCAGTTATACTGCTAAGCTCAATTTTATATTGAAGTAAAACTTCAAAGACCATACTTTCAATCGTTAATATCTTCTAAATGGTCATTTTAGTCTAAGGACATATCAAATCACTGTAATACAAATAAAAACCAAGATGACAGCTTAATACAAATGTCACAAATGGTCAAATCTTTAGTATTTAGGAGATGTACTTACCATCAGCGCTAATCCCTCGTTAGTGGGTATACTGAATCTCTCTGAAGACATTACTTTAATTCTCTCTCAAAGGTTATCTCTGTTAACACTTCTTTAATTTGCTGAAATCTAATTATACTTGGTTTGAAAGATTCTCGTGTATCCACTTTGGGCCAAAGCTAATTCATTGACATTTGAAACAAATGAATTGATATCATTGATGACTACTAAGTGTCTGCTAAAAATACAAAAACAATAATAATATATATTAAAAAAAAATTAACTTATTTGTGTACTTTAAATGGATAAACATTCATAATGATTGGCTACCTATATTTTAATGAGATGGGTATTACAAATGACACCCTAAGAGATGAGATTTGGGTTCAGACTCAGATCCAGAGCTCATGTTATGGCCATAAAATGGAGGTCAGCAACACTGGGGGTGCCTTGATCCTCTTCCTATTGTAGAGAGACAGGGCCTCTTCCCCACATTCGATCCCCCAAAAAGAGTCTTGGGGTTAGTATGGAGGAATTATAGGAATAAGAGGGATAAGTACAGGGCTACATTAGTCTTCCCGATTACTCATTCCCATAAAAAAAAAATAAACACATCAACACCATAAAAATGATAAAATTACAAAAAAAAAAGTAAACAATGTAAATCCATGATTAATCACATCATCTAGTGATGTGAAAATTTCATCAGTAACCATGACCCACCATATATGTTTCCTTACTGCGAAAAGATGTATCCCAAACATGACCATAACCCTGTGTTTACATTACTGTAGCCCTGAAGATAAGTAATTTAGTGAGGGAAGTGTGGCACAAAAACAGTCAGGTGGTAGGCCATCATGCTGGCAAGAAAATATTGCCAGGAGGTGAGTCTGGAGAAGTGACAATGGATCTACATCAGTCATGATGTTATGGATGATGGATTTGCATTGTTGGACATTTTTTAAATATAATTTTTTTGGGGTAAAAAAATACTTTTCCCACTGTGTGGGTGTCATTTCATTTTACTTTTACTGGGAATGAGTAATAAGTAATGGGTACTAATACACCCCAGCACTCATTCCACTGAGGGGTTATATCTGGAGCCCCTTATTATAAAGGTGATTCCAGATTTTTTATTACCACTTGACCTCCAGAAGATTTACCGCACCCTACATGACCAGGCCATTTATTTGAGATACAGCACTGCATTCATTTAACTGACAATTGCGCGATTGTGAGATACTGTACCCAAGTAAAATGTATGTCTATTTTTTCCCACAAATCGTTTTCTTTTGGTGGTATTTTTATTTTTAACAAAAAAAAATTAAATTTTGAAAAAAAACTATATTTTTTACTTTTTGCTATAAAACCTATTCAATAAAAAAAAAAAAAAAAAAAAAATCGAATTTCTTCATCAATTTAAGCCAATATGTATTCTGCTACATATTTTTGGTAAAACAATCCCAATAAGCATATATTGATGGGTTTGGACAACAGTTATAGCATCTACAAACTATGGGATACTTTTATTCATTCATTGTTTACTACTAATGGTGGCAATCAGTAACTTATAACGGTAGACAAATCGGACAGTAACTGAAATTTTTTAAATTTTATGGGGACCAGTGACACTAATACAGTGATCAGTGCTAAAAGTATGCTCTGTCACTGTACTAATGACACTGGCTGGGAAGGGGTTTACATCAGGGGTGGTCGAAGGTTAACTGTGTGCCTAGCCGGTGGTTTCTTACTGTGTGGGAGGTGCTTTGACCAGGGGAAGGCATTTATCCATGTTCCTGCTTCTCTACTGACATTATGGCAATCTTGTTTACAGATTGCTGTTCTGCCTGTGTACTGTACAATCTGTGCAAACGCAATATTCCCCATGCACACATTTAAGAAAACCGGCTGTTCGTTGATGCTAAGTGCTGTAATGACCATACACTGGAAGGAACCTGACAAAGGGGCTCCAAACATTGCTGTATACAGTGGGGCAAAAAAGTATTTAGTCAGCCACCAAAATGTGACTAAGAGGAGAAGAGGATTGGGAGAATATCATATGGTCAGATGAAACCAAAGTAGCACTGTTTGGTAGAAACACAACTCGCCGTGTTTGGAGGAGAGAGAATGCTGAGTTGCAACCAAAGAACACCATACATACTGTGAAGCATAGGGGTGGCAACATCTTGCTTTGGGGCTGTTTCTCTGCAAAGGGAACAGGATGACTGATCCGTGTACATGAAAGAATGAATGGGGCCATGTATCATGAGATTTTGCGTGCAAACCTCCTCCCATCAGCAAGGGCATTGAAGATGAAACATAGCTGGGTCTTTCTTGCATGACAATGATCCCAAACACATCGCCCGGGCATTAAAGGAGTGGCTTTGTAAGAAGCATTTCAAGGTCCTGGAGTGGCCTAGCCAGTCTTCAGATTTCAACCCCATAGAAAACCTTTTGGAGGGAGTTGAAAGTCCGTGTTGCCCAGAGACAGCCCCAAAACTTTACTGCTCTAGAGGAGATCTGCATGGAGGAATGGGCCAACATACCAGCAACAGTAGTGTGACGACCTTGTGAAGACTCACAGAAAATGTTTCACCTCTGTCATTGCCAACAAAGGATATATAACAAAGTATTGAGATGAACTTTTGATATTGACCAAATACTTATTTTCCACCATAATTTGCAAATAAATTCTTTCCAAATCAGACAATGTAATTGTCTGGATTTGTTTCCACATTTTGTCTTTCATAGATATACCTATGATGACAATTACTAGACATGTGCATTCGTTTTCGTTAGAATGCATTTTCGTCCGAAAATCGGGTATTTTTGTTATCGTTTTAACGAACGAAAACAAAAGCGCAAGAAACGAAAACCGAAAGATCCGACATAAAAAATGCTTTATTTTCGTTTTCGTTCAGATCCTAACGATTTTCGATGCTTTGTCGAATTTTCGTCATTCAATTCGACAAAGCATTGAAAAATCGTTGTTCTGAATACAGTGAATAGGTAGAAATTGAACAACGAAAATTCAACGATTTTCGATGCTTTGTCAAATTTTCGTCGTTCAATTCCTACCTATTTACTGTATTCAGTGAATACAGTGGGCCAGATTCTCAAAAAATGGCGTATCTGGCGGCGTAGCGTATCGTATCACATTTACACTACGTCTACGCAAATTACTGGAGCAAGTGCCGTATATGGCGTAGCGTAAATGCGGCGTCGTAAGGCCGCGTAATTCAAATACTGAAGGAGGGGGCGTGCTGTATTTAAATTAAGCACGCCCCCGCGTCAAACGGAGTGCGCATGCACCGGCCGGGAAAAAAGACCAGTGCGCATGCTCCAGCTCACGTCAAAAAGCGTTGTTGAAACCGACGTCAAAACGATGTGATCGTCACTTACGCAGTTCCCTATTCGCGAACGACTTAGTAAAACGACGTAACCGACGAAAAAAAAGACGACGCTGACCCAACGCCATACTTAACATGGCAACGACGGCACTTCGGAAACATACCCCTCATACAGCAAGGGTAACCTTACGCGTACGCAACCTACGTAAACTACGTCGCCGCGTCGGGAAACGTTCGGGAATCGGCGTATTAGGCTCATTTGCATAGGCAAATGAGAAAACAACGTAAAGGCCACCTAGCGGCCGGCGTTGTCATTACATCTAAGATCCGACTGTGTAATTGCTTTACACCTGTCAGATCTTTAGTGTATCTATGCGTAACTGATTCTAAAAAACACTCGCATAGATACCCATTGAAAAAAACTGCGATACGACAGTGTATCTGAGATACACCGTGGTATCTCAGCTGAGAATCTGACCCAGTGAATATAGGTAGGAATTGAACGACGAAAATTCGACAAAGCATCGAAAATCGTTGAATTTTCGTCGTTCAATTTCTACCTATTCACTGTATTCAGAACGACGATTTTCGATGCTTTGTCGAATTGAATGACGAAAATTCGACAAAGCATCGAAAATCTTTGTTTTCGGACGAAAACTTTCCCGACTAAAACGACATAAATCAGAACGATTTTCGGGAGTAACTAAATAAATTTATTTTCCAAACGAAAAAACTAAACGAAATATTCCAGTCTGCACATGTCTAACAATTACAGGCCTCTCTCATCTTTTTAAGTGGGAGAACTTGCACAATTGGTGGCTGACTAAATACTTTTTTGCCCCGCTGTATCTATCATGTGACCCCTGAATAAAGCTTTGGACACTTTTGAGAAATCCTTTGTGTGCTGATGACATTTCTTCATTCTGTATAATTGGTGAGTGCCCGTGGACATTGAGTCCATGGTACCCGTCTCTGGGCTCCCCTCCTCCTCTTCTCCTCAATGGGATATGAAATCTCATCCTCACAGGTAAGAGATAAATATGAAAAGCACATAAGTGATAACACATCCGGCTCACCATCTTGTTAGGTGCGACTCCAGTAAACGCTACAAAGCTCTTTTCCTCTCATAAATGCGTGTCGCCACATGATAGTCTTCTAATACTACTCTTCTCCAACAGGATTTCATGTGCCAAGTTGACATTGCAGGAGCATGTTTTATAACCCCTTGATGTACCTGATCAATGATCTTTGTGGCAGGATAACTAAGTATTATTTTATTAAAGTTACATATTTAAAAATATTGAATGTAGCTTTTGGAATTACAGTCACTTGTTAAAACTTACATGAGATTTTAGGGATTTCATTTTTATGTACTTCAACTTTTACTGATACTAATAAACTTGTGGTGTATTTTAAAGAATTTTATGTGAGACAAGTATTTCTACTACAGTAAAACCTTGGTTTGCAAACATAATTCGATCCAGAAACATGCTTGTAATCCAAAGCACTTGTATATCAAAGCATTTTTTTTTACAGGGTATAAGAGAGAAGAGAGGCACCTATAAGTGTAGCAATATGTTGCTAAATGTTGTACCTTCATTAAATGTAACCAAATTGCTACATTTAGGCCGCGTACACACGATCAGTCCATCCAACGAGAATGGTCCAAAGGACCGTTTTCATCGGTTAACTGACGAAGCTGACTGACGGTCTGATGTGCCTACACACCATCGGTTAAAAAACCAATCATGTCACAACGCGGTGACGTAAAACACACGACTTGCTGAAAAAAAAAACTAAGTTCAATGCTTCCAAGCATGCGTCGACTTGATTTTGAGCATGCGCGGCCATTTGACCGATGACTTTGCAGTTCCTCCAGAACTCCCTATCCCAATCTGTCCAGAAACAAGCAGGAGAAGGAAGCAGCAAGACGTGCAGCAAGACGTGCTCTCTCCTCTCTCTGTGCTGATTTCACGACCAGGTGTCTACTGCTGGTTGTGTCGGCCCCCTCTCTCTCCTAGGGCTTGAACCAGGGAGTAGCAGATACTGGTGCACAGGTCCCAGCAGTGGGACGTGTGGCTCATACTCCCTGGATAGGCAGGGTTTTTTGGCCACCCCGTTCCTGCTCCAGCTCCTTCCCCTGCTCCAGCCCATAACCTCGGAAGGTAAGTCTGCCTGCATCTCCCTGGACTAAAAGCGGCCGTCCTTGTCAGGACAAGCCGCAGTCTTCTCTATCCCTAGAGACAGGAATCTACTTTTTTTTCCCAGCCTTGTGTTCCCTGCACTCCCCATCACCTCCCTTACCTCCATCATCCCCAAGGGCCCCCTTCCTCTATCCTCCGCCGCCGCAGTTTTCGCCGTTCTGGGGCTCTGTGAGGGCACCGCGCCAGGCCGCTCTGAATCGCGGGGCCGCGGTCTAGGAAAGACCGCGGCTTCACTTGCGGCCTAACGGCGCGCCGCTCCCCACGCCTCTGTGGTCCTCTCTCAGCCCAGGAAACCCCCCTTACCCCAGAAGGACAGTTTACCCGGCCTGTCTCCCACCCCCTCAGCCCCCTGTTTAATTAAAGAATCACCCTGTCAGCCCTCATCCCACTGCCTGAACAGCCCATCCCGCCTGACCAGCAACAGGGTCCCCTTCACAGCCCCAGCCCCCCCCCTGTCTTTCCAAAGCACAGAAAGCCTGATCCAGGGTTACCCGATCGCCTCTTACAGGGGTCAGGAAGGAATTTTTTCCCTGCCGGAGCATATTGGCCGAGCGCCGCCAGGGTTTTTTGCCTTCCTCTGGACCAAGCCAGGAGAGAGGAGTTAGCCAATTCCTCTCCCCACTGCCCCGAAATCCCCCCCCCCCCCGTGTATTGACGATCATGGCACGTAGGCAATATTCTGCCGAAACCATTTGGAGTTTGAGGCAATGCGCCGCAATACTGCCAGCCATCACCAAAAAGGCCCTAAGAACTGAGCGACTATTGAGAATCGATCATAGATCGACGGTCAGTCATTTCAGCCATTTACCCCAGCTCAAGCACATGTCATGTGCTCTGATCAACACAAGATCGGCAGTAAAACACCGACTTGAAATCCGCGACTTCATTCAACAAAAAGATCTAGATTGTCTTTTTATTACAGAGAGCTGGCTCACAGCCGACTGTAACACCATTCTAGGAGAACTGGTGCCAGAAAATTACCGTATCATAACGGAAAACAGAATAGGGCAAAGAGGAGGCGGCCTGGCGGTGATCCACAAGACTCATCTTACGATCACCAAACCAGTCCGCCAAAACCCTCTTCCATTCATGGAAACCCTTACCCTGCAACTGCAAGCAAGTTCAAAGGAGACCGTCCACATTTTGCTCTGCTATAGGCCGCCCGGCCCAAAATCGCAGCTGCTATCATCATGGACGGATTTCTTCTCCACTTATACCCTCAACAGCAAACATCTTTTGCTGCTCGGGGATTTCAATCTCTGGGCCAACTCCTCACAGGACCCCATTGCCGACGCCTGTATTGACCACCTGGAAGGATTAGGTTGCAGCAATAACTAGTATGTGGCCACACATGCTTCAGGTCACACACTTGATCTTATTTTCAGACAAGCTCTGGAAATAAAAATCTGGGAAAATGAAAAATTGCCATGGACAGACCACCATGCAATTAGATTCAGTATTTCCACCATCCCCCCTGCAACAAAAAACATCAAATCCAGTGACAACACACTGGACTAGATGTCAGAAGAAGCTCCACTCGGAACTCTTCAAAACCCACCTTAAGGAAAAAAATAGAAACAACCCAGCCGCATCAAACGGCCGTTGAAACATTGGAAGCCATAAACTCGGCCATGCTACAGTCAGCCGACTTGGTAGCGCCGAAGCGACGAACCCGCATTCGGAAAAACAACCGCAGCTGGTTTAACAACCAACTGTCGTTACTGAAGCAAGAACGCAGAAGGCCGAATCTGCCTGGAAAAGATGTTCTTCAGAGCTAAACTATCCATCTACAAGGCGAACAACAGAAAATACCACAAAGGAATTTTCCAAGCTAAGAAAAAGTATTTTTCGGAGGCTATCAACGGCGCCCTAAACCGCCCCCGCGAACTGTTCAAGATGGTCAGGCAGACCATGAAGCCAGGATGCATTGAAACCCCCCAGCTCGGACACACAAGAATTTTGCAATGAACTATCGGATTACTTCATTAATAAAACGAGGTAATCCGTGAAAGCATTCAGCAAAACAATTCCCCCCTCAGCCCCCCTGCAGCCTCTCACCCCAACACCCATAGTAATTTCTTCTATATCAGGTAAGTTCGCCCTGGAACCCATCTCCATCGAGACCACTAAGAATGTCATTTGTACTCTGCGTAATGGCACAGCGCCAAATGACATTATCCCCACTAAACTGCTGAAGGAATGCGCCGACATTCTGGCTCCTCCCATCACGCAGCTTATCAACCAGTCTTTCTTGGAAGGCATAGTGCCCTCACAGTTGAAAGAGGGTATAATCCAACCCATCATGAAGAAACCCTCCCTGACCCCAAGGATCCACTCCACCGCCGCCCCATAACAAGCCTCAACGTACTCTCAAAGATAATGGAAAAAGTAGTGGTACAACAGCTGCAACAGCATCTAGATACCTACAAGCTACTTGACCCATTGCAATCAGGCTTCCGTCCCGGACACGGGACGGAAACAGCATTGCTGAAAGTATGGGACGATGTTCTCAAGCCGCAGACGAAGGAGAATCTTGTCTTCTAGTTCTGTAGGACCTAAGTGCCGCTTTCGACACTGTAGACCACAATCTGTTACTGACTCGGCTTGCTGAAGTAGCCAGAGTCGCAGAAGGCGATCTATCTTGTTCTCCTCTTTTCTGGACAACCGATCGCAAACAGTGAAGTTAGGACCTTTCACGTCTGAAACAACGCACAGTAACATGCGGAGTCCCTCAAGGATCGCCTCTGTCACCAGTGCTGTTTAACATTTTTCTTCGTCCTCTCTTTGAGATTATTAGCAGCCAAAAACTGCTTTACCACTCATATGCAGATGATACGCAACTGTATTTCCGCATCTGCAACAGACAGGATCACCGCCTCAATCTAGAGACATGCCTCTCTTTGATAGAGGACTGGATGACAAAGAGTTATCTTAAACTCAATGGAGCAAAAACAGAACTTCTCCTGTTTTCATGCCAAGCGCAGAAATCAACTTTCAACAGCGTGGACCCCCCCGCCCATTCTGGCAAGCTCATCACCCCTAGCGCCAAAGTCAAAAGCCTAGGGGTCACTTTTGACTCCTTTATGACAATGGACGCACAAATAGGATCAGTAGTCAGTGGATCTCACCATCTACTGCGCCTACTACGCAGACTCTCTCTCCGTTTATCCCTAAAGAAGATTTAGCGGCGTGGTGGAGCAATTGTAAACTCCAGGCTGGATTATGCAAATGCCCTTTACCTCGGCCTCCCCAAGTACCAAATCGCTCGTCTACAGGTCGTTCAGAATACGGCCGCCAGACTTGTGACTGGGAAAAACCCCTGGGAATCCATCTCACATCACTGAGGGCACTTCATTGGCTGCCAGTCAAAGATAGAATTGCTTTTAAAGCTCTCTGTCTTACTCATAGATGTGTCCATGGGAATGCCCCACTTTATTTATGCGAAATAATAAAACGCATAATCCCAATCGCGTTTTGCGATCCCACGAATCGGAACCTACTCCAGGTTCCGAAAGCCAACTTCAAGTCCAAAGGAGAAAGGAGATTCGCGATCCAAGGCCCCAGACTATGAACGCTTTACCAACCAGCATTCGGTTGGAGGAGAACCACCTAGCCTTTAGAAAAAGGTCAAGACTTTTCTCTTTTGATATCAAAGGAGACAGGAACAACAAGCGCCCAGAGGCGATTCAGTTCGCATGTGTCGCGCTATACAAGTTTTTCATTCATTCATTCATTCACTAACGATCGTTTTTTTTTTTTTTTTTTTTTTAATTCTTTATTTTATTTTCCGTTCTTAAACATTTCATTTACCGATCTATATAGCGTAAATAAACGTTTACACAGTTTTAACACTTTCTTAGGTTTATCTTTTCAAACATTGTTCCTCTTAGCAAGCTCTCCAAACTCCTTTCTACCCATCTATAGACATGTATTCTCCAAATTTTCCCCCACAACCTCCCTTACCCTACCCCACCCCACTCCCCTCCGTGAGCCCCCCCCCCCCCCCAAAAAAAAGGAGGAGGAAAAGAATAAATAAAAAAAAAAACCCCTCCCTTCTCCCCGCGACTCTCTCCTCCTCTCTCCCCTCCTCCACCTCAGAGGTCTCGCTCTCTATATCTTATATATGGGGTCCAAATCTGTCTATACTTCTCCTCTTGCTCTCTTATTCCCATCGTCAGGTTTTCCTTCAGCTGGATTTCAGTTACTCTGTCTAAAGAGAAAGAGAATGAAGGGCGCACCGACCTAGTGTGATACTGTAACACGATTTTTATTAAAATACTAAAATCAATGATTATACTCACAAAATGAGTTAAAAAACAAGCCTTGAAAGACAGTTCAACAGCGCCAGCAGAACAGGACGGTTGCTTCGTCCAAAGGTATCTAACCGATATTGAAGCTAGGCTTACGCGTTTCGGGGGCGTACCCCTTTCCTCAGAGCCCCGGTGGTCTGCACTGCTCCCTCACTGTACAGCTTGTCAGAATAATTACACACACAAAGAGGTAGAAAGATTTTTCTATTTTACTATGTATTTGAGTTGAGTTCATCTTCGGCATGTACTTATGATAGTAGATGCTTGTATTATAACAATATGGCGTTTGGTCAAGTGACTCCAGTTCCCCCATTTCATTTAGGGGCGGGTGTTTATTATTTATCCATATAGGTGCTGACATAACGTTCACAATGATGATGCCGATGTTTTGTATCTATTGCGTAATAATTTGAGATTTTCCTAGCTTGTGACGGAAAAATATTGATTATATGAAGACAGGAGGCGAGTATCTT